>JAIEZT010001231.1:45872-92228 GCA_019594935.1 Periophthalmus modestus
CCACTTGCACGTTGACCAACTCATCCTCACAGAACAGGGTGGGGGATGGGGCGGGGTGAGGGCGGCAGGTGGTGCAACAGGGGAGGGGGGTGAGGTTGGCCTAAAGGGACACACTGCGCTATCATGGATACGCCTGTGGAGGGGGGCACGACTGTGGCCGCTCTGGGCTGGGACAGAGGAGGCGATGAGGGGCAATCCTCGCCACCATATACACCGTTGGACAAGGGAGGAGATAGGGGACATGAAGAGGTGCAGGGGGAGGACGGCCTCATCTGAGACGCCTGAGACTGAACTCGGAGGATTTGTGCTGATAAAGTGGTGAGTCCTTCAGCGGAGGAGGAGCTCTGTTTGGACTTGGGATCAGTCCGGCTGGAGGAGGGTTTAACAGTGTTGGGTGGGGTTCCCAGAGACTCCAGCAGCTCTTTGACGGACGGCCCGAAGGAGGGGGCCTGGTTATGCACGTCAGAGCGGCCCAAGCTGTTGGGCTGAGCTAAAGACTTAGATAAAGGTTCATGGTGCTCAGAGAGATTGCTGTCGGAGTGAGAACGCCAGAGTTTGTTGTGCCTTTGTTTGCTGCAAAAGAAGGAATGCCGTCAGAAAAACATTTATGTTACATTAAGATATCTATGTAAACCCTCCATCTTTTGCTACGGATCAGACCTGGACGACTAAGTTAAATCCGTCAACTGGACAAATTGTTCTAGGAGTGAAGAGGTTTCGCTGCTCATCCATTCTCATTGGATGAGCATTGGATTCTCATTGGATGAGCAGCGAAACGTCTTCACTCCTACAACGATTTGTCACTACACTATTGGACATTCATTTTTGTTTTTATTCACTTCAATTATGTTTCAGTACTTTGTTTTGTGTTTATTAACAGACAATAAAGCTTGAAGAATAAATATCCAAGTTTAGTCTAATCAAGACTATTAATTTTGAAACTACGTATTCTTGTTCAAATACCTTCAGAATTCAGAAAAATAGTCTTTGTCACATTTATGTTTACCTGGCCACAAGAATGCCCTGGTACTCCTCCAGCTGCCTCATGAACGAAGGGTTGGGTTTGGTCACAGTTCGACGTTCTTTGACGTAATCAAAAGCTTTGTTCAGGTCCCAGCCATACTCTTTCATGGCATATGCGATCACTGTGGCAGCAGAGCGACTTATCCCCATTTTACAGTGCACCAGACATTTGGATCCAGCTTTCCTGTTGGGGGCAGCAACAACCACATCAGAAAAGCACTAGTATTTGACCAGTATTTAATTGCTCGACCTAGGACAGATTTACTACCAGATACTTCAAATTGTAGTATTCAAGTAAATAGTAACAATTGCCTTTGAAAATAATTTTACTGATGAAATGGTATGGTATTTTGGCATGGTATTTTATGTTTAGATTTAGTTTTCTACATAAAAACTAAAGCAGATTTTTACAACTTTGCATGTTATTTGGATGAATACTGGAGTAATACCATTTTAAAGTAGCAATATTTTTAAGAAACAAATTTGATCTTTATATCCTACTCAACTAGTTCAAAACATAGAAATCTTGGAAAGTGTAAAAAAAAAAAAAAAAAAAAGAAAAACTCACTTGGCCCTTGCAATAAACTTGTATGTGTCATTCCAATACGCCAAAAGGTCAGTGGCCTCCTCATCATAAACTCGGATGTTGTGGTATTCAAACAAGCCGGGGAAGAAGTTGTCAATCTCTCTTGTTACATTCAGGATGTACTGAACACTGTAGGAAAATATACAGAGGATCATGTCAGCCATTTAAGAAAAAAGATCATTTATTTTTACAAACTAGTCCCTGTGGCTGAATTTTTCTTGTACTTACCCACTGTTCTGCAATTCCTCTAAATTGGATGCATTCCACTCTGATCCCTGTAGAAACATGCAACAATTTGATTCAACTCTTTCCAACAAATAAATCCTGCACCCAAGATTCAGCATTTTAACAAATTTGACCTCACCAAGAAAACATGATCAAATATTTCTGTTGGACTGTCCATTTGTCTCAGTATTATAATCATCTCATTGTCGATAAACTCCTTAAACTCACGGAGGTTACATGTCATGCTCATCTCCAGCTCTGTTCGGATCTAAATCATGCACAAAACAAAGACAAACTTAAAATACAATGTAAAACACATGCACTAAAATTAAAGATGCTTTATAGATAGCTTTATGTTTTGCATTTGACATTGAATATGTTTTAATATCTGACCTCTTTGCTGGTGACATTTTCAAGATCCTTTTGCATCATGATTTCCCTCAAACTGGTTTTAATTTGTCGCTCTGTCCGCTCTCGTTCAGTTGGTCTGCCAAAAAAAAGCAATAAATAAATGCGTTTTTCAAAATTAAGTATAGCTATTAATAATTTATGTATGGGGGTTGTATGTGCAACAATGGTGCAATTTGATTATGAAAGTAATAGAAAGTACCATAGTATAGATGTTAAAGCTTGGGAGCAAATAAAAAAAAAAGTAGATTTAAATTGTATTCAAAGTGGGATAAAAGTTACAGCCAAAAAGAAGACACTAATATCCCTTTCATTTGGATTTGGCATTTCTTTCTATTTATCAACATCCTAATATGAAATTTATAGTAGTCTATGACACAGCCTTACTATGATAAATGATATGGCATTAATAAAGACTTACACATCAGAGAAGAGGACAGGTGAATCGGCTCGGTGAGACTCGACATCCTGCATGGCGTTCCATTCGTTGATGCGTGCCTGGTCAGAGGACACCCGGCTCTGGTAGTAGCTGACCCACGTGAGGAACAGGCTGCCCGGGAAGTAATTGTGACAGCGGGCCACCTCACAGGCTTTGTGGAGGGACTGCAGAGCAGACCTAGTCAAAGCAAGTCAAATTACAACAATGAGATCATCCAGTGTAGCTTGTATTGAAATGGCTTGAATTAAAACGAACGGACAGATGAATGAAACAAGAAAAATATTGTCAAACATGCTCAAAAGTACAGCCTTCTGATTAAATGCTTATCAAAATTGCTATACAGAATGTAATTAAATTATACATAATTCATGTATTTTTTGGGGTTTTTTTTGCAAGTATTAATTATTAGTGTTTCTTCTTTCATGTAATGAAGCGTCTCAGGGCTAAACCAGTTCTAAAGCATTGCTAAGTTAGTCAACTAACTACTAAAAGTATATTTGACTCAACTAGAAATTTAAGTCCAAAAAGTAGAAAAATAACTCAAGTATAATCTTAATGAAAGACTTAACTGTAACTTGTCACACAATGAACTAAATAGGATTTATTTAAACTGCTTCACATTACATTTTGCAATACAAGCAGTTGCTTATGTCATTGTGATTCTCATATTACTTATTACGCCTTTACTATACTGTACTGTGCCATAGTCTGTTCAGTGATATATAATCTAAGAATAATCGTAGATCTTGTGATAGCCGACTCACCACATCGCCTGCACTGACACAGGTTTGAAGACATGGATTTTGTTATCAGTCGAGACACTGAAACCACTGCGAGCAAAAAGGCACAAAGAGGGGCATGATTAAGGTTTGAGATTTTAGAAGAGTTTTACTGCTGCTGAATAAACAGTTTTGATATTGTCTTACCCATCTCCATCCAGATGAATCAATGTGTCACTCCACAAAGGCAACACCATTCCGACAGAGCATGAGCTGAAAAGAGAAAAAATGTAAAAAGTTAAAACGAAAAAAATAAATAATAATAATCATATTTTTATCCATGTTTAATGTATGTTGTGTGACTCCTCAAAGTAAATAGATGAAACATGATACATTTAAAGTACGGTGCACACAATATGACAAGTGTATGTGTTAACATATCCACACTCCCCCTACACCACTCATAAGGTTCTGCAATTTGGAACAGCAAGTCAGTGGACATGTTTTTATATTGATTGTTTTAGATCAATATTGAAATGAACAAAATATAAAATAATGTGCCATATGTGTCAAAGGTTAGAGAAGAAGATCAGCTCAACTGAAACAGTACATCACAATAACACTATAGCTTTATCACAATAATAGCAATGATTTGTTTTGGTTTGCTCCCACCCCACCTGTCGATGGGGCTGAAGTCCATCCCCAGTACGACACTCTCCTCTGTGTCCTGGCGTCCATTTGTGGACACGACCACCATGTACCGCGTGATCTGCGAATGAACACTCTCCAGCCTGACAGCCTAACAAACAGGAAAAACTCTTAACTCAAGAAGTTGGGCATAATTAGTGAATGCAAGTAAAACTGTACCAGTTTGATATTGTCCTCCGGTCTGAGGAGCGTGAACATGGTTTGAAGATGTTGCTGAATGTCTCCTGTAAAAAAAATAAAATAATAACAATAATAAATTAAAAAAAAATAAACAAAAAAAAACAACAATGATGAGTGGATAGTCACAGAAAACATTAAAGATGACTATGCTACTTTAAATAATCATGTCATATCTAAATGGAAAAATTGTATTTATAAATCTAGAGCTGGAGATATGGATTGGTAAGATGTCTGCATGTTGTTATAAAGTATATTTTTACATGACCTGCTGTGACTGTGACATTGACAAAGTTTTAAGATTTCACAATGGTTACCACAACATTTCTTTGTTATAACATTCAATGTGGAGTGTTTTGATAACAAGGACCAGATTGCTGTTCGTATTGTTATGACCAGATAGCTCACCTGCATGCTTGCTGCGGAGTTGTGTGAAGCGTGAGCCGGCGGAAGCAGAGCAGCCATTTCCTCGAGGTAAAAAGAGAGCAGCTCCTTTGACAGTCAGGAAACTTTCACTGATGCTAAAGAGAGAGAGAGAAAAAAAGGGAAAAATATATTATATCTTTACCACTCATTGGCTATGTAACATGCGGCCTGTTCTGCAATGATAAACCACAACATAAACTAACAAATTTGGTCTTCATAAAGGAGAATCTTTTTGCATTGCTCCTTAATCCATACAGCGACCAAGACAAACTTCTTAAACAAACAGTAATTCCATCATTTACAAGCTGGCGGCAGCCAACCAGGTCCTGGCTTAACTGTACTGGACATAGTTATGAAATGAGCAGCACTCCAATCATCATAGTCATAACAATTTCCCTATGCATTTTGCTCATTTATGTAATGGAAAATTAATTAATTGAATAGTTCATGGTAAATGATGCCGTTGTCATGTTACACTTGGACGGCATGCACAAAGAAGCTTGGATGAACGGCCCAGGATAATAGTTACATAATTAACTTAGACTGTGCATAAAGCATTTCTTCAATTTTTGTGCCACGCTGACATTTTTACTGCATCAGCTTTGCAAACCATCCAGGGTTCATGATGAAAAAACTTTGCAGATTTTAGACCTCTTTGCAAATACTGATGAATAAAATAGAGGCAGAACAAAATCTTGCATATTAAAAAAAAAAAAAAAAAAAAAAAAAAAAAAAAAAATACAAAATTATCATTCTTTTACCACTGTTCGTTCTTTTGGATGGAGATGTCTCCATTCTGCAGTGTTCGTAATAGGTACTGCAGTTTAGGAGATGCCTCCTCAAAGTCATAAAAAAACTTTAGCATTTTTGCCCAGTCTCTAATAAACTCTAAGCAAAAATTAGTCATGTGTCCTTAGTAACATGAGTTATTAAAATAATATGTTTTCACTTCCTTCCTCTCTGTCATGTTTTAGCCAATCAAAAGATTTTGTCTAAAGTCTGACTCATTCAAATCCACTTAGGGGGACAGTGTGTACCAACAAGCCAGACACATAAGGAGAGAAAGGACAAACATAGAAGCATTTAAGGTGGAAACATCTAACTGCATGCCGCTACTCTGTTACGCACATCCTTACGCACTATCATGAGAAGCTACATGTCTTCAGTGTAATTCAAGAGCCAAAAGAGCAGCGTAAAGACAAGATGAGATGTCGATAAACACAAACATGCCCAAAGCAATGCTTAGTTAGTATATCTGTAATTTCATTTGAAGTCATTAGCGTATGCGCAGTTTTTGGTCACCGCGTTCAACTTACAGCTCGTATATTTCCCCTTGTGAAAATACGGAGTTGTCGGTAAAATACGGCATCTTTCCAACCCCGCAGGAGACACAGCAGAAGGATCCGGCTGAAACGTTCCGAGGGGCGGGCACGATACCGGGAGGCATCGCTGCACCAGACCCGAAAGGATGGAGCTCGTAATGGTAGACTATAGCTAGAACTTCAAAATGTTGCCAGGGAAAGCATCGCTTTAAGTCCGGAGCTTCTATGAACGTCAAATCTAATTTTCTACACACATAATCTAATAAAATGTGCAGGCTACAGTGATGTGCGACACTGGGCAGGTGCGTTCCAACTTCTCTGCAGAGCGCTGCGTGTCATCCACAAAAAGCACTGAGCCTGGGGCGGGCCAAGCGCACGAGGTCCAATGGGCAACGCGCCAATGGGCCAACAACAAAACAAAACTCTGGGTCAACTTCTAAACACTGACGGTAAATGGAACATAATGAACAAACCGCAACTGGTCTTAGTCCAAATATGATCATTCCAATTACTTCTACGTCTAATTCTCCAACTTACCGTTACCCCTACTAATCAAAACCACATCTTCTTGAATAAGAGAGTAGAGCGGTTTGATATTTAGAAAAATTAGCTGGATCGGGTATTGGACATTTAAATGTAATAGTGATCATAGTGACCATTTACTGGTCATAGTTGTCCCCGAAAGTATCATAGTGTAACTGTTGATATTGGATATCAGCAGATACTTAAAGTCATAGTATCTAAATCGGTATCAGATCTGAAAAAGCTGGACTGGTGCATCCCTTGGAGTGGTGTTCGGTAATTAAGCATTTCAACAATGCCAACGTCAACTGCTAATAAAGGCTTCTTTGAAAACACTTAAGTGATATCTCTTTTGATTTGGCATTTATACATATAATGTTTGTGCCAATTTGTTAACAACCCATGAACTGAATAATAAAAAAATTAAAAAATAAAAATCAAGAGAAAGACCACTCAAAAAAGAAAACTGAGAGACAATTATTTACAAGTTCAAGACCTGTCAGAGATAGTGGCCACATTTGACCTAAGACATATTTGGTGTAACAAAACAAAAAGTATAACTGCTAGTTATGTCACAACCACTGTCATGCTGCATCTTTTAAGGAACATCTTTTTGAGACATACTCACAGTTGCCCTCTCTCCTGCTAGGAAAGAACCTTCCTGAAACACGAATACACACCATTCTCTTGTGAGACAAAACTGATCAGGGTTTCCCTGTAAGGATGTTCAGACACTTAAATTCAAATGCAACATTTAATATTATCCAAATCTACAGAAAAATTGGCTTTGCAAGATTATTGCTATGGCCTATAAAGAGCAGCCTCAGAAGCCGGACGGGTTTGGGAAACATTTCTCCCCTAAGCCCTAAGTTGAACGACTAACATGTTGCAATGGCACATTCATGCGACAGTCAATTCCTTCCTGATTTGAAGAACTTTATGAGGAACCATAAAGGACAGTTACCCATTCAAAATATATGATATTTTGATTTGAATTGCTTAATTGCTGTGACCACATAGAAGGTTGCCATTGCTTTAAACCCAAGCCTATAAATTCCATGCATATGTTTAAAAAAGAATGTCGATGATGATGCAACAATAACATGGGTTTCCTTAATTATCATATGTTGTTCTTGGTCAAATGTGCTCAGAAGATTGTCTTTGATTTACTGGTGGCCTAAAGTCCCTAATAGCCAAAGTAGTAACAAATCTTTATTTCACCCCAGCAGCTTCACAGAGGGGTGTCTGCACTAAGAGCTGAGGACATGCACGCTCAGATCACATGCGTATGTGACAGCTACAGAAACACAGACACCTGACACCTAATTTAGCTGCTCTGCCAGTAACACTGAGCAACAACACCACAACAACGGAAAAAAGGTTGTGAAATCAAAAGGCAGACTGGTGCTTGGAGGGGCCTCTGCGTTCCAGTTCATGGGTTTGATTTCAAAGAGGTAAAGATACAGCCAGAGTGACCTGCTAAGTCACAACAAACAACAAGGTCTGCTACTGTAGGTATTACTACACGTATATTGAGCAATTACACTTTTTAAACAACATGATAGTATTAAGGCTGAAATATGGACCTTATTTACAGATGTGGATAGCTCCCCCCTTGAACTGCCACCTTATCGTGGTGGGGGAGTTTGTGTACCCGAATGATCCTAGGAGCTATGTTGCCTGGGGCATTATGCCCCTGGTAGGGTCTCCCATGGCAAACAGGTCCTAGGTGACGGGTCAGACAAAGAGCAGTTCCCAGTACCCCTATGAAATTAAAAACAACAAGGATCGTGACGTCGCCCGGCATGGCGCAGCCGGGGCCCCACCCTGGAGCCAGGCCTGGGGTTGGGGCTCGAATGCGAGCGCCTGGTGGCCGGGCCTTTGCCCACGGGGCCCGGCCGGGCCCAGCCCGAAAGGACGACGCGGGTCCCTGGGAGGGGTACTAGACAGTGCACCTACTGGGGACTCCATTGTTCTCCTGGGGGACTTCAACGCCCACGTGGGTAACGCCAGTGACACCTGGAGGGGCGTGATCAGGAAAAACGGCCTCCCCGATCTGAACCCGAGCGGTGTTTTGTTATTGGACTTCTGTGCTAGTCACAGTTTGTCCATAACAAACACCTTGTTCGAACACAAGGGTGTCCATTGTAACCCGGGTGAAATATGCGGATTTTAAACCAATCATATCAGCGCTCGCGCGCTCCCCTCCGCTGCGTCCCTCGCACGCTCCATGCGCCCGCGCACGTGACTCGTTGTGGCCAATCAGGGCCCCATATTAGCCGGCAGCTGCACACACCCGGCAGGTGCGAGGCTAGCGCGAGCAGCATGAGGAGCCGGTAGGTTTTAAACTTCCCATTTGCCGTTATTTCATTACAGTAATACTTCCACTTCAATCAACCCACTCTTTACCATAGGTACTGATCATCGAGCGAATGCCACGGCAGAAATGAGCTTTGATTTCGTGATATACAGGGGAATTGGTGAGTCCAGTTGTTTACCAGCGCTAGCTTAGCGCGCTGTACTTACACAGCATAGTTAGCATTTGGGTTTTAAGCCCGGTTCTCTCCAATGGTTTTACCCAAACACTATGAAACTTCTGTTGAATATTTTTGCTAACTTATATCATAATATTGTTACTGTTGTATGAATTTAATGCCTTATTTTGTAATGTTAATGGTGTGTGTATAAATGCACATGCGCACTTTAGCACCTTTAAACTTACATTGAACATTGTATTAAGGTTATTATTCATTGATATGATTGAAATTAGCAATTGCTATTTGATTTTACTGAACTGAGATTGTGTACACTGAACTTTGACTGAGGCCATGGTCCTATGTTTATACAGGCCAGGTGCTCATATTCGGATGGCGAGCTACAGAAAACCCTCGAGCCTAAAATCTGGAACTCTTCTGCACTGAAGTGCACCTGCTCTGATCGGGCCGGGTAGGCGGCTTATCATAGCCGAGTTGCCTCGCACCTCCTTACTCTACCTCCTTACCCTACCTCCTTACCTTACCTCCACTGCACCTCCACTACACACTCACTCCACGCAAATGAACTACCTCTCAATGTTCGGTCAAATTGACCAAACAAACGACCTACCTCTAACATTTTTATGAACTGAATGGTCAAACTAAGCAGACGAACTGAACTCTGGGGGGTTGTGGGGCTTTTGAACGGGAACAACCCGAATTTCACATCTTTTGTACAGCACTACACTAAATGATTGTTTATTTGTTGAATGGCCATTGTTTGTTATTTTGTGTCTGTTCTTCAATACATGGTACCTTTTTACCGCAATACTCTGTGTCTGTTCACTCTCTCCCTGAGTCGACCCTAATCTTCTGATACTAGCCCAGTGATTTGATTATAGTATTACTACTTCTATTACTATTCTACTTAGTATTGCTATTCTATTACCACTACTACCCGGGTTATCAGCTCATATACCCGTTACACCATCAGTGCACATGGCACCAGGACACCCTAGGTCGGAGGTCGATGATCGACTTTGTTGTCGTGTCATCTGACCTTCGTCCGCGTGTTTTGGACACTCGGGTGAAGAGAGGGGCAGAGCTGTCAACCGATAACCACCTGGTTGTGAGTTGGATCCGCTGGCAGGGGACAAAGCTGGACAGACCTGGCAGACCCAAGCGCATTGTGAGGGTCTGTTGGGAATGTCTGGTGGAACCCTCTGTCAGCAGGGTCTTCAACTCACACCTCCGGGAGAGCTTCTCCCATATCCCGGGGGAGGTTGGAGACATAGAGTCCGAGTGGGCCATGTTCTCCACCTCTATTGTCGATGCGGCTGTGCGTAGCTGCGGGCGCAAGGTCTCTGGTGCCTGTCACGGTGGCAATCCCCGAACCCGGTGGTGGACATCGGAAGTAAGAGATGCCGTCAGGCTGAAGAAGGAGTCCTATCAGGCCCTGCTGGCTTGTGGGACTCCTGAAGCAGCCGACAGGTACCGTCAGGCCAAGCGTGCAGTGGCCCATGCAGTCGCAGAGGCAAAAACTCGGGGTTGGGAGGAGTTCGGGGAGGCCATGGAGGAGGACTATCGGTCGGCCTCGAAGAAATTCTGGCAAACCGTCCGACGCCTCCTCAGGAGGGGAAAGCAGTGCTTCACCAACACTGTTTACAGTGCGGGTGGAGAGCTGCTGACCTCGACTGGGGTATTGTCGGGCGGTGGAAGGAATACTTTGAGGATCTCCTCAATCCCACTGTCACGTCTTCTGAGGAGGAAGCAGAGTTTGAGGACTCAGAGGCGGACTCATCTATTACCCTAGCTGAAGTCACTGAGGTGGTTAGCAAGCTCCTCGGTGGCAAGGCTCCGGGGGTGGATGAGATCCGTCCTGAGTATCTTAAATCTCTGGATGTTGTGGGGCTGTCTTGGTTGACACGCCTTTGCAACATCGCGTGGCAGTCGGGGACAGTGCCTGTGGAATGGCAGAGACGGGGTGGTGGTCCCTCTGTTTAAGAAGGGGGACCGGAGGGTGTGTTCCAACTATAGGGGAATCACACTCCTCAGCCTTCCCGGTAAGGTCTATTCCAGGGTACTGGAGAGGAGAATCCGACCGATAGTCGAACCTCGGATCCAGGAGGAGCAGTGTGGTTTTCGTCCCCGGTCGCGGAACACTGGACCAGCTCTACACTCTCCATCGGGTGCTCGAGGGTTCATGGGAGTTTGCCCAACCAGTCCACATGTGTTTTTGTGGACCTGGAAAAGGCATTCGACCGTGTCCCTTGTAGTGTCCTTTGGGGGGTGCTCTGGGAGTATGGGGTCCGGGGCCCTTTGCTAAGGGCTGTCCGGTCCCTGTATGACCGGAGCAGGAGCTGTGTTCGCATCGCCGGCAGTAAGTCAGACTTGTTCCCAGTGCATGTTGGACTCCGCCAGGGCTGCCCTTTGTCACCGGTTCTGTTCATTGTATTTATGGACAGAATTTCTAGGCGCAGTCAGGGGCCGGAGGGGGTCTGGTTTGGGAACCACAGGATCTCATCGCTGCTGTTTGCAGATGATGTTGTCCTGATGGCTTCATCGAACCAGGACCTGCAACAGGCACTGGGGCAGTTTGCAGCAGAGTGTGAAGCGGCTGGGATGAAAATCAGCACCTCCAAATCCGAGGGCATGGTCCTCAACCCGGAAAAAGGTGGTTTGCTCTCTTCAGGTGGGTGGAGAGTCCTTGCCTCAAGTGGAGGAGTTCAAGTATCTCGGGGTCTTGTTCACGAGTGAGGGAAGGATGGAGCGTGAGATTGACAGGCGGATCGGTGCAGCGTCTGCAGTGATGCGGTCGCTGTATCGGACCGTTGTGGTAAAGAAGGAGCTGAGTCGAAAGGCAAAGCTCTCGATTTACCGGTCAATCTACGTTCCTACCCTCACCTATGGTCATGAGCTCTGGGTCATGACCGAAAGGACAAGATCGCGGATACAAGCGGCCGAAATGAGTTTCCTCCGCAGAGTGGCTGGGCGCTCCCTTAGGGATAAGGTGGGGAGCTCAGTCACACGGGAGGAGCTCGGAGTAGAGCCGCTGCTCCTTCACGTCGAGAGGAGTCAGTTGAGGTGGCTCGGGCATCTATTCCGGATGCCCCCTGGACGCCTCCCTAGGGAGGTGTTCCAGGCACGTCCTACCGGGAGGAGGCCCCGGGGAAGACCCAGGACACGCTGGAGGGACTATGTCTCTCAGCTGGCCTGGGAACGCCTTGGGATCCTTCCGGAAGAGCTGGAGGAAGTGTGTGTGGAAAGGGAAGTCTGGGCCTCCCTACTGAAACTGCTGCCTCCGCGACCCGGCCCCGGATAAAGCGGAAGAAAATGGATGGATGGATGGATAGCTCAGAGTTAGACAAGTCTTGAGTGCTTACAAATAATTTATACTAGTCTGTCTTAAAATTTAAGTATGTGTATTTTCCACATAATGTTTTTTTTTTCCTTGTCCCTTGTATTCAGTGACAAACAATTGATTTCGTATTTCTCTATATTATAGTGTTCTGCAGTTGTTTCCACTAAGCCCTAATAACTGTATATGGAAACATAAAAACATGAAAATAGTAATAGTTACAAGTAATAGCTTTTGAGTTTCCTTGTGTACAGTTGTTTTTTACTCACAAATTTAGCCCTGGTTTATTTAAACATTATACATAAACTTGTATTGGTATTGCCAATCAAGTCTATGACAACATTTATTATTGTCATTGTGCAGATTAGTATAGCCATGTAATTTCACTGCAGCATAAGCTTGATTAAATGCAAACAAACCTGAACTAAAGTTCAATCTCATTTAACCACTGTTTTTACTGGAGCCAGTTCATAACCACTACACTGGACTTGATTGATCTACGTATGTTTATGCATAAAAAATCTTTGCAATCCAAGGTGAGTCTTTATTGTAGCAGCCAACAGAGATTAAATCAGTTTAACACGGCTAAAAAGCAAGCATGATGTAAGATTGTTAAAAGCCTTATATCTAACAATTAATCTAATGTTTACCCTTGAACTAGAATTTCAGCATCCTGGTCCGAACACTATATATCAGTTTTGGAGCGGGACGTGACAAAGCTTTTCAAGAAGCAAAACCCCCGCAAAGCCCCGGGCCCGGATGGTGTCTCTCCTTCCACCCTTAGACACTGTGCTGAGGAACTGGCTCCTGTCTTCACGGACATCTTTAACACCTCCCTGGAGTCATGTCACGTCCCAACCTGCTTCAAGCTGTCCACCATTGTCCCTGTCCCCAAGAAGCCCAGGATCACTGGACTTCATGACTACAGACGTCAGTGCCACAGGTCTATAGTCATTAAGTCATTTGAGCGCCTGGTCCTGCACCACCTCAAATCCTTCACCTCCCTCCTCCTGGACCCTCTGCAGTTCGCCTGCAGAGCCAATCGGTCTGTGGACGACGCCATTAACCTGGCCCTTCACTTCATCCTCCAGCATCTGGACTCCCCGGGAACCTACGCCAGGATGCTGTTTGTGGACTTCAGCTCTGCGTTCAACACCATCCTCCCTGCTCTGCTCCAGGACAAACTCGCCTGACTCCCCCATCACCACTGTGGACTCTTTCCGCTTCCTGGGCACCTGCATCACCCAGGACCTCAAGTGGGAGCCGACCATCAGCTCCCTCATCAAGAAAGCCTAGCAGAGGATGTACTTCCTGCTGCAGCTGAGGAAAGCCAACCTGCTGGTCCAGATGATGGTGCAATTCTACACGGCCATCAATGAGTCCATCCTCACCTCCTCCATCACTCTGTGGTTCGCTGGGGCCACTGCCAGAGACAGACAGAGACTGTAGCGCATTGTGCGCTCTGCTGAGAAGGTGAATGGCTGCAGCCTTCCATCTCTCCAGGACCTGTACGCCTCCAGGACTCGGGGGCGAGCAGGTCGTATAGCAGCTGACACTTCTCACCCTGGACATTGACTATTTCAGCCACTTCCCTCTGGCAGGAGGCTACGGTCCATCAGGACCAGAACCTCTCGTCACAAGAACAGTTTCTTCCCCTCTGCTGTTTGTCTCATGAACACTTTATAAACCTGCACTAAACTGGACACTTTATAACACTGGTCACTAAATAACCCTTGTTGCACTGTTGTTTTGATGCTGCCATTGTATATATTTTCGACCTCGTGCATGCCTTTATTTGTATTTGTATTTATTCAGTGTGTTTTTTTTGTGTGTGTTCTATGTGCACTTTATCACCGAAGTAAGTTCCTAGTCTGTGAGCTCTGCTCACTGACAATGGCAATAAAACATCTTCTGATTCTGATATCTTTAACATTGTGAGATAGGAGCACTGCCTTAACAGACCTACACTCACTCTATGAATGACCATATTAAATGATGACAATGATAAATGTGTAATTTATTTTATAATATTATGGAGCCTGATTGTAATTTAGATATTGATTGAGATTTTTTTTTTTTTTTTTTAAGTTAGGGTTAGGGTTGTAGTATCTATTGATTTGTGGACACTTGGACTATTTGGACTATTGCATATTATTTGACCCATTTCTGTCATGATCCATGTGTTCCCTGTTTTGCCCCTGTCTTGCGTCTCCCCCTCCCCTACCTGCCGGAGCCGGACCTGGGCAGAGCACCCAGCTCCTCCCGTGCGCACCTGGATCTCATCAGCGCAATCAACGCCACCTGCTGCCGGATAAGAGGAGCCAGAGCCAGACACTCGGTGACAGATCGTCCGCGTGTCAACGTGACTACCTTGCTCTTTACTTTTTGTATTTTTGCTCGCTGTAACTTTGCTCATCCAGTGTTTTTGCTACTCACCAGATTCTGCTCCCTGGACCGTCCTAGCTCCTCCGCTCCTGGCTCCGCTCCGACTCTGCTCCCTCACCCTGATACAGTGTGTTTCGTTTCTCTCTGCTCACCTCGTCACTGGACCCTGCCTCGCACCCTGCTCCTCGTCCTGGTTCTGCTCGCCCTGTTCCCGTGCCCGCACTCCTCATTCCTGGACCCTTGCTTCGCACTCGACTCTCTGTCTCGGACCTGCCCGCACCGTCGCTCCTGCCACGCACCTCGCCTGCTTGTCGTTTGATCCACCTTCATTGCTGTTTAATTATTCACATATTGTAAATAAACACTGTAAAACTTCCCCGAGTTCTGCATCATTTGGTCCGATCTGCCTGCATTACGACACATTTCATAACGTCTTGAACTTCCCTCTTTTTATTTACAACAGCATGTTAATAGGATCATCATCTGTTGTTCCAGAAAAAAAACAAAAGCATTATCTGATTCCCTCACAGTGTGTCAGTGACGTCCACTTTAATCAGCAGCGGAGGAGCCTCTCTCCGAATCACTGCCTATATTTGAGAATGACATTAGCGCTGCAACGGACGAGACTCCTGACACAGTTCCATCAGGTCAAACAAGGTATGAAAAAACGAAAACTCTGCATCATCAAAATCATGCGCTTACACAATCAAGAGTTAGGCCCTATGGAAGTAATGCATAACTGTCTCTGAATTGAAGAGGTGGGTGGTATGTTGATCTAACTCTGATGATTGTGTTGTGAATCAGTGCTTTTCTGCTTCAGGATGTTCTATGCTACCACAGACAATGCAGAGCCTACAAGGGATGTCATAATATCACAATTTGGATTTTACGTTTATTGTGAAGGGATTATTGAGGATTATTGACAGTTATTTTTCCCCACCCACTTCTCTTAATCTCCAACATCCGTTCTTCTTGCCCTGAGAGACAATGGCAGATGACCAATCACAGTCAACTCAGGATAAGCAGATCAAAATTGTAACTTCTAAAGAGAACCAAGATAGGATTTTATACCATAACATCAAGTCCAATCCACGTGGCAATTTGCAAATATCCATTGCAGTTTTTAGTTTTTTTTTGTTTATTTGATTGATTTGACTATCATGTAACCAGGTTTTCAGTTACTAAGTACTGAGTTGCTGTAACTATAATAAACTGTTTCAGCAATACAGCAACACATTTATTTGTGAAAAGGCTCCTCTGAATCATTAATCCATCATCTGAACTGGATTACTGAAACTGACCTACTTAGGCATAAACATTACAGAAAACTGAAAGACAGTGATTCAGATGTAATGATGCATGAAGACATTACGAATAAACAATGACCCAATCCTACCATCTATTAAATTCAGAGATACAATAATATTACCATCAATCAAAGTGCATAATTCAGCTGTTATCACTAAATCCACATACTCCCAGCTTCAGTGTGTGAATATGGGCTTTGGTTCCAGCTGTACAAATACAGACAGGCTCAGGGTTCACACAGTTCTGAGGAACAGACAGACTGGGTTTAGGACGGGCCCAGAACTGTCCCAGTACTAGAACTGCCCCACCCTCACCCCAAACCTGCACTTCAAACTACAACTGACAATACTTCAACAAATGCACAAGCTAAATGTCTGTCATAAGTCTTGCATAGTTCATTTATACAAAACACCAGCTTCTGATGCAGCGACTTCCTCTGGGATTACTACCATTTTGAATATGCTTTGTGATGTCTAGAGTTTTAAAAATGTATTTATGCATATTATCGCGATAATTAACTTGTTAACATTCCGACGGCCGGGCCTACTTTACAACTCTACAGGAATGTAGATATACTGCTGCGTCACCCACACAAACAATCTACACGTCAAATGATAGCTACAGCGCTCGTCTTTCCGAAATGCAAACCATTTTCACCTGCAATCCCCACAGTGCTGTCAGGAAAGCCGTTTTGACAGAAAAGCCAAAAATGTGGATTTGGACTTCACTTACCTTTGAGGGCTCTGGTTCTGTCATCATCAACATATTCCACAAAGTTGGTCTCATTTGTTCCGTACAGGTCCAGAGAATATAATACAGAGAAAAATTCATGTCCACAAAATAAGTTAGATCCTCCATGTCCAATCTGCTGCAGGAAAGTATTCCAAACGTGAAATCTGCCGACCATCAGCTCCCTCATCAAGAAAGCCCAGCAGAGGATGTACTTCCTGCGGCAGCTGAGGAAAGCCAAGCTGCCGGTCCAGATGATGGTGCAGTTCTACACGGCCATCATTGAGTCCATCCTCACCTCCTCCATCACTGTGTGGTTCGCTGGGGCCACTGCCAGAGACAGACAGAGACTGCAGCGCACTGTGCGCTCTGCTGAAAAGGTGATTGGATGCAGCCTTCCATCTCTCCAGGATCTGTATGACTCCAGGACTCCGGGGCGAGCAGGTCGTATAGCAGCTGACACTTCTCACCCTGGACATGGACTATTTCAGCCACTTCCCTCTGGGCAGGAGGCTACGGTCCATCAGGACCAGAACCTCTCGTCATAAGAACAGTTTCTTCCCCTCTACTGTTTCTCTCATGAACACTTCATAAACCTGCACTAAACCCTTGTTGCACAGTTGTTGTTTTGATGCTGCTATTGTATATATTTTCTACCTCCTGCATGCCCTTATTAGTATTCCACAAAGTCGGTCTCCGTACAGGAACGAATGTGAAAAATTCATGTCCACAAAATAAGTTAGATCCTCCATGTCCAATCTGCTGCAGGAAAGTATTCCGAACGTGAAATCTGCTCAGTTACTTTTTTGCATTTCTTTGGTCGATTTCAAGCATAATAAACTTAAGACAGTGCCAACTTTGTTTCTCAGTGCTAAACAAACGTGTTAGCTTCTGATTGACACCAGTGTTGTGGGTTACTGGAGCCCCAGACAGCGAATCAGTGCTACAGGTGACTGACAAATTTATGCCCCACTCTCCCCCGTGTAGAATCAACCAATCACATTAAACACGTTTAGTGACGTTTTCTCCTTACAGCCAATGAGCAGTGGAGCACGTGTGTAGGGATGGGACGATATACGATAATATCGTAAATCGCGATAGAAACGGTCCTCAATAAATCGTTCGTGGCATTTTTCAAAATCCCGATTGATTATAATAGTCTTTACGGCACCAGACTGCCTCATGTTTCTGGTCTCAATACAACGTTTTGATGCTAGTTTTGGTGTTTGACCACAAGGGGGCGCTCTGTCACAGCAATGACACTTGTTGCATCTGTGCCTGTTCTGGTGGCAGAGTCTGGTGCCGAAAAAAAGTTGCGGGTCCGAGGGCAAAACACAAGCAACTTGCACGGGCATTTACAAGACAAACATCCTGCAGTGTTTGACAAACTTGAGCTGAAAATATTCATCGTAAGTGACATAAACTATTGAATGTAGATTGTGTTGTGTGTAGTTAGCTAAACAGCATTTTACAGACACACACACACACATGATATGTATTTACCTACAATCATGTCAATAGAAGAATAAACCACGCTTACAGATTGTGAACGGCATCCAATCCATCAGAGTGGATGCTGAGTGACTGTGAACTCTCCTGAGTCCACAGTCATCTTCACTCTGACACGAACCGCTTCGGGTCAGAGACGCCTCTAGTTTAACTTGTACAAACATCCACAGTGTCCTCGTACTTCCATTGTTTTGTCCGTTTCATCATGTTTAGAAGCAAAACAACAGCACCTAGAATGCGTGCACATTAACACGCTTCGTTTACTCGGTAAAGTCCGTCTGTTTATGGAAAATCTCGACATGTCACACACGTGCTCCACTGCTCATTGGCTGTGAGGAGAAAACGTAACTAAACGTGTGTGATGTGATTGGTTGATTCTACACGGGGAAGAGTGGGGCGTAAACTTTCAGTCACATGTTGCACTGATTCACTGTTTGCGGTTCCAGTGACTTACAACCTCCACCTTATTGGATAACACTGGTGTCAATCAGAAGATAACACGTGTGTTTGGCTCTGAGAAACAAAGGCCGTGTCTCAAATCGTCACATGCTCTGTTCCATGCTCTGTTCCATGCACTGTTCCATGCACTGTTCCATGTACTGTTCCATGTACTGTTCCATTTACTGTTCCATGTACTGTTCGAAGTGCAGGTCGAAGTACTGCCTGACTTAAATGCGACTTAAGGGCACTTTGGTGAATTTTTGGTGAATTGAGACACGGCCAAAGTTGGCGCTGTCTTAAGTTTATTATGTCTGAAATTGACCAAAGAAATGCAAAAAAGTGACGGAGCAGATTTCGCGTTTGGAATACTTCAGCAGATTGGAGATGGAGGATCTGACTTATTTTGTGGACATGATTTCTTGACTGGATTATATTCTCTGGACCTGTCCGGAACGAATGAGAACAACTTTGTGGAATATGTTGGTTTGACAGAATCAGAGCCTCAAAGGTGAGTGAAGTCCAAATCCGCATTTTTGGCTTTTCTGTAAAAACATCTTTCCTGTCAGCTCTGCGGTGATTCCAGGTGAAAATTGTTTGCATATACAAAAAGAGGAGCTGTAACTTTCATTTGATGAGTAGATTGTTTGTGTGGATGACGCAGAAGTACATGTACATTTCTGTAAAGTTGTAAAGTAGGCCCGGGCCATCAGAACGTTTTCGCGATAGTATCGTGAATCGCGATTTATTTTGGTCACAATAATCGTTAGTCTAAATTTTATATCGTCCCATCCCTACACGTGTGTGACATGTCATGCTTTTCCTTAAACAGACGGAGCTTGCCGAGTGCGTAAACGAAACCGAGTGGATCCGTGCGTATATTCTATGCACGAGGAAACAGACAAAAGAAAGGGAGGACGCGATCGAGGACACTGTGGATGTTTGTACAAGTTAAACTAGAGGCATCTCTGACCCGGAGCGGTTCGTGTCAAACAGTAACGATGATTGTGGACTCAGGAGTAAAAGGAGTTTATTTTTTGGATGGATTGGATGCTGTTTTCAATCGGTAAGCGTGGTTTATTTGGCTATTGACATGATTGTAGGTAAAATATCGTTTGTGTGTGTCGGTAAAATGCTGTTTAGCTAACGCTACACACGAAACAATCTACATTCAATAGTTTATGTTACTTACGATGGATATTTTCAGCCCAAGTTTGTCAAACAATGCAGGATGGTTGCCTCGTAAACGCGCGTTTAAGTTGCTCGTGTTTGCCTTCTGAGCCGCAGCTTTTTTTCAGCAGACTATGTCACAGCAATGACACTTGTTGCGTCTGTGCCTGTTCTGGTGGCAAACACCAAAACGAACATCTAAACATTGTATTGAAGCCAGAAACAGTCTGGTGCCGTAAAGACGATTATAATCGTGCGCGATGATCACGATTATTAAAAAATGCCACGAACAATTAATTGCGGAACTTTTTTTCATCGCGATTAACAATATTATCATATATTGTCCCATCCCTAATGTCATTATAACTACAAAACACCTTTAAAAAGGACAATATTTGTAGTTGTTAGTTAGGTCAAAAATATTTATCCAATGACTTTCCACCTCAGCTCCAACTTATCTTGAAACAGGTAGTGTGGCGCCCTCTACTGGCCCAAAAGAGCTTCCTCATACCATGTCAAGAGTTAAATCAAATGTATAGGCAGGAAGTACAACTGAAGTGTTGACGAGAGCTGAAGTGCAGAAACAGTTGTAACATAAGCTCCAACAAAGAAGATGGGCCAGATTCCAGCCCCCACCTCAGGTACACTGTAAGGGCACTGTAAGCAGACTATAACACCACTACACATGATTGAATTTCCTCTGGGATGAATAAAGTAGCTATTCATCTACGCAGGGTCAGATATGTACAGGGATGTGCAAATAACAGAAATATTAATTGACATCTAAGCCAATCAATAAGAAACAATCTAAGGTTGTGTGCAAACAACACAAGGATGATGATAATTGATAAATATTTGATACATTTTTTTCTTGCCACTTAAGTCCTGCCTTAAAAGTGTAGATCTTTGTGGCGTTCTGGTAATGGTAATAATGGTGATTTCAGAGGGAGCCGAGGTCTTTTGTCTGTGTCTTTTGTCTACCTTCTTGGCTGTGAACGACGGTCATCTTCCCCACTGCCGGACTCCTATCAAATAAAACAAAACAAAATATAGAGTGATTAAACATGACAAACATAAAGGGCGAATTATATCATTTTAAACACAAGCATTCATGAAATCAGCACAAACTTTGCTTTTATTTTTTTAATTAGTATATGTCCCATTCATCCCAACATTTCTATCAATGAGGTATTTGAAAACAATGCAGTTTCATGCAGTTTTATAGGAAGCAATGTATCCAATGATGTGCTAAATGATCATATTATCCAGGGAATCTAGTGGGGACAACCTGTCTCTAGGCATTAGAATATTAGACACAGAACCTAGCTCTAAAATGTGATCTTTAAGTACAATGTGCACTAGCCCCCAATATTGTAATGTCCATTTTGTTTAACAATCCATACACAAAACATGTTGACTGCAATCTGACGTATGACTACAGTCATGTTTCACACAAAGTGGTTTTGCATATATGAAAAGATCAGCGGAGGTCTGTAAAACATATGGAAATTATGAGTGCCAGAGACTAAACAGGGAAGGTTTGCAGTTTCATTCACAAGTTTCGGTTAAATTAAATTAAAGTTAAATTCATTTTTTTTGCAGTAATATGCAGCATCAGGATATATATATGTATCCACAATGTGAATCAAAACCAACCAAATTAGTATTTACAATTAGCTTGTCAGTAAGAATCAAACTGTGACTACCTAAAAATATCAATAAAAATGCAATCTTGAGACCCTAATAAAGAAACCGATGCTCCCATGATTGGTTTTTACTTTTCAGTATAGATGGACAAAATAAACAAAAAATTAAAATGACTAATTTGACAAAAAACTTGCAAAAAATGTATTGTCAAATTATATTATTGAGAAGTCTTTGAGGCAGAGAACAAGCACATTTTGAAGTATCACATGACCCAAAACCAGGAACCACACTTGTGTCCCTCTTGTCAAACTGCAGCCATGCACAGCTGCCACAGCAGTGATAAGAAAACATTTCATCTTTCAGCACGTCACCTCACCCGGCCACATATCTTCTATAGCTTCTCTATGATTACCACTGTACCCTGGGTCTACTCCATCTATTTCTGTAACAAGGCAAAAACACAGACATAAGCAACATGTTGAACTGAAATTTGTCATAATTAATCATGGTCCAATCAGTACAGTTTCAGTTCTCAGTGTTTGTTTTCACACGGGATGCCCCCTCAGAAAAAAAAAATATCTTTGAATAAATGGCGCTACTTGGAAAACACAAAACAGGATAAATTGTAAACCTAAATTAAAACAAACTGCGGTTCACAAATTTAATCCTGGTACAAAATAGGAATACAATGGGAATAAATTGACAAAACAAAATCTGACATAACAGAAGGCTGTTCAAAAAAAATCACAACCACTGGATTACATGAGTATAATTCATTACTACATTGATACTTGTGACAACAAATTATAGTGAAAGTAGTTCTATTTACAGACAGAAGAGCAATGTGATTAGTGCCCGCAGCACTAACCTCGCAGCACTAGCCCGAAGCACACCTTTAAAAGCTGGAGATAAAGCACTTAATGAATGGAAAAATTATTTGGAAGAAATACAAAACTCTCCTAACTTAATGCTTTGACTATGAAAACTATACTCAACTGCCCTGCGTATTTGCATTGTATTTGAATTAATATAATATGAGCACAACTGTCTTTATTACACATCAAAAAGTATTGCATCTGATATTGGTAGGCCTATTGAAAAATGGTTTATTTAAGTTGGTTTTATTAAAGGCAGCAACAACAAGTGTGAGGAAAAACACATGAAATGTTGCTAAAACGCCAAATAATCACTATTAAGGTGCTAGATTGTTTAATGACAGAGAAACTCCTCAGTTTGGCACAAAATTCATCATTTATTCACCTTTCAAATGACCCCAAAAACAAACTATCCCACTACAATTCTCTCAAAAACAACAATAGCAATGTTATGCTTTTTTATTCTTCAATTTATCTCCCTCTTGTTTTTTTGTGTTATTGAAAGCATATAAAAATCACTTCTCTGTACAAAGTATATGTAATTGCTTTTATCAACTTATTTGGACATCCCATAATGTCCTAATGACAAAATGCAAAACGTGCTGAATTGAAACACAATGCATATTTTTACATGCAGTAAAGGTGCAGGCCTATGACTCTCACTGATGGAGTTCCCACTTATAAAAACAGCACAGACAGAGCAACAGGAAACCACCTGTCAGTGTTTTGCATGAGCTCCTCCACGGCTTCCTTTTGCAAAAACATCGACTCGTAGACCAGATGCAACCGGTATTCAGAGAGACAACTCTGTGCACAATCTGTACACTGACAACACACGTTCACTAGGATGTTTACATGCCCACGCTGCACAGGAGAAACCACATTCATGTCTGTAACATAGTGCTTATTAAGAGCGGAAGTACGTATAGCTATTTGTTTGACAAGAATGATGTATGACTTTTACAATCGTTAACAAAACACACAAAATATGTATCTTAGTAGAATGAATTCAAAGTACTTGAATATGAAAACTAAAGAGCCTGAAATCGTCTGCATCATCGCACAGAACAGCCCAGAATATTGTCCTGCTGCTTGCCCAGTATTAGCAATAACGGACGAAATCAAACCTTTACCACTAAAGGTTGCATTACCAATAAAAAGTCAATATTATACTGATCGGCTACAATTCACGCATGCGCAGGATCACAAAGGCAATGTAATTTATGACAGTCAGAACCTGATAAAAAACGCAGTATAGATCAAATTTGAAATGGTTCTTGGCATTAGTCGAATATCAGTGCAATGTTGGGACTGAGGTTTGGTTTATAAAGCCTTAATAAAGACGATACTAACCGAATATATATCCTTAATAAAGACGATACTAACCGAAACACAGGGGCTGGAGCTGGTGCTGGGGGTCGGTGAACGCTGCACGGTAACTAGCGCCATTCATCGACCGGGAAGCGGACACCTGAGAGCAAGCCACGGCGCAGAGACAAGCATAATGGTCCTGTGGAAGAGAAACCCCAACCGATCCCGGGCGCTACGTCTTTGTCGGCTTTTTCCTCCTCCTTTCTGGACGCTCCACAGTCTGTTTGACTACTCCCCGGCTGTTTCCTCTGTTCACGTCTGTGGCGCATGCGCAGTGACTATGAGCAGGTCAATCCCGATTAACTGTGTGTGTGCCGGAGGTAAACGATTCAGGGAATGTGAACATGATTCAGTGTTACAATCCAGACATATGTTTGCCTCATGGTAAAAGTATGACATCATTTGTCAAAATGAGTACAATAATATGCGCCATTCATTCATTTTATTATGCTATGTCTTTTTACATATTTTACATTTGTAGCATTTTAGCCTACTTATTGAGACTGTATAGCAGTTTTGCTACATCAGCATTAATCATGCAATGTCAAAATTGGCCCACTCTAGAAAATAATGTAGTTATATACACAGTGTATGCAGAAGAGCAAAGTATCCTATGGCATACGTTGTGTCCTTGGGTATTTTTATCAACACATTTTACCAACTTTCCTGAGCAGGCTCGGGTCTACAGGGGTGGAAAATGGTGCATTGCACTCTCATTTAAGACGGTTTGCAATGGAAGATCATCATGACATTTTTGTGAAAAGTAAAAACAAATCAGTTACACAAAAAAGCAAAAATACAAAATTTAAGCTATTTAGATCTGTTCAAATACAATGTAGTAACCCACAATTAACTTACATTAAAGTTCTCATCAAGCTCCTTTCTTTCACTAGTAAAGTGCAGCATTTCCCTTTTAAAAAAGTCAACTTTTTCTTTTCAGAAATATGACATAGCCTATGGGTATATCGTTTTTTTTGTTTTTTGTTTTTTTGTTTTTTTCATATTATTTCATCATATTTTATCTTTTATTGTAATTTTATGTAGGACCATGTATTATCTATTTGTGATAGCAGCGGAAGTGCTGACTTTTCTTCTGGTTGAAAAAGGTTTTTTTTTTTTTGTTTTCTTTTTATTTAATTATTATTAATAAAACAAGTCACAGTCCTTTATGAAATGTGAGGAAAGATGGTTTGTTTTATAAAAACCTACCCTTGTGGATATTTAATTTACACTTAATAAAAACATTGAAAATAATTAAAAAAAAAAAAAAAAAAAATTGTCATGCATACAAGTACCAAAAATTATGTCCTTGCTGGTAAAATAATTTAAATTAGGAATTCTGGGGAAAAGCCAGCAATGTATGTTGCCCCCAAAAGGCTTTAGAAAACATACATTTAAAAAATAAGTGCTCTGTTGATTGAATATTTACATCACAGAAAGAACAACAATTGTCATCCATTGCAAAATGCTGTCTAAGCAGTTCAAATAGACAACAACTGGGAGATAGAATTTGGAAATATACTATAATAACAATAATAATAATAATAATAATAATAATAATAATAATATCATCATTATGACTTTTACAGTTGTGCCCCCCACTTTACTTTGACAACTACAAGCCTCTGTCTTGTATCCCATATTTCCCTCACTTTTGTACTCCTCTCCCACTTGTAAATAAGCACTCTATGTTGTATATATTGATGTTTGCAAAATCCATCCATCCATCCATTTTCTTCCGCTTTATCCGGGGTCGGGTCGCGGAGGCAGCAGTTTCAGTAGGGAGGCCCAGACTTCCCTTTCCACACACACTTCCTCCAGCTCTTCCGGAAGGATCCCAAGGCGTTCCCAGGCCAGCTGAGAGACATAGTCCCTCCAGCGTGTCCTGGGTCTTCCCCGGGGCCTCCTCCCGGTAGGACGTGCCTGTAACACCTCCCTAGGGAGGCGTCCAGGGGGCATCCGGAATAGATGCCCGAGCCACCTCAACTGACTCCTCTCGTCGTGAAGGAGCAGCGGCTCTACTCCGAGCTCCTCCCGTGTGACTGAGCTCCTCACCTTATCCCTAAGGGAGCGCCCAGCCACTCTGAGGAGGAAACTCATTTCGGCCGCTTGTATCCGCGATCTTGTCCTTTCGGTCATGACCCAGAGCTCATAACCATAGGTGAGGGTAGGAACGTAGATTGACCGGTAAATCGAGAGCTTTGCCTTTTGACTCAGCTCCTTCTTTACCACAACGGACCGATACAGCGACCGCATCACTGCAGACGCTGCACCGATCCGCCTGTCAATCTCACGCTCCATCCTTCCCTCACTCGTGAACAAGACCCCGAGATACTTGAACTCCTCCATTTGAGGCAAGGACTCTCCACCCACCTGAAGAGAGCAAACCACCTTTTTCCGGTTGAGGACCATGGCCTCGGATTTGGAGGTGCTGATTCTCATCCCAGCCGCTTCACACTCGGCTGCAAACCGCCCCAGTGCCTGTTGCAGGTCCTGGTTCGATGAAGCCATCAGGACAACATCATCTGCAAACAGCAGAGATGAGATTCTGTGGTTCCCGAACCAGACCCCCTCCAGCCCCTGACTGCGCCTAGAAATTCTGTCCATAAATACAATGAACAGAACCGGTGACAAAGGGCAGCCCTGGGCGGAGTCCAACATGCACTGGGAACAAGTCTGACTTACTGCCGGCGATGCGAACACAGCTCCTGCTCCGGTCATACAGGGACCGGACAGCCCTTAGCAAAGGGCCCCAGACCCCATACTCCCAGAGCACCCCCCAAAGGACACTACGAGGGACACGGTCGAATGCCTTTTCCAGGTCCACAAAACACATGTGGACTGGTTGGGCAAACTCCCATGAACCCTCGAGCACCCGATGGAGAGTGTAGAGCTGGTCCAGTGTTCCGCGACCGGGACGAAAACCACACTGCTCCTCCTGGATCCGAGGTTCGACTATCGGTCGGATTCTCCTCTCCAGTACCCTGGAATAGACCTTACCGGGAAGGCTGAGGAGTGTGATTCCCCTATAGTTGGAACACACCCTCCGGTCCCCCTTCTTAAACAGAGGGACCACCACCCCGGTCTGCCATTCCACAGGCACTGTCCCCGACTGCCACGCGATGTTGCAAAGGCGTGTCAACCAAGACAGCCCCACAACATCCAGAGATTTAAGATACTCAGGACGGATCTCATCCACCCCCGGAGCCCTTGCCACCGAGGAGCTTGCTAACCACCTCAGTGACTTCAGCTAGGGTAATAGATGAGTCCGCCTCTGAGTCCTCAAACTCTGCTTCCTCCTCGGAAGACGTGACAGTGGGATTGAGGAGATCCTCAAAGTATTCCTTCCACCGCCCGACAATATCCCCAGTCGAGGTCAGCAGCTCTCCACCCGCACTGTAAACAGTGTTGGTGAAGCACTGCTTCCCCCTCCTGAGGCGCCGGACGGTTTGCCAGAATTTCTTCGAGGCCGACCGATAGTCCTCCTCCATGGCCTCCCCGAACTCCTCCCAACCCCGAGTTTTTGCCTCTGCGACTGCACGGGCCGCTGCACGCTTGGCCTGACGGTACTGTCGGCTGCTTCAGGAGTCCCACAAGCCAGCAGGGCCTGATAGGACTCCTTCTTCAGCCTGACGGCATCCCTTACTTCCGGTGTCCACCACCGGGTTCGGGGATTGCCACCGCGACAGGCACCAGAGACCTTGCGCCCGCAGCTACGCACAGCCGCATCGACAATAGAGGTGGAGAACATAGCCCACTCGGACTCTATGTCTCCAACCTCCCCCGGGATATGGGAGAAGCTCTCTCCCGGAGGTGTGAGTTGAAGACCCTGCTGACAGAGGGTTCCACCAGACGTTCCCAACAGACCCTCACAATACGCTTGGGTCTGCCAGGTCTGTCCAGCTTCGTCCCCTGCCAGCGGATCCAACTCACAACCAGGTGGTGATCGGTTGACAGCTCTGCCCCTCTCTTCACCCGAGTGTCCAAAACACGCGGACGAAGGTCAGATGACACGACAACAAAGTCGATCATCGACCTCCGACCTAGGGTGTCCTGGTGCCATGTGCACTGATGGACACACCCTGTGTTCGAACAAGGTGTTTGTTATGGACAAACTGTGACTAGCACAGAAGTCCAGTAACAAAACACCGCTCGGGTTTAGATCGGGGAGGCCTTTCTTCCCGATCACGCGCCCCTCCAGGTGTCACTGGCGTTACCCACGTGGGCGTTGAAGTCCCCCAGGAGAACATGGAGTCCCCAGTAGGTACACTGTCTACACTGTCTAGTACCCCTCCCAGGGACTCCAAGAAGGCTGGGTACTCTACACTGCTGTTCGGCCCATAGGCCGAAACAACAGTGAGAGACCTGTCCCCGACCCGAAGGCGCAGGGACGCCACCCTCTCATTCACCGGGGTGAACTCCAACGCGTGACGGCTGAGCTGTGGGGCAATGAGCAAGCCCACACCAGCTCGCCGCCGCCTCTCCCCATGGGCAACGCCAGAGAAGTGGAGGGTCCAACCCCTCTCAAGGAGTTGGGTACCAGAGCCCAGCTGTGTGCGTGGAGGTGAGCCCGACTATATATAGCTAGCCGGTACCTCTCAACCTCCTGCACAAGCTCAGGCTCCTCCCCCCCCCCAGCGAGGTGACATTCAACGTCGCTACAGCCAGATGCTGTGTCCGTGGACCGGGTTGTCGAGACACCCGTCCTCGACTGCTGCCCAGTCCTCTACGCACCCGACCCCTATGAGACCCTCTGCAGGTGGTGAGCGCACAGGAGGGCGGACCCACGTCGTCCTTTCGGGCTGGGCCCGGCCGGGCCCCGTGGGCAAAGGCCCGGCCACCAGGCGCTCGCATTCGAGCCCCAACCCCAGGCCTGGCTCCAGGGTGGGGCCCCGGCTGCGCCACCCGGTGACCGATCACGGTTCATAGCCCCTTCGAGCCCCTGGCTTAGGCGCCTGGGCCCATGGGGTCCTGCCCCAACTGGTGACGCCATACCGGGTGACGTCACGATCCTTGTTGTTTTTAATTTCATAGGGGTACTGGGAAACTGCTCTTTGTCTGACCCGTCACCTAGGACCTGTTTGCCATGGGAGACCCTACCAGGGGCATAATGCCCCAGGCAACATAGCTCCTAGGATCATTCGTGTTTGCTAAATAAAAAAAAAAAAAAAAAAAAAAATATATATATATATATATATATATATATATATATATATATATATATATATATATATATATATATATATATATATATATATATATATATATATATATATATATAATATATATATATATTTTGTTTGTAAAATAAAAAAAAAATATAATCTAAAGATGTGATATGTGAGGTATTTTTGACTCTGTAGAAGAATATCCATGTGCTCATGTCACCTGTATGTGGTGTTATTACATCACATAATTATGCAAGCTCTAAAGGACAGGAGTGTCATATGTTGTACTATCAGAAAAAAAAAAAAAAAAGTCATCAATTCAAATCAAAGTCAAAGTCATGATAATGATGAGACATGCCAATTAATTCTGTATATTGCCTATGGTAATAATACAAATATTTTAAAGACTGCAAAAAGATCTGATTAAAAATCATAAAAGTGTATTTTTTCAAATGAGAGTTTAAGATAATATTTATTTATTTATTTATTTTTGTATGTTTGTTGTTAATTTCTAATCTCTTTTGGTCCAATCGATTTTCCTTGGATAAATATTTGGATTCTACTTCCTTGCTTGTCTTGGAGTCTCTCGTCTCCACCTCCACAGGTTTACCCTGCTTCTGTCAGGAGCGAACAAATGTTCAGGGAATCGCCGAGTGTTTCCAGATGTCTGAAACTCCAGCTATTTCACCTTCTTCACTTCACTCCTTGTTTTCCTCTGGATGACCTGTCATTCACAGTTCTGCTCCTCAGCCTTATTTCATTAACACTGGCTTATTTGGGTCAGGAAAGAGTGAATTCTTGTGGCTGCAGTGGGACAGTCATCAACAAGGCATTTCTCAATTAATAGTCTAGGGTTATAAAACATTTGTGAATGTTTGCTGTCATGAAAAATTACTGTATGAGTCCCTGAAGATGAGTTATTCCAAACAAAAATATATTTCATATAGTTAATGATACTTATTTACAATAATAAATGATAAACATATATAACGACATTTTGGTTTGTTTTGTTTGCTGTTTCTGTTTGTTAGCTAGGTCTGTAGTTCAATAGAACTACAGTTTCCTGACAAAAATGGCCTCTTCAACTCCCCTCTTAAAACCATTTCTTTTTTTTTTTTTTTTTTTTTTTTTTTTTTTTTATTTAATAGCTTATATTCTAAAATATACTTTGTTGCTGGCACACGTGGCATATGTGTCTGTGCTCTGAAAAAAGGATTGACTGAATCCAGACAACATCCATTACTGTGGAATCATAGACACAAACAGCGCCATCTTCTGTCTTATATTGTGCAATGCATTATGATTTACTACTTTAGAATTACATCAAAAGTCCAAGTTAGTTTTCCGTTATTATAAGCCTACTCAATGTCGTTTCTTTAGTTATTAATACTATCAGAACATTAACCATATCCATCAGTAACTGAAAATTTGATGTGCCGAATCTGCTGCAGTGAGCTATCTGAGCGTAATGAAAAAGCAAGATGGCGGTTCCCTCAAAGCAGTAAGTGGCTAACTACTGGCGTGTTTTCACCAGGATAAGCACATTAATCGATGCATTACTTATTTATGTATGTATGTATATGGCGGTGCATGATCTGTAAAAGTTCTGATTGTTTAGTAAGGCACCAAAGTTCAATTCTTACGTAAAAATTACGCTATAACGTTAGTTTGCATGTTAGCGATGTGCTAATGACATGCTATCGCAGCAAAACATCCACTTTTTTCGTTTTATTGTATTGATTCACAAACCTCTGCGAAAGCCCACGAAAATGTGTGTTTCCTCTTAAATGCCTGGAATAATGTGAAATCTTACAGATTTCTGGGAAATTTCTATAAAAATAACAGCTTACCCAATTCATTCATTCTTTGTTTACATTTTTTGCAATGACGAAACACAATAAAAACAGAGCAAACGGATCTAAAATAATATGAGGAATGTAATTGTGTCTCAGGTATGGCCTTATCCTGCCTCAAAAAAAAGGATTGACGAAAACAACAACACTTCCCAGACTTTCAGTGTTTGGAGATGACTCTGATGATGAGGTGGGTGTCATGGGTAAAAACCTAATCTCAGGGTTTGAAGATGTTTTATTTACTCGTGTTGCTTGTTTTCAGACATCAGTTGGTGAAACATTACAGAAAGAAGCAGTCAAGAAGAAGATGATGAAGCAGGTAGTTGAACTATCTGTACATTTAATTCAAATACATTTGATTTAATGCTGTCTTTCTGGTTCTAAAGACACGGTTGGAGATGCAGAGGGCCCTAGATCAGGACAGTACTGTATATGATTACGATGCTGTGTATGATGACTTTCAAAAACAAAGACAAGAAAGTAACAAGAATATACTCGGAGGAACAGATAAAAGAGTAAGACCTTTTTGTTAGAACTTTTTCCACTGTCACATCAACATGTTTTTCTCACACAGTTGTTCCTTTAGCCCAGTAACCTAAAATCCTAAAAAAAAACACTTGATACTTCATCTGACTTTTGACATTTAACATATTGTCTGCCCTTTCTTTTGCCTCTGTTGCAGCCGAAATATATCCACCAGTTGATGAAAGCAGTGGAAGAACGAAAAAAAGAACAAGAACGGAGAGAGGAGAGGAAGATCCAGAAGGAGCGTGAGGCAGAGGGGGAGCAGTTTGCTGATAAAGAGGCATATGTCACCTCAGCATACAAACAGAAACTTCAAGAGAGGAAAGAGGAGGAGGAGAGAGAGAAAAGAGAGGCAGCTCTAGAAGGTATGAATAAACTTAATTACTAATGTTTATTTTGTGTGTCAGTGTGACTAGTAGGAGTATAAACCTTTAATTCCATTCTAGTGTATTGTATCACATGCTTTGTCTGTTTATTATTTGCAAAGATTGGATTTTTCACCCAGTTAGAGAATGTAAGACATACAAATATTGTTATTTTGCTAGTAGTTTTTAATTTTGTTTTGTAATTCCCATGGTTATACAGCAGCATTAGATGTTAAGAAGCAGCAGGACCTCAGTGGTTTCTACAGACACCTTTTAAATCAAACTGTCGGAGAGGAGACTGTCCCGGATCACTCAACACAAAAGTAAAACTCACAAACTATACAGTGCCCCCAGGGTTGTGCTGGAATAAGCTTTACATAATGTCTTATTTTCGTTTACAGAAATGAAAGTTCTAAACCTCCAGAAGACACTGAATGGACATTGCCTGTCCGATCACCTTCGCCCAAAGATAAAAGTGATAGTGACAGCGAAGAGATTCAGGAGCAGAAATTTGGGTTTAACAAGCCACATTCAAAACGCCAGTACAGGCAGAGGTCCCCTTCATCAGGCAGCGGAGAAGATCGGAATCAAGGCAAGGACGACAGGCAAAAGAAGAGTTACCGAGGTCAAGATAAAGGGAGGGATAGAGAGAGGGATAGGCATCGCGAGAAGGAGAGGCAGGAGAGGCACAGAGACAGAGAACGAGACAGGCATGGAGGACGCAGTGATGAATCCGATAGACGAAAAGACAGAGAGAGGAAAAGAGAGAAGGACAGAGAGAGAGATCGGGAGCGAGAAAAAGAAAGTGATAGGGAGAGGGATAAAGAAAGAGAAAGAGGGCGAGAGAGGGAGCGTGATAGGGAGAGAGACAGGGAGAAAGAGAGAGACAGAGGGCGAGAGAGGGAGGATAAGCACACCAAAAGAGAAATAAGTCCAAAAGCTCGAGAACACCATAAGAATGAAGAGAAGGAAAAGAGAAGGCATTTGGACAACACCAAGCAAAGAGACAAAGATCGGGAAAATGAAACGTCTGCTAAAACTGAACTAAAAAAGAGACAAGACATAGAACCAAAAAGTCCCCAAAAGAGTCAACAAACAGAACCAAAAAGTCCACTAAAGAGTCAAGCAAGGGAAAAGTGTAAAGAAAGGGATGAAAAAGAGGGTGATGAAGTGGAAAAGGAAAGTAAGTTTGCCAAACGCAGCACAGATCAGAGTGTGGGGTCAGCAAGAGAGCGGTATCTGGCGAGACAAATGGCACGGGCCGGTTGTAAAAGCTACATCGAGAAGGAGGAAGACTAAAACAGACTTGTTCATTATCAGATGTGAATAAACTGATATTACATTACGAGATGGTCACTGACAGATCATGGTATCTGAAAGTGGGATATTGTATTAGAGCATAAGTAATTATTTGGCTTTGAAGAGAAGAATGAGTGTTCTTAGGTCTGCAGTGCTCCATATTTATCAAAAGTGGTCCAGGGAGTAAAAAAGATGATGAACTGATGCCTGTAAAGACTAGTACAAGTAGACTGTAGTGAGGGTTGGGCAATTATATTTTCCAATACAGAACTGGGCTAAAACATGCCTGCAAATTTCTTGAGGTACAACTTTAATGTGCTAATGGTGAATGGACTGTAAAATGAAACCTAAAAGTACATAAATAAAACTTCAAGTTTGGAACTTCTCCAAGAATCTGTTGGGGGGGAGAGTTTGGATGTAGTTGGTTTGCATAATTAAATTTTGTAAATGGGTGTTTAATGTTTATTTATATATATTAAAAAATATCTAAAAAATATGTGGCAAATAAATCAAAACATAAGCTGGTATGTATTTTGTTATAGAATATAACAATGTTATGGAATATAACAATTGGCAGTATGATCATTTAAAATATTTTTAAAGCATTGTTTTTAAGTTTGGTTGAAGTCAAACACATCACAAATGGCATGAAGTTGGTCAAGTGATGCATAACAAATATAAGATAATATATGCAGAGTTTAGAGATCCTGAGCCTCACTATAAATGTATATTATTTTGATATATTATAAATTTAGACATAAGGTTACTTTATAATTTTACGTGTAGCCCATTTCTTTTCATGTGGAGTTGCAACTGAAAAAGATTGAGAACATTGGTTGATTTCCACAATCGGAGGGCTATCATTTAGAATACTGTAGAAACAACAATGACCAGTGTGACACAAAAAGTTTGTTTCTGTCAGATATGATTTTTGTTATGTGTTTTGCATTTCCTAAAAATAAACTGCCAATCTTTAGCTATGATTCAAAGATAGTGGTTTAGAAAATATTTTATTGATGTACAATTTATCTCACAACAATCCCAGAAGAATCAAAAGCAGGTCTTGGCTATTTATGGAAGACAATACAGTTTCAAATCTTCCTGGTGCCCTGGTGATTGATCATATTCAGAAAAATACAGCACTGTGGAACCACTAAAAAACAAAAGTATGTGAGTAAGTGAGTTATCAACAGATAGAGACTTTTGTAGTGCTTACATCATCCATGGTCATTATGAGAGAGCCCTCTGAGGCGCGGCTGTTGAAGAAACCTGGAACAAGACACTGTATCACTATTGAGCACTTTTTAAATTAAGAATTGGGATATTACATTTTACACAAACTAATCAGGAATTTGAAACATCATACAATCTCCACAATAGAGAATATCAATATGAATGTTAACGTGTGTGTGAGAGAGAGACTAACTTGTCATATGATCCATGCGTATCATTAGAGTCAAAAAACTCTGCTGATCTATCAAGGATCCGCCAATGCTGAAACGAAATATTGCCATATCTCCCCATTCATCGCTGAAGTGAACACCTGATTCACAAAATAATCACAGACAAGTTACAACTTTTGAAATCGTGGCAATAAATGTAAGAAGTTTTGATATGGTCACCTGCAGCTTGAGTCGCTTTGTTGACTTCAGCCTTGCTGAGAACTCCATTGTGATTAGTGTCAGCATCCAAAAAGATTTGCTGTCAAAAGTGTATTTCATGAGTGAATTTATTTATGAGATTTAAATAATTTATTTATTTCTCAACAAGAACCTTCCCAATGCATGCATTTAACTTGACTTTTATTTTTATTTATTAGTGTATTGTCCAGAATTACCTTGTATTTTGTCAACTTTTTCCAGAGTTCTGAGAATTCTTCAAAGTTCATCATCCTCATTCGATGGTCATTCTTTGCAAGAAATTAAGTTAAACAATAAAATGATAAATAAAACAGACTATAAAATGTATAAATGTAGTGTTGGATACATTCATAAGTATTATGAAGTTCATGCAGGTGTCACAGCTGAAGCTTTCCCACATTCCTTAAAAAAATATATTATTATTATTGTTATTATTAAGATCATATTTTTTTCATTTGTATTCCCTCATATTATCAACTTGCCTTTGGAAAAGTGGTCATTCAGGAGCCTCTGGAGCTTTCTGGCATTGAGCTCTCCTCTCTGTCCATAGCAAAAGAAATACAACATCCTCAGAACTGTTACACCACAAAAAGATTTTATAATAAAAAGTGGACACACCCAGTCAGCGTATTGGTAAAATATTTCACTTCCATCAGTGATTTCATCCACAATGGGAATCTGAGGAAATAATATACATTTCAGTGATTTGATTTTCATTTTTTACTACAGGTCTTGTACATGGGTTTCAGAGTAATCAAAATCCTGTGACATATGTATACTGTATTGAGCCAAAATATATTTATTATTCATGGATTATAGACTCAATGATATAGCAGCGTAAGGCCCAAAGATGTTTAAGAAATAGCTTATACCTCTGGAAGAATTAGATCATCCTCCTCATTTATGTCCTCCTCTTTGTCCTCGTCTTCCTCATTGCCCTCTTCTTCTGTTTGGTTATCCTCCTCTGTCTCACTGTTATGGTTATGGTCATGCTCATCTTCATCCTCGCCTTCAAATGAGCTGAGAGTACACCTTATTTTATTTATTTATTCATTGGAGGAAATGTTTCTTCATTCAGAAGTATGTATACTGCATGGAACACATAATAACGGTGGTTATAGTAGTAGTGCTGGAATCAATTATTGTGGATATAATATTGCTAGTATAACAAGCACAGGGTGTCCATATAGTCTTTTAAATAAATGAATGAATAAATGAATAAATGAATAAATAAATAAATAAATAAATAAATAAATAAATAAATAAATAAATAAATAAATAAATAAATAAATAAATAAATAAATAAATAAATAAATAAATAAATAAAAAATAAATAAATAAATAAATAAAAAAGAGGATCATTTCACACATGGATCAGCCACCACAGAGTCCAGACCTTAAACCCTACTGAGAATTTGGGGATGAGAAGGCTTTTTTTTTAGTAGCGACTTTTTTTTTTGGCCAGGCAGTGTATATCAGTGGTTTCCAAAGTTTTTACCTCATTTAATACACCTCTATATTGGCACCATTAGTCACACGAAGTACATCAAGATGGTACTGGATTGCTTGTCATGTTTACTGTAGCAGTGCCTCATCAATGGTTGCAATCGCATCTGTATCTTTTGCTTTTGTTCAGTAATGTCCCATGTTTTTGTTCAATACACAATATCTTTAACATAGCCCCGCAGACAGAAATCCAGAGATGTGATATCTTGTGAACATGGTGGCCATGGAATTGGTCCATCCCTTCCAATACAATGGTCTGGAAATGTTTGATTGAGGAACTCACAAAAAATGCTAACCCCAATATGATTCAAAACTTTATAACTGCTGACTACAATAGAACAAATGTAATTAATATATCTGATCAATTGTCTTTGTAATTAAATTTCAAAATTGTAACAAAACTTTAGGACACGCTGTATTAGTCTTCATGTTATCTGTATTGGGGAGGCCGGTAAAGTTAAACAGCAAACATCTTTACATAAACGTAAGCTGCAATATGTTGAGTGCTTGTATTTGGGCATTTAAAGGTGCATCGTGTTACTGCCTGAAATGCTCCACAGTATGGCATTAAATTATCTATCTCACATTTATTAAATACAGGTGTTTTTATGACCTTTGAATTCCTGGTGGCATCCCCTCCTTGTCTCCTTGTGCAGATGGATAAATTTAATGCCATACTGTGTAACATAAGTAACATATCCATAAACAAATGTCATACTTCCCACTAGAAAAGTAACCTTTAAGTAACAACATTGCCTGGTATCGACAGAATCTTCTTACTGGATTTCCATGTTGGTCTTGGTGTAGATAGAGAGGACAAACTCAGTCTTCATGTACTGGTGCAGTGTGGATGGGACGATGACATATTCTCCAGGACTCAGGCTGTACCAGTTGGTGAGCTCCCTTTGACCGCTGTATTCGATTGGCCCTGTTGGTCTATTTTGCCTGAAAAAAGTCTTATCAAGGCGTCCTGCTTTGGTCTGAAATTATATTTTAGCAAACCAATAAAACACTGACAAGTGTTACAAGACATTTTAAAGTTAGGTAATTTATTCTGCTTCTATGGTGGTGAGCAAGTTTTTAAGCGCCAGATCCCAGTGTTAATCAAGTTTGAAAAAAACACTGATCTAGAAGCTGTTATAAGGAGAGGGGTAAACCTGAAATTCACATCTATTTATTATCTGATCATCAGGGCTGTAGTATAGTTAGGGGTAATTTTCAAAGTTTTCTTGTACCCAGTAAATGTGTTTGCAGAAGGCATCACACTGGCTCAATTTTACTCAGTCAGAACTTAAAACCACAAATGTATTACTACAGCCTCCAAAGTGCTTCAGTTTTCCATTGAGGTGTTACAGGTTAATGATAAGTTTCATCTTTGGTTCCCTCTCAAATACCAGCAATATAAAATCAGCTTCCAGATCCAGGTTTCCTTCAGAATTAAACTTTTTGGATGAGAAAAGCTAGTGACCACCTGGGTAAATGAGGCTACAAATCTATCTAAATTCACAAAGTTCAAGTCTAATTTTATTTCTTGTGGGAAGAATTGATCGAATGTCCATAATGAAAAGCTTTCTAAGGAAGTCTTCTCATTTGGACAAGGTTTTGATCCATCCAGAAGAGTTTGTTGCTATGAACCTTACCAAGTCCATGTGAGTTAACTTGGATTATATTGTTTAATTGTTTGTGTTATAGCACTTACCCCAGGTGGTATCTGTTAGAGAAGAGAAAAAAAACCCATAAGATTAAACTACATGAGACAACCAATTCAGTATATTTGTAATTTGCATATGTTTTTTAAAATTACATTACATTTGAAATGTATTTATTAAAAATAATAACCTGTAAAATTTAAGTCATGTCACAAATAATGACATCGCAAGAGCAGTAAAGTAAGTTCTTCATGCTAACCTTGAATATGTTTACTGCAATTTGGAAGTATCGGGCCTTTTTGCGGTTTCTTTCTTCTGGTTTTTGCATCAGAGTGATAAAACAGTTCATGTCAAACTGCTCTTCCTCATTCCTTATGTCCACTTGAATACGAAACTGAGGGTTTGTGTGGAAGGTACCTGCAGGAAAGATGAGGCTAGTTCATTACACGCCACTATTCAAACAATTTTAAAGTTCATTAAATACTATTTTCCTCACTAAAAGAACACTGTGATATAAAACTCAAAAATCATGGCCCCGAAACTGCATAATGAGCTTACAATTTGAATGCAGGTCAGTGCACCATATAGACCAGTGCCTTTGTGGGTTATGAACATATACTTTAAATAGGACATGGTCTACTCTGCTAACTCCAGACTGACTTAAGATTAACACTGGATTACAATCACAATCAGTTGTTGCAGAGCTAAAATAGTTTTGATTTACGGTATTTAATACTTGATGGTTTGACTCACTATAGTTCATGTTGCCTCCGGCTGTATCCCAGACTGCCTCATGTATCATCAGCTGCCACTGACAGCTCAGGTCCCCATCCATGAAGTTGGGGTTCTCACAACATATTGTTAGAACACTGAAGTTATGGCAGAATTGCTCCAGTTCCATCCTGGACATAAAAATTCTGTAGTTACTAAAAAAACAAAACCAGTCCCATGCAGGCAAAATATAAGACTTGAGTCTGATATTTATTGGCAGTGTGATGTTTGAAAAGAACAGAATACTGCTTAGTATTATTTTGATGTCTACACACCAGAACTCTCCATTGTCATTCTTTTCACATTTGGCCCGATCCTCATGGCTTACTTGCTTCCACAGAGGAGAACTGTTAAGATATGAAAATAATGTACTATTTATTAGTTGGTTAGTCCATTGAAAAAAAACAAAAAAAAACCCATTTGTGAATATTTTCCAATTTATTCACCTGTCGCTCCAATCTCCATTCCACTCCTGTGCTCCCCAAGGGTTTAGCAAACGCACTAGCTTCACTTTGGAGCCCCTGTGATAAACCTGTATAAGTATATGCATAAAAAGCATGTTACATATAGTTGATAACAAGTATGCATGAGAAAAGGTATTTAGCTTTTGTTTGTGTTTTGTTTGGGTATGATTACCTCGGAGACTTTAGTGACAGAATAGGCGTGAGCATTGACCAAACCATTGTCTCTTACGCTGTTGACAATATTTCCCTGAAAAAGAAACACAATAAATGCTCTGTACAGGAAGTGTATACGGCCAGAAAGTAGTGTGCTTTTGCAGCATAATACTTTAATAATTATTAATGACACACACTCCCATTTCCTTTGCAGCAGTAGAACCAAGAGCCACCTCAGCCTATCCATCTCCGTCTCTTTCCATTGCTCTCCAAACTCTAACTTCTTCTAAGCCCTAAAGTCATCAAACCTCATTTACCTATTGATATCTCATTTATATGTGCAAATTTCTCAGGATTACAAATTACTTCACCAACATGGCATGTTAGTGGGTAAGTGGGTAATGTTGCGTTTACTAAAGTGAATATTTACATTGTCTACTGAAGGTGTCCCGCAGCACATCATGGACTTGCATCCAGAGCCGTGGGACAGGGAGGTCCACAGCTGAGCGTCGTGGTCATTATTGTGCACTTGTTGAAGAGGAAAGTCCAAACTTAAGCCCCCTGTCATGTCTTTGCAGGCCTCACTGGTGTATCCAGCATTCATGTCAGCATATGACCCACATACTCTTCAATTCAAGGGAAACAAGCAGTGTTCATTTTAGTTCTGTCACAATGCTAAACTATCAAACTCAATTTTGATACTAAGAAAGCGACTCAATACTCAATACCAATTTTGATACAATGATAATTAAACATGCCACACTTTTTGGAAAATATAACACAAAATTAAAGTAGTTTCTTTAATATGTTCATGGGATCTTATACTAATTCTTAATGGTTCAGTTTAGTCCTCTTTATTTGTTTTCAACTAAAGCACAAATTTACAGACAGCAGCAAAAAACAGGAAAAGAAAGAAGGCAAAGACAGTGTCAAACCCACAAAATTCTACTGTTCTTATTTGTTCATCAGAGTTATTATGGCTGCTATATACTCCCGCCAATACAGGCCTCAATGAACATTACACTTGAAGTTTTAATGTTACAAAAAATCAAAAGGTAATTACAAAAAGTTTGTACTCACTTGGCGTAGGCTTTCTCCATCAGAGGGACCCAAAACTCATTTGTTGGTTTTGAATGCACAGAGAGAAATTGGTTTTGATAGATTGGCAAATAATCATCAATGACAACATCGACCCATTTACCAAACCTCCAGAACTGGAAAATAATACAAAACGTAAGTACAGCCATGTTATTGTTTTACTAATCATCCCCACTAGAGGGTACAGCGGACGGGGTTGGACTTCAAAGGAAAAAGTGTTTTAATTCAAATGCTGTAACATAGATACTTTACTCGCAAGCATAAGATGATTTTATCAAAACAATAATTATGTAACACATGTACCCTGAAGTGAAAGATCCCAGCATAGTCATCAAAGGATTGCTTTGGTATAACTTGCGCCATCAGCCTTTTATTCAGAGTAAGGGAAGAAATAGCAGCCAAAAACCAGCAATTACCTGCAACAAAGAGTCAACTATTTTAAAGATAGTTTAAATACTCCAGCTAAGTACGTTCACTGTAGTTGTGTAATTACCCACGAGGCCCTGGCCAAAGTCAAACCTAGATTTTCCATCACTGCTGAAGACTGGATCACCACTTATTCTCAGCAACTCCACAATTTCCTACAAATAAATACAAATGTCACTTGTTTCAGGTATATATTATCTTAAATTGTCTTCAATCTTAAGCGCCATCTCCTGTTTTCTACAAAACTATGCATTTAGTTTAATATAGTGTTTTTGGCTGGGTAGAGACTCAGGATGGGGGCTCTGTCTCAGCCAGTTAGTCCAGCCGATTCAGAACCCCTCCTCTCTCTGGTGAGGTCTTCGGGCTGAAAGATGAACAAGAGACATGGGGTGGAATGGAGGGGTCGAGAGAGCGGAGGCAGATCGTGTTGTCAGGAATAGGGCTTCTGGGTAATTATAGGTGTGGCTGAGGTGAGCTGTGGTTCACTGGAAAGGAGCAGAATGAGGTTGAGGTGTGGTCCTGCTCCTGAATCTCAGTCAATCATATTAACTCCATTTATTTGTTTGTTTTATAGTTTTATATCTTAGTATCCCCCAAATAGCAAGTTTTAATCAACTTTACAAACGAAATAGTGATAGTGACAGGGAGCATTCTTTCCATTCACATACTTCCAAAAAACATCTCTAGACAATTATAAAGAAAAAAAAAAAAAAAAAAAGCATGAAAACACATTTTGGAATCACTGCAGTAAATTATTTATCTGTTTAGTGTATGCTATAACAGTGGTCCTCAAGCTTTTCACACCAAGTCCCAACTAAAATAATTAGCTACTCAGTCACATCAGTTCTAAACCTGGAGTTGTTCACGTCAAAATTAAAAACAGGTCTAAAATAAGACTATCACTAAAATGAGAGTAAACCATGGTTAAGATGTAAAGAAGTACAAAAAAAGTACAAAAACTTTTATACATTTGTTTCTGTATAAAACAAATACTCAAACTGCAGAGGGCACCTGTGTATGACCAGACAGACAAGAACCTTAATTTGAGATGTACTAGAATAGGGTAACATTGTGAATACATACATTTGGTCTGCACCATCTGACTTGAGCTTCTTGTGAAGATGTAAAATCCTGCAGGTTCCCCAGTGAGATGTTGTTAGGTGGAAAGGTTTTGTCAACAAACATCTTCTTTTGTTTCACATGGGAGTTTTTGAGGTATTCGTAGTCCTGGTCTTTGTTGAACTTTTCTGGGTTAGAGGCGCTCCCCAAACTCCCGGCTGGGTACTTCAGGTTAATAATAGAGGCGCACTGGGAAGACATGCTACAATACAGAATACATAGGGTTCGAGTAAGGCGCTCCATTCACTCACTTCATATAACAACTTTGTGCCTGCAAGTATTAAGTTACAGTAAAGTAAAATACATGTTTACAATTGCAATATAAACACCTGTGTTTGCGACCTTAAGTAATAACCATGTATATTTTTAAAAGGACAGAAATTACATCTCAACTGCAATGTAGAGCACAAATCAGTACCCCCAATATCAAAATTCAAACAAATAAAAATAGTGGTAATTCTGACCTGTGGGTTTGAGGTTGTTGCCAGACTCACCTGGAGCAGAGCAGTAGTCGAAAGCACAGCCTGGTATTTGAAGAGTCAAACTGACCCCTCCTCCAGAACATGACAGCTCTGCAAGACAGAAAGAATGTAAATCACTAGTTCATTGTAAGAGTGCCTCAAGCCAGCCCTAGAGGCTTCTTGAAAACTTGCTGCAAAGGTTCATGTAAAAAGGTATACCAATTTTGTGCATAAATTTATGTATGCAAACTATATATACTGAATATAGAATCTATGGTGAGTAAGTGACTGTACAAATGTGAACAGGGGAAGGAAAATCTATAGTGATTTCAGTTATTTTAAATGTAAATAACACTGCCAAATGAATATAAATTCCATTATGGTAAAACAAGGTTCTCATTCTCTCTCATATCTTCCATAAATGACACCAAACCAAGGCTAAATATTGAGAATCAGTGGTTCAGTTTGATGTAGCTAAAATCTGGAATAGTTTCCTTGAAGATGTGAAAAAGACATATCTGACAATGTTCAAATCTAAGCTCAAAACTGTTTAGTTGTGCATACAACTGAAATGATGTATCTACACTCTTCACTTTTAAAGTTAATTTTATAAGTGATATTTATGATTTTTTGTTCTGAAAAGCAGGTTGGAAAGGCATTGTAGCCTAAATAAATTGTGCCCTACAGATAAACTTGCTTGCCTACTCTCATTTACTGCCAATGACTGAATGTTAATAAAAACAAATAAAAAACTTCAGAATGTGTAATAGTTATGCAATAATTACTCAGGTGAATGGACAGTTGTGGTCATGGTATATGTCAAGACTACTTCTGAAGTTTAGAGGAGAAAAAAGAGCTTGTAAACTGTTGAAAATACATGTTATAACTATGAAAAGATAGTTCTGTAAGAATGTCACATACATCTTAAATAAACCTTGAGTGCTTCTTTAGTTAGAAAATATCAGCAAGAAAATTCAATTCAATTCAATTTCTCTTTATTGTCACATGTGCATATACATACAAGATATATAGCACAGGTGAAATTGCTGTCCTCTCCCACCTCAGTGCAAACATATTAAATGAAAAAAATATAAAAGAAAAAAAAAAAAGAATAAATTAAAAATTTGCACAAAAAAAAGGAAACAATGCAGTCTATGTATTCCTCACAACAAAACACATCTGCCCTCTAATTTTTAGAGAATGCATCTGAAGAAGAACATTACCATTACTTTAATGCTGTGCAGGTATCTAATCATGTTATTTATATGAGATAATATAGTCAAATAGCTGCAAAGTATGCATTTTGGGATAATAGTTTGCTATTCCCTGATATCAATGTTTCCCATTTCAAGTTAAGAAAATTAAAACAAAGAAATATACTATGCTCATATATAGTCAGTTGATAAAACACAAAAACAGAATTTATCAGCCTATTGGTTCAGCCGCTATTGTACAAATATGATCCCCCCCCCCCCCCCCTTTTTTTTTTTAAAATGTATTTAAACGCTTTAAGGAGGCTGCAGAATAACTTCATAAATCATGACTTTAATGTTGATGGTAGGTAGATCCACTGCATTCTTTAACCTGTTTGGACACAGGTACGCACATAAATAGACGCCTGGAGACAGTTTAGGTAAATCACTGAGAAGATCTTACATAACACAGGACATCCTGCAGTCTCTCCAACAAAACACATCACGAGTGAAAGAATGATTGACGTTCCATTAGTCTTTTCAGGAGCTTTACTAGAGAATGTCACGCATTGCCTTCATGGAGCTCGATAAACAGCTTCAGAAACTCTGGTATTTTCAAGGCAGCTTCATTTTGACTTAGAGTACTGAACGCATTTAGTTTTAACATTTGATCCTGTGAAGCACTCGTGTCCTCCTGTACCGAGATAGTTTTATGTGAACACATTTGACAAGAGGCATCTTTCCTGTTAATGCTTCGTAGGCCTGGTTAAATTTCTATGGGACCCTTTAGTGAATGTAATGCAATTTTAACCCCCTAGAACCTCGCATCGACATATGTGGACACAGTTTGGGCTGTCTAGGTCACAATACATGTTTTTGGTCTACAAGGTCCTGATGTCCACATGAGGTCATTATACTCAAACTTAGTGGGGACAAAAGAGTATAACACATTATAGTTTAGATTCATGATGGACTTTGTTATAGGAATAGGTCTTCCTGCACCTGCTGGCAGCACAATGAAACGTTGTTCCAAGTGGCACAATTGTTACTCGTTTTGTTTTTACACTCAGGAAAAAATGTTGCTGTGTATGTGTGTGCAAATTATTCAAATGTGACCATTGTTTTTAATCAAAATTATTAAAACATAGAATGAATCTCTCATATGTGGACATAATTTTTCTCATAATGTAAAAAGAATTTGTTTTTACACTCATCAGGTCCCAATCAGCCCAAATAACAAAGAGAACTTAATAAAGCATGCCATGCAAGAGTTCAGGTCCCAGGTTATGTTGGGTCCTCCCTGACTTATACATTCTGCAATTTATTACAGATCCATAATACATAGTTGATTTCCCATTACATTTTAAATGGAAAACCCGAGAGAAATTTACAGATTCCACCTTGAACTCATTCACATTTTAATGTCAATGGTGGGGCTTTAATATGCACTTAAGCATTGGTCCTTTTATTCCTTAGCACATCTTTTGGAAATCAATTTGCATAATAAAAACTCAGACAAAAGTATAACAAAAAAAAGTTTTATTTTCTTTGGCCATATTAAAGACTTGACTGAAAAGTCAAAACGTTATATTCACTCCAGTTCTTACCTCATTTTACCACCTGCACATTTCTCAGGAGAATCTAGAGAACAGAAATCTAATTGACAACTTGCAATTATTTAGACAGACAACACAGTACAATGGCCAATGTTTCAGAAAACCGAGTATCACCACTGAACTATCTGACGGTAATTCCAGCTTTTCAGTTTAGGTCTCATCACAACATTTATAGATTTTACAGAGAAGTTACAATAGTCTATACCTGAATCGAAGTAGTACTTTGAACCAAATCCATACACACTGGACCTATAGAAAAAGACTACAGTTTAGAGACATGAGAATAGATTTTCAAATGTGAAGTTTAGATGAGAAAGGCTCAGAACAGCAGATTAGAAACATAGTCAGTAATCACATCAGACGGCACTTCCAATTCCAGAGTATCGTCACTGACAGATACCAAAACATTCATGTGGTACAAGATGCAAGTTTATATGCAATGTAGGAACAAAATGCCAGAAGATTATGAGAATGGTTTTCAGTAATTGGCCAAAAATGATGGCCAATAGTGCACATCTTACCAATTGATGGAACAGGTAAGCTTCACCTGTGCAGCCTCAAGATCTGCAAAAAGAAAAGGGTTTCAGATTTACAGTGCAAAGCATTTATTAAGTGCATGCTGTAGTTTCTGGAGTTCAGGAAACCAAGTCACCACTGAACCATCTGACGGTAATTCCAGCTTTTTCAGTTTAGGTCTCATCACAACATGCATGTTATGTTAATGTACAGAAATACGGCAGTTTATACCTGAATTAAAGTATTTGTAGTTGGCTTGGCTTTTACCATCAATCAGCTTCAAGAACTGCAAAGATATATTTTGTTTCAGACCGACAGTACAATCCATTTGACAAATCAAGCGTTTTATGGGAGTTCAGCAAAAACAAAAATCACCACTTAAATATCTGACGGTAATTCCAGCTTATTTTTGATTGGATTTCATCATTACTGAAAACCCTAGCATGAATACAATTCAAACCTTACCCCTTTTAACTTCACAATATTTGGTCATCACTGTTATACCCAATGAAAGCATAAGCATACGATAGACAACTGTGTAACTGATCCTGCCAACTTTCAGTCCTCTTGAGCTGCTAAGAAAGAGAAAAACATCGTCAGTTATCGCATAAGACGGCACTTCCTATTCATGGTTTCATCTTAGGCATTCATACAGTGACTGAAGACTGGTGTTAGATACTGACCAGATATAAGATCTTGGGTGGATCTAAGCTTA
>JAIEZT010001232.1:0-95454 GCA_019594935.1 Periophthalmus modestus
TTCGAAACAGCGCCTCCTTTGGTTCTGGAAGTACATTTCTCATTAAAAAATATTAAAAGTTTGAAGTGAAAAGCTCCAAAAAGATCATTTTACGAGATAACCGTTGATTTTTTGTTTCAGGGGTTTCGTGATCCTCTTCGATCTGATCATTTTGGCGAACGCCGTCTTCATCGCTCTGGACGAGGAGAATCCGCTCATCTCCAACTCGGAGTGGTTCTTCTTGGTCGTGTACCTCCTCGAGATCCTCCTCAAACTCTACGTCCACGAACCGAGAGGCTTCTTCTCCAGACACAACTTCTGGAACTGGTCTGATCCTCCTCCTCTGCTCCTCTGCTCCTCTCCTCCTCTGCTCCTCTGCTCCTCTGCTCCTCTGACCCTCTGCTCCTCTGACCCTCTCCTCCTCTCCTCCTCTGCTCCTCTGCTCTCTGACCCTCTGCTCCTCTGACCCTCTCCTCCTCTCCTCCTCTGCTCCTCTGCTCCTTCTCCCCCTTTCCCTCTCCTCCTTCTCTCCTCCTCTCCTCCTCTGGTCCTCTCCTCCTCCTCTGCTCCTTTTCCTCTCCTCCTCTGCTCCTTCTCTTCCTCTCCTCCTCTGCTCCTCTGCTCCTCTCCTCCTCCTCGCTCTCTTCTCCTCTCCTCCTCTCCTCCTCTGCTCCTCTCCTCCTTCTCCTCTGCTCCTCTGCTCCTCTCCTCCTCCTCTCCTCTGCTCCTCTCCTCCTTCTCCTCTGCTCCTCCCTCCTCCTCTCCTCTCCTCTCCTCTCCTCTCCTCTCCTCCTCCTCCTCCTCCTCTCCTCTCCTCCTCTCCTCCTCACCTCTGCTCCTCTCCTCCTCAACCTCTGCCCCTCTCCTCCTCCTCTCCTCCTCCTCCTCTCTCCTCCTCCTCCTCCTCCTCTCCTCCTTCTCTCCCTCCTCTCCTCCTCTCCTCCCTCTCCTCCTCCCTCTGCCCTTTTCCTCTCCTCCTCCTCCCTCCTCTGCTCCTCCTCATCCTCTCCTCCTTCCTCCTCCTCTCCTCTGCTCTCCTCTCCTCCTCCTCCTCCTCCTCTCCTCTCCTCCTCCTCCTCCTCTCCTCTCCTCCTCCTCCTCCTCTCCTCCTCTTCCCTCCTCCACTCCTCTCCTCCTCCTCCTCTCCTCCTCCTCCTCCTCGCTCCTCTCCCTCCACTCCTCTCCTCCTCCTCCTCCTCCTCCTCTCTCCTCCTCTCCTCCTCCTCCTCTCTCCTCCTCCTCCTCCTCTCCTCTCCCTCTCTCTTCTCCTCTCCTCTCCTCCTCCTCCTCCTCTCCTCCTCCTCCTCTCCTCCTCCTCCTCTCCTCCTCCTCTCCTCTCCTCCTCTCCTCTCCTCCTCTCTCCTCTCCTCCTCCTCTCCTCCTCCTCCTCTCCTCCACTCCTCTCTCCTCCTCCTCTCCTCCTCCTCCTCTCCTCCTCCTCCCTCCTCTCCCTCTCCTCTTCCTCCACTCCTCTCCCCTCCTCCTCCTCCTCCTCCTCCTCTCCTCCTTCTCCTCCTCCTCCTCCTCCCTCCTCCTCTCCTCCTCTTCCTCCTCCTCTCCTCCTCCTCCTCCTCCTCCTCTCCTCCTCCTCCTCCTCTCCTCCTCTCTCCTCTCCTCCTCCTCTCCTCCTCTGACCCTGTGATTGTTTCACAGGTTTGACACCATTATCGTCGTAGCTGCTCTCGTTGCCACAGTTGTGAACTCTGCTCTGAAATCATGTGAGTGTTTTGTTCTGGTGTTTTCTTCTGAAAAGGTTCCACTTGTTCTCTTTGTGTTTTTGCTGTGTTCACTTGTTCTCTTTGTGTTTTTGGTGTGTTCACTTGTTCTCTTTGTGTTTTTTGTGTTTTTCACTTGTTCTCTTTGTGTTTTTGTTGTTTTTCACTTGTTCTGTTTGTGTGTTTTGTGTTTTTCACTTGTTCTCTTTGTGTTTTTGGTGTTTTTGGTGTTTTTCACTTGTTCTCTTTGTGTTTTTGGGGTTTTTCACTTGTTCTCTTTGTGTTTTTGGTGTTTTTCACTTGTTCTCTTTGTGTTTTTGGTGTTTTTGGTGTTTTTCACTTGTTCTCTTTGTGTTTTTGGTGTTTTTCACTTGTTCTCTTTGTGTTTTTGGGGTTTTTCACTTGTTCTCTTTGTGTTTTTGGTGTTTTTCACTTGTTCTCTTTGTGTTTTTGGTATTTTTGGTGTTTTTCACTTGTTCTCTTTGTGTTTTTGGGTGTTTTTCACTTGTTCTCTTTGTGTTTTTTTTGTGTTTTTCACTTGTTCTCTTTGTGTTTTTTGTGTTTTTTTTCACTTGTTCTCTTTGTGTTTTTTTGTTGGTGGTTTTTTTTTTTTCACTTGTTCTCTTTGTGTTTTTTTTGGTGTTTTTCACTTGTTCTCTTTGTGTTTTTGGTGTTTTTTCACTTGTTCTCTTTGTGTTTTTTGGTGTTTTTCACTTGTTTCTCTTTGTGTTTTTGGTGTTTTTGGTGTTTTTTTTCACTTGTTCTCTTTGTGTTTTTGGTGTTTTTTGGTGTTTTTTCACTTGTTCTCTTTTGTTTTTTGGTGTTTTTGGTGTTTTTCACTTGTTCTCTTTGTGTTTTTGGTGTTTTTCACTTGTTCTCTTTGTGTTTTTGGTGTTTTTCACTTGTTCTCTTTGTGTTTTTGGTGTTTTTGGTGTTTTTCACTTGTTCTCTTTGTGTTTTTGGTGTTTTTCACTTGTTCTCTTTGTGTTTTTGGTGTTTTTCACTTGTTCTGTTGTGTTTTTTGGTGTTTTTCACTTGTTCTCTTTGTGTTTTTGGTGTTTTTGGTGTTTTTCACTTGTTCTCTTTGTGTTTCTGTGTTTGTCCGAGTGCAGCCAGTGGATACACCAGCAGACAAGTCCTGGACATCGTTTTCATCCTGCGAGTTCTGCGGCTCGTCCGGGTCGTGGACAGCATTCACAGGTGACACCTCCTCTTTAAGGCGGGACCAAACACTGAAACTCCGCCCCCAACCGCATATCAAATCCAACTGCTAAACTGGGCGGAGTCTGAAGGACTAAAGGGGGGAGTGAGGGAGGAGGGGGCGGGGTCTGTGGAGGAGTAAAGGGGGAGAGTGAGTGGGGAGGGGGCGGAGTCTGAAGGACTAAAGGGGGGAGTGAGGGAGGAGGGGGGCGGGGTCTGAAGGACTAAAGGGGGGAGTGAGGGAGGAGAGGGCGGAGTCTGAAGGACTAAAGGGGGGAGTGAGCGGGGAGGGGGGGCGGAGTCTGAAGGACTAAAGGGGGGAGTGAGGGAGGAGGGGGCGGAGTCTGAAGGACTAAAGGGGAGAGTGAGGGAGGAGGGGCGGGGTCAGGTTGTATAAGGAGCACTGTGATTGGTCTAACGCTTCAAATTCCAGGTGCTGTGCTGTGTATTTGGGAAAAGTACTACTCGAGTAAGAGAAACTTAAAGAGTAACTGTCTGATTTATAATGTGAAGACACAAAAATTATCCAGTCACGTCAGACTCACTCACAGGGAAGAGGAGCACCACTTTTACTCGAGTAACAGTACTGCTACTCTGTACTATTGATTATTCGAGTTAGAGTACTGTCACTTCAATACAAGTATTACTCAAGTAGGAGTAAAAGCATGCAACTAGAAAAATACAGTTTCTTTAAAAAGTGAGTAAAGGTCACTCACCTCTGCCTTGTGAAGAGGACTCAGAATAATTCGTCCCATATTTTTATTTCTACAAGTTTTGTTTTTGTTGTAATTTGTTTTTCTTCACATTTTTAAAAATTCAACAATTATGTTTTATGTTTAGGTTCCGAGCCATAATCAACACTCTGATCAGGATCGGACCAGCCATCCTCACGTTTGGACAACTCATCCTGGTGAGGGAGGGCATCTGACACACAGGGAGGGCATCTGACACACGGGGAGGGCATCTGACACACGGGGAGGGCATCTGACACACGGGGAGGGCATCTGACACACAGAGAGGGCATCTGACACAGGGAGGGCATCTGACACACGGGGAGGGCATCTGACACACAGAGAGGGCATCTGACACACGGGGAGGGCACTCTGACACACAGAGAGGGCATCTGACACACGGGGAGGGCATCTGACACACAGGGAGGGCATCTGACACACAGAGAGGGCATCTGACACACAGAGAGGGCATCTGACACAGGGAGGGCATCTGACACACAGGGAGGGCATCTGACACACAGAGAGGGCATCTGACACACAGAGAGGGCATCTGACACACAGAGAGGGCATCTGACACACGGCAGGAGGGCATCTGACACACAGGGAGGGCATCTGACACACAGAGAGGGCATCTGACACACAGAGAGGGCATCTGACACAGGGAGGGCATCTGACACACGGGGAGGGCATCTGACACACAGGGAGGGCATGTGACACACGGGGAGGGCATCTGACACAGTGCTCTGGTGCAGGTGGTGTACTACATCTTTGCGATGGTGGGCATGGAGCTCTTTCAGGGGAGGGTGCAGTTCTTCGGCCCAGACTCGGAGGCCCCTGAGCGGGTTTACTGCGGCAGTCCTCTCCTTAAAGACACGGCGTTCGCCCGACACAACTACTGCAAGAACAACTTCAACCAGGTCGTCACATTCACACGTCACATTCACACGACACTTTCACACGACACTTTCACACGACACATTCACACGTCACATTCACACGTCACATTCACACGACACATTCACACGACACATTCACACGACACTTTCACACGACACTTTCACACGACACATTCACACGACACATTCACACGACACTTTCACACGACACTTTCACACGACACATTCACACGACACATTCACACGACACATTCACACGACACTTTCACACGACACTTTCACACGACACTTTCACACGACACATTCACACGACACTTTCACACGACACATTCACACGACACATTCACACGACACATTCACACGACACATTCACACGACACATTCACACGACACATTCACACGACACTTTCACACGTCACATTCACACGACACTTTCACACGTCACATTCACACGACACATTCACACGACACTTTCACACGACACTTTCACACGACACTTTCACACGTCACATTCACACGACACATTCACACGACACTTTCACAGGACACATTCACACGACACATTCACACGACACATTCACACGACACTTTCACACGTCACATTCACAGGACACTTTCACACATCACATTCACACGACACATTCACACGACACATTCACACGACACTTTCACACGTCACATTCACACGACACTTTCACACGTCACATTCACACGACACATTCACACGACACTTTCACACGACACTTTCACACGTCACATTCACACGACACTTTCACACGACACATTCACACGACACTTTCACACGACACATTCACACGACACATTCACACGACACTCGCCCAACACAACACAAAAGTCACGTTGTTCTCATGTCGACCAGGTGGTGGCGTCGTTCGTCCTGCTGCTGGAGCTCACTGTGGTCAACCAATGGCACGATATCCTTCAACTGATCAAGTTTAAAGTCACCGGACAAGATTTACTGAAACAGGAAGAACAGAACCAGCATGTTTGCTCTGAAGGGGAAGGAACTTAGCACAGAGAGAAAAGGGAGGTGAAAATACTGAGACCCCAGAAGTTAAATAACGCCTTTTTAAAATGACGGGACATTTTTATTTCATATAGTACAGAGCAGTAGACTAAACCAGGACTAAACCGGGACTGAACCGGGACTAAACCGGGACTAAACCGGGACTAAACCAGGACTAAACCAGGTCTAAACCAGGACTAAACCGGGACTGAACCGGGACTGAACCGGGACTGAACCGGGACTAAACCGGGACTAAACCGGGACTAAACCAGGTCTAAACCAGGACTAAACCGGGTCTAAACCGGGACTAAACCGGGACTGAACCGGGACTAAACCGGGACTAAACCAGGTCTAAACCAGGACTAAACCGGGTCTAAACCAGGACTAAACCGGGTCTAAACCGGGACTAAACCGGGTCTAAACCGGGACTAAACCGGGTCTAAACCGGGTCTAAACCGGGACTAAACCAGGATTAACCCAGGTCTAAACGGTTCATATTACTTGATTGGCCTGGAGTGCAGTACTTGTCCTTGACTCCAGGGGTCACTCCTGAGCAGCGGCTTCTCCCTCACGACTCATCCTGCGGCGAGACTCTACTTCCTCCTGTTTCACGTCACCGTCGTCATCATCATCATCAAGTAACTGCAGTACTAGTAGTAGTTGTAGTAGTTGTAGTAGATGTTGTAGTAGTAGTTGTAGCTGTAGTAATAGTTGCAGCAGCACCAGTAGCAGGTGTAGTAGTAGTAGCAGTAGTAGTAGCAGCAGTAGTAGTAATAGTTGTTTTATTAGTAGTAATAGAAGTAGCTGTAGCTCTAGTAGTAGTAGTAGTAGTAGTTGTTTTTCTAGTGGTAGTAGTTGTAGCAGCAGTAGCAGCTGTAGCAGTAGTAGTTGAAATAGTTGTAGTAGTTGTAGCTGTAGTAGTAGTAATACTAGTAGTAGTTCTTGTAATAGTAGTTCTAGTAGTAGTTGTAATAGTAGTTGTTGTTGTCGTAGTAGTTGTTGTAATAGTAGTTGTTGTAGTAGTAGTAGTAGTTATTGTAGTAGCAGCAGTAGTAGCTGTAGCAGTAGTAGTAATAGTTGTAGTCGTAGCAGTAGTAGTTGCAGCTATAGTAGTAGCTGTTGTAGTAGCAGCAGTAGTAGCTGTAGCAGTAGTAGTAGCTATAGTAGTAGTTGTAGTATTATTATTATTTGTAGTAGTAGTTGTTTTTGTAGTAGTAGTAGTAGTAGTAATAGTAGTAATTGTTGTAATAGCAGTAGTAGCAGTAGTAGCAGTAGTAGCAGTAGTAGTAGGTGTTCTGATTGGAGTATTTCTCTGTTTTGCAGTATTTTCGTGGCGTTTGTCCTCGAGGCGTTTTTCGTGGAGTATTCTGTGGAAAAGAGCGACGTTCAGAACTCAGTCGAGAAGAAGATCGAAGAACTACAACTGGGAGTAAAACAGTAAGAGGAGAGGAGAGGAGGAGAGGAGGAGGAGAAGGAGAGGAGGAGGAAGAGAGGAGGAGGAGAGGAGGAGGAGAGGAGGAGGAGAGGAGGAGGAGAAGGAGAGGAGGAGGAAGAGAGGAGGAGGAGGAGAGGAGGAGGAGAAGGAGAGGAGGAGGAGGAGGAGAAGGGTCAGAGGAGCAGAGGGTCGGAGGAGGAGAGGGTCGGAGGAGGAGAGGGTCAGAGGAGGAGGAGCTGAGGGTCAGAGGAGGAGAGGGTCAGAGGAGAAGGTTCAGAGGAGGAGGGTCAGAGGAGCACAGGGTCAGAGGAGGAGAGGGTCAGAGGAGGAGAGGGTCAGAGGAGGAGGTCAGAGGAGCAGAGGGTCAGAGGAGCAGAGGGTCAGAGGAGCAGAGGGTCAGAGGAGGAGGGTCAGAGGAGGAGGGGATCAGAGGAGGAGGGTCAGAGGAGGAGAAGGTCAGAGGAGGAGAAGGTCAGAGAGGAGGAGGGTCAGAGGAGGAGGGGATCAGAGGAGGAGGGTCAGAGGAGGAGAAGGTCAGAGGAGGAGAAGGTCAGAGGAGGAGGGTCAGAGGAGGAGGAGGGTCAGAGGAGGAGGTCAGAGGAGCAGAGGGTCAGAGGAGGAGGGTCAGAGGAGGAGGTCAGAGGAGCAGAGGGTCAGAGGAGGAGGGTCAGAGGAGGAGGGTCAGAGGAGAGGTTCAGAGGAGGAGGTCAGAGGAGGAGGTCAGAGGAGGATCAGATGATGCAGCTGATTCTTGTTTCAGGGAGAAGTTGGAGCAGAATCTGGTGAACTCGATGGAAACGATGGACAGTGAGAACGGACCAAAGAAGAGACCAGCCCTGCTCTTCAAGATCGCCTCCAGGAGTGAGTACTACTACTACTACTACTACTACTACTACTACTACTACTACTACTACTACTACTACTACTACTACTACTGGTCCTGGTTTAGTCCTGTTTAGTCCTGGTTTAGGCCTGGTTTAGTCCTGGTTTAGACCTGGTTTAGACCTGGTTTAGACCTGGTTTAGTCCTGGTTTAGTCCTGGTTTAGACCTGGTTTAGTCCTGGTTTAGACCTGGTTTAGTCCTGGTTTAGTCCTGGTTTAGACCTGGTTTAGACCTGGTTTAGTCCTGGTTTAGTCCTGGTTTAGACCTGGTTTAGTCCTGGTTTAGTCCTGGTTTAGACCTGGTTTAGACCTGGTTTAGTCCTGGTTTAGTCCTGGTTTAGACCTGGTTTAGTCCTGGTTTAGTCCTGGTTTAGACCTGGTTTAGACCTGGTTTAGTCCTGGTTTAGACCTGGTTTAGTCCTGGTTTAGTCCTGGTTTAGACCTGGTTTAGACCTGGTTTAGACCTGGTTTAGACCTGGTTTAGACCTGGTTTAGACCTGGTTTAGTCCTGGTTTAGACCTGGTTTAGTCCCCTGGTTTAGTCCTGGTTTAGACCTGGTTTTAGACCTGGTTTAGACCTGGTTTAGACCTGGTTTAGTCCTGGTTTAGTCCTGGTTTAGTCCTGGTTTAGACCTGGTTTAGTCCTGGTTTAGTCCTGGTTTAGTCCTGGTTTAGACCTGGTTTAGTCCTGGTTTAGTCCTGGTTTAGTCCTGGTTTAGTCCTGGTTTAGACCTGGTTTAGTCCTGGTTTATTCCTGGTCTAGTCCTGGTCTAGTCCTGGTTTAGTCCTGGTTTAGACCTGGTTTAGACCTGGTTTAGTCCTGGTTTAGTCCTGGTTTAGACCTGGTTTAGTCCTGGTCTAGTCCTGGTTTAGTCCTGGTTTAGACCTGGTTTAGACCTGGTTTAGTCCTGGTTTAGTCCTGGTTTAGACCTGGTTTAGTCCTGGTTTAGTCCTGGTCTAGTCCTGGTTTAGTCCCTGGTTTAGACCTGGTTAGTCCTGGTTTAGTCCTGGTTTAGACCTGGTTTAGACCTGGTTTAGTCCTGGTTTAGACCTGGTTTAGTCCTGGTTTAGTCCTGGTCTAGTCCTGGTCTAGTCCTGGTTTAGTCCTGGTTTAGACCTGGTTTAGACCTGGTTTAGTCCTGGTTTAGTCCTGGTTTAGACCTGGTTTAGTCCTGGTTTAGTCCTGGTTTAGACCTGGTTTAGACCTGGTTTATCCTGGTTTAGACCTGGTTTAGTCCTGTTTAGTCCTGGTTTAGACCTGGTTTAGACCTGGTTTAGTCCTGGTTTAGACCTGGTTTAGTCCTGGTTTAGTCCTGGTCTAGTCCTGGTCTAGTCCTGGTTTAGTCCTGGTTTAGTCCTGGTTTAGTCCTGGTTTAGACCTGGTTTAGTCCTGGTTTATTCCTGGTTTAGACCTGGTTTAGTCCTGGTTTAGTCCTGGTCTAGTCCTGGTTTAAACCTGGTTTAAACCTGGTTTAGACCTGGTTTAGTCCTGGTTTAGACCTGGTTTAGACCTGGTTTAGTCCTGGTTTAGTCCTGGTCTAGTCCTGGTTTAGTCCTGGTTTAGACCTGGTTTAGACCTGGTTTAGTCCTGGTTTAGTCCTGGTTTAGACCTGGTTTAGACCTGGTTTAGACCTGGTTTAGACCTGGTTTAGTCCTGGTTTAGTCCTGGTTTAGTCCTGGTTTAGTCCTGGTTTAGACCTGGTTTAGACCTGGTTTAGTCCTGGTTTAGTCCTGGTTTAGTCCTGGTTTAGTCCTGGTTTAGACCTGGTTTAGACCTGGTTTAGTCCTGGTTTAGTCCTGGTCTAGTCCTGGTTTAGTCCTGGTTTAGTCGTGGTCTGGTCCTGGTTTAGTCCTGGTCTAGTCCTGGTTTAGTCCTGACTCAGTCCTGACTCTGGTGTCTTGCAGGATACCGCACAGTGGACGCTCTGATCCAGAGAATGTTTGAGAACGACCTCGATCCTGAAGATTTCAACGAAGACGAGACCAACGAGAACTTCAGCAACCCCACGTTTAATCTATGAACCAGGACCGGACCAGGACCGGACCAGGACCAGGACCAGGACCAGGACCAGGACCGGACCAGGACCGGACCAGGACCGGACCAGGACCAGACCAGGACCAGGACCGGACCAGGACCAGGACCGGACCAGGACCGGACCAGGACCAGACCAGGACCAGACCAGGACCAGACCAGGACCAGGATCAGACCAGGACTAAACCAGGACTGAACACCTGACCTCAGCACAGGAAAGGCCAAAGCATTATTTTTATAGGAGTCCTTTCAAAACAAAAGCCTGTCTTTGTCCAGTGTCTTTTCAGATTAAAAGCATATGTTTGTATATTGTATTTTGATATAAAGATTATTACCTCATTATAAGAACGGCCTCCGGTTTATTTCATTTATCCTGAAATGGTTTCATGGTGAATAATCTTTAACGTCTAAAATAAAACACTTGATGAAACAGTGTGGAACATTTTAGACAAAAAATCAACTAAAATTAAAGCTTTCACTGGATTTTTCCAAAACACTGGTTTGGTTCCTGTACAAAACTGAGGACTGTTCCAAACTGGTGAAAACTTCTGTAAACGAGGCTAAATTATCATTGTTTTGTGAGTTTGACTGTTTAGCATACACTGTCTATATAAATGCAGTATCTGTACTTTTACTGCACTACATGTTTGAACTGGGCTGAAAAGTACAAGTTTCTTATTGAGTGAGAGCTGCTGAAAAGGCTGAGGTTTATTTTAACACGTTTAACACTTTTGAACAAAACTAAAATATACAAATAAAAACTGAGAAAAATCAAATCTTCATCAAAATCACATTTGAAGATTTATTAGATCTGCAAATCTGTGTCAAATACTTTTACTTTTTACTCTTAGTACATTTTAAAGAGATACTTTAATACTTTTACTTTTTCATGTGATACTTTTACCTGAGTATCTGTACTTTTAAGTAACATACTTGAGTACTCGTGAGTACTCCTGATGACGTGTGCAGTGTCAGACCGGGCCCAGCAGGGGGCGACACTGTGCAGGCATCAGGAGGAAGTCACGTGGGTGAGGAGGTGTTCAATACATCCGCGGTGTGTTTTTGTCGTTTTCTCTGAGCTAAAAAAATAATAAAGATGTTTCAAATCCAACCGAGAACGTTTAAGAAACACGAGGAACCGAGTCTCACCCGAAAGAATCAGAACCGGACCAGACCCAGACCGGAGGAGCCGGGAGGAGGAGAGCCCCGGGACCGGGAGCCGGGAGGAGGAGAGCTCCTGGAGCCGGGAGGAGGAGCGCCCCTGCACCGGGAGCCGGGAGGAGGAGAGCCCCTGCACCGGGAGCCGGGAGGAGGAGCGCCCCTGGCACCGGGAGCCGGGAGGAGGAGAGCCCCTGCACCGGGAGCCGGGAGGAGAGCTGCTCAGAGCGGGTGAGTGTGCGCCGTGGCCCGGGGATGTGTCTGTATCATTTTTGAAAAGAGCCGAATCTTGCTCTTTCTACTTCTTATGTTTTTACACTGATGGACGCGGAACCGACACAAGAATCGGCTCCGGAGCAGAAAACACGAGACAGACATTTGTGCAAAAAACACATTTGGCGTCATAACGTTTTATTTAAACTCTGCTTCATCCAAATCCAAACATCTGAGACTCAGGAGGAGGAGGAGGAGCAGCAGCAGGAGGAGGAGGAACAGCAGGAGGAGGAGGAGGAGCAGCAGCAGGAGGAGGAGCAGGAGGAGGAACAGCAGGAGGAGGAGCAGCAGCAGGAGGAGGAGCAGGAGGAGGAACAGCAGGAGGAGGAGGAGCAGGAGAGGAGAAGCAGCAGGAGGAGGAGCAGGAGGAGAAGCAGCAGGAGGAGGAGCCGCAGCAGGAGGAGGAGCAGCAGGAGGAGGAGCAGCAGCAGGAGGAGAACAGCAGGAGGAGGAGCAGCAGCAGCAGGAGGAGCAGGAGGAGGAACAGCAGGAGGAGGAGCAGCAGGAGGAGGAGGAGCAGGAGGAGAAAGCAGCAGGAGGAGGAGCAGGAGAAGCAGCAGGAGGAGGAGCCGCAGCAGGAGGAGCAGCAGCAGGAGGAGGAGCAGCAGGAGGAGCAGGAGGAGGAACAGCAGGAGGAGGAGCAGCAGGAGGAGGAGGAGGAGCAGCAGGAGGAGGAGTAGTTTATCTGTTCGTTGTCAGTACAAAACATGAGTTAAAGGAAACACTGAACATTATAATTCTCCATGACTTGAGCTGAAGAAGAATGAAAGCTCCGAGGCTGTAGGGGGCGCTGTAGAGGCTGTCCCCGTCTTCCTCCTCCTCCTCTCTCGTTTTCCTCCTCTTCCTCCTCGCCTTCCACCTCCTCGTCTTCCTCCTCCTCCTGCACCTCCTCTTCCTCTCCTCCTCCCTGCCTTCCCCCTCTTCCTCCTCCTCTTCCTCCTCCTCCTCCTGCTGCTCCTCCTCCTCTTACACTGTCAATCACTTTAGTTTTTTTCACATGCACTTCCTCGTGTCTCCTGCAGGTGTCCAGACCTCCTCTCTGAGTCCTGGCTCCGCTCTGAACCAGGAGGTCCCAGAGACGACTCAGATTAAAGAGGAAGAGGAGGAGGCGTGGCGTGTCAAAGAGGAGGAGGAGGCGTGGCGTGTCAAAGAGGAGGAGGAGGAGGAGGCGTGGCGTGTCAAAGAGGAGGAGGAGCAGCTGCCAGTGTAGGCCTCATTTAAACTGGTCTGACACAAACCTGCTGCATCAATGTTTAGTTTTACTTTGGTTTGTGTCGGTTATTTTACAGGAACATGACACAGTCTCAACCCTGAACACTCTGCTCCTCTACTCCCTCTGCTCCTCCTGCTCCCTCTGCTCTGCTCCTCTCTCCCTCTGCTCCCTCTGCTCCTCCTGCTCCTCTCTGCTCCTCCTGCTCCCTCTGCTCCCTCTGCTCCTCTCTGCTGCTCTCTCTGCTCCTCTCTCCTCTGCTCCTCTCTGCTCCTCCTGCTCCCTCTGCTCCTCTGCTCCTCTGCTCCCTCTGCTCCTCTGCTCCCTCTGCTCCTCCTGCTCCCTCTGCTCCTCTGCTCCTCTGCTCCTCTGCTCCTCTGCTCCCTCTGCTCCTCCTGCTCCCTCTGCTCCTCCTGCTCCCTCTGCTCCTCCTGCTCCCTCTGCTCCTCTGCTCCTCCTGCTCCCTCTGCTCCTCTGCTCCCTGCTCCTCCTCTCCCTCTGCTGCTCCTCTCGGCTCCTCTGCTCCTCCTGCTCCCTCTGCTCTCTCTACTCCTCTGCTCCTCCTGCTCCCTCTGCTTCTCCTGCTCCCTCTGCTCCTCCTGCTCCCTCTGCTCCTCTACTCCTCTGCTTCCTCTACTCCTCTGCTCCTCTACTCCTCTGCTCCTCTACTCTTCCTGCTCCTCTGCTCTCTCTACTTCTCTGCTCCTCTACTCCTCCTGCTCCTCCTCTGCTCCTCTACTCCTCTGCTCCTCTGCTCCCTCTGCTCCTCCTGCTCCTCTGCTCCTCTCCTCCTCTCTGCCTCTGCTCCTCTGCTCCCTCTGCTCTCCTCTGCTCTCTCTGCTCCTCTACTCCTCTGCTCCTCCTGCTCCTCCTGCTCCCTCTGCTCCCTCTGCTCCTCTACTCCTCTGCTCCCTCTGCTCCTCTACTCCTCTACTCTTCCTGCTCCTCTGCTCCTCTACTTCTCTGCTCCTCTACTCCTCCTGCTCCCTCTGCTCCTCCTGCTCCTCTGCTCCCTCTGCTCCCTCTGCTCCTCTACTCCTCTGCTCCCTCTACTCCTCTACTCCCTCTGCTCCTCTGCTCCTCTACTCCTCTACTCCTCTACTCTTCCTGCTCCTCTGCTCCTCTACTCCTCTGCTCCTCCTGCTCCCTCTGCTCCTCTACTCCTCTACTCCTCCTGCTCCTCTACTCCTCCTGCTCCTCTACTCCTCTACTCCGCCTGCTCCTCTGCTTCTCCTGCTGCTCTGCTCCTCTACTCCACCTGCTCCTCTGCTCCCTCCGCTCCTCTGCTCCCTCTGCTCCTCTACTCCTCTACTCCTCTACTCCTCTGCTCCTCTACTCCTCCTGCTCCTCTGCCCCTCCTGCTGCTCTGCTCCTCTACTCCTCTGCTCCTCCTGCTCCCTCCGCTCCTCCACTCCTCTTCTCTGCTCCTCTACTCCTCTGCTCCCTCTGCTTCTCTACTCCCTCTGCTCCCTCTGCTTCTCTCCTCCTCTGCTCCCTCCGCTCCTCTACTACTCTGCTCCTCTACTCCTCTGCTCCTCTACTCCCTCTGCTCCTCCTGCTCCTCTGCTCCTCTACTCCTTTACTCTTCTGCTCCTCTACTCCCTCTGCTCCCTCCTCTCCTCCTCTGCTCCCTCTGCTCCTCTACTCCTCTGCTCCTCTACTCCTCTACACCCTCTACTCCCTCTGCTCCATCTGCTCCTCTGCTCCCTCTGCTTCTCTCTACTCCTCTGCTCTCCTCTGCTCCCTCTGCTCCTCCACTCCTCTCTCTCTGCTCCTCTACTCCTCTGCTCCCTCTGCTCTACTCCTCTACTCCCTCTGCTCCTCTCTGCTTCTCTCCTCCTCTGCTCCCTCCGCTCCTCTACTCCTCTGCTCCTCTACTCCTCTGCTCCTCTACTCCCTCTGCTCCTCCTGCTCCTCTGCTCCTCCTGCTCCTCTGCTCCCTCCTCTCCTCCTCTGCTCCCTCTGCTCCTCTACTCCTCTGCTCCTCTACTCCTCTGCTCCCTCTACTCCTCTGCTCCTCTACTCCTCTACTCTTCTCTGCTCCTCTACTTCTCTGCTCCTCTACTCCTCCTGCTCCCCCTGCTCCTCCTGCTCCCTCTGCTCCCTCTGCTCCTCTACTCCTCTGCTCCCTCTACTCCTCTACTCCTCTGCTCCCTCTGCTCCTCTACTCCTCTGCTCCTCTACTCCTCTACTCTTCCTGCTCCTCTGCTCCTCTACTCCTCTGCTCCTCCTGCTCCCTCTGCTCCTCTACTCCTCTACTCCCTCTGCTCCTCTCCTCCGCCTGCTCCTCTGCTTCTCCTGCTGCTCTGCTCCTCTACTCCACCTGCTCCTCTGCTCCTCCTGCTCCTCTGCTCCCTCCACTCCTCTCTCCTCCTCTCTCTCCCTCTGCTCCTCTGCTCCTCTACTCTCTCTACTCTCCTCCTCCTCTTGCTCCTCTGCTCCTCTGCCCCTCCTGCTCTGCTCCTCTACTCCTCTGCTCCTCCTGCTCCCTCTGCTCCTCCACTCCTCTTCTCTGCTCCTCTACTCCTCTGCTCCCTCTGCTTCTCTACTCCCTCTGCTCCCTCTGCTTCTCTCCTCCTCTGCTCCCTCCGCTCCTCTACTCCTCTGCTCCTCTACTCCTCTGCTCCTCTACTCCTCTGCTCCTCCTCCTTGCTCCTCTGCTCCTCTACTCCTCTACTCTTCTGCTCCTCTGCTGCTCCTACTCTCCTCTGCTGCTCCCTCCTCTCCTCCTCTACTCCCTCTGCTCCATCTGCTCCTCTGCTCCCTCTGCTTCTCTACTCCTCTGCTCCTCTGCTCCTCTACTTCTCTGCTCCTCTGCTCCTCTACTCCTCTGCTCTCGCTCCTCCTGCTCCTCCTCTCCTCCTCTCCTCTCTCTCTGCTCCTCTACTCCTCTGCTCCTCTACTCTCTACTCTCTCTCCTCTGCTTCTCTACTCCCTCTGCTCCCTCTGCTTCTCTCTCTACTCCTCTGCTCCCTCCGCTCCTCTACTCCTGCTCTCTGCTCCTCTACTCCTCTGCTCCTCTACTCCCTGCTCCTCTGCTGCTCCTCCTGCTCCTCTGCTCCTCTACTCCCTCTGCTCCCTCCTCTCCTCCTCTGCTCCCTCTGCTCCTCTACTCCTCTGCTCCTCTACTCCTCTACTCCCTCTGCTCCTCTACTCCTCTGCTCCCTCTGCTCCTCTACTTCTCTGCTCCATCTGCTCCTCTGCTCCCTCTGCTTCTCTACTCCTCTGCTCCTCTACTTCTCTGCTCCTCTGCTCCTCTACTCCTCTGCTCTCTCTGCTCCTCCTCTCTCCTCCTCTGCTCCTCTCTCCCTCTGCTCCTCTGCTCTCCTCTACTCCCCTCTGCTCCTCTACTCCTCTGCTCCTCCTCCCTCTCTCCTCTGCTCCTCTCTGCTCCTGCTGCTCCCTCTGCTCCTCTCTCCTCTGCTCTGCTCCTCCTGCTCCTCTGCTCCTCCTGCTCCTCTGCTCCTCCTGCTCCCTCTGCTCCTCCAGCTCCCTCTGCTCCTCCTGCTCCCTCTGCTCTCTCTGCTCTTCTACTCCTCTGCTCCTCCTGCTCCCTCTGCTCCTCTGCTCCCTCTACTCCTCTACTCCTCTGCTCCTCTACTCCTCTACTCTTCCTGCTCCTCTGCTCCTCTACTCCTCTGCTCCCTCTGCTCCTCCTGCTCCTCTGCTCCCTCTGCTCCTCTACTCCTCTGCTCCCTCTGCTCCCCTACTCCTCTGCTCCCTCTGCTCCTCTACTCCTCTCTCCTCTGCTCCTCTCCTCTACTTCTCTGCTCCTCTCCTCCTCCCTGCTCCCTCTGCTCCTCTACTCCTCTACTCCTCCTCCTCTGCTCCTCTACTCCTCTGCTCCTCTGCTCCTCTACTCCCTCTACTCCCTCTGCTCCTCTACTCCTCTGCTCCCTCTGCTCCCTCTCCTCTGCTCTCTCTCCTCTGCTCTGCTCCCTCTGCTCCCTCTGCTTCTCTCCTCCTCTCCTCCCTCCGCTCCTCTACTCCTCTGCTCCTCTACTCCTCTGCTCCTCTACTCCTCCTGCTCCTCCTGCTCCTCTACTCCTTTACTCTTCTGCTCTTCTACTCCCTCTGCTCCCTCCTCTCCTCCTCTGCTCCCTCTGCTCTCTCTACTCCTCTGCTCCTCTCTCTCCTCTACTCCTCTACTCCCTCTGCTCCTCTACTCCCTCTGCTCCCTCTGCTCCTCTACTTCTCTGCTCCCTCTGCTCCTCTGCTCTGCCTCTGCTCCTCTACTCCTCTCTCTCTCTCCTCTGCTCCTCTGCTCCTCTACTCCTCTGCTCCTCTACTCCTCTCTACTCCTCTGCTCCTCTGCTCCTCTACTCCTCTGCTCCTCTCCTCCTCCTCTCTCCTCTGCTCCTCTCTCTCCTCTACTCCTCCTGCTCCTCTACTCCTCTCTGCTCCTCTACTCCTCTGTTCCCCTCTGCTTCTCTACTCCCTCTGCTCCCTCTGCTCCTCTGCTCCTCCTCCTCCTCTCCTCCTCCTCTCCTCCTCTGCTCCTCTACTCCTCTGCTCCTCTACTCCTCTGCTCCTCTGCTCCCTCTGCTCCTCTCTACTTCTCCTCCCTCCTCTGCTCCTCTACTCCTCTCTGCTCTACTCCTCTACTCCCTCTACTCCTCTGCTCTCTGCTCCTCTGCTCCTCTACTCCTCTCTACCTCTCCTCTACTCCTCTGCTCCTCTACCCCCTCTGCTCCCTCTGCTCCTCCACTCCTCTCCTCCTCTACTCCCTCTGCTCCTCTACTCCTCTGCTCCCTCTGCTCCTCCTCTCTCTCTCCCTATGCTCCTCTCTCCTCTCTGCTCCCTCTCCTGCTCCTCTCTCCACTTCTGCTCCCTCTGCTCCTCTACTCCCTCTGCTCCTCTACTCCTCTGCTCCTCTACTCCTCCTGCTCCTCTTCTCCTCCTGCATCTCTGCTCCTCTACTTCTCTGCTCCTCTACTCCTCTGCTCCTCCTGCTCCTCTTCTCCCTCCGCTCCTCCACTCCTCTCCTCCTCTGCTCCCTCTGCTCCTCTACTCCTTTGCTCCTCTACTCCTCTGCTCCTCTACTCCTCATCTCCTCTGCTTCTCTACTCCCTCTGCTTCTCTTCTCCCTCTGCTCCCTCCGCTCCTCCACTCCTCTCCTCCTCTGCTCCCTCCGCTCCTCTACTCCTCTGCTCCTCTGCTCCTCTACTCCCTCTGGTCCTCCTGCTCCTCTGCTCCTCTACTCCTCCTGCTCCTCTGCTCCTCTACTCCTTCTGCTCCTCTACTCCTCTGCTCCCTCTACTCCTCTGCTCCCTCTGCTCCTCTACTCCTCTGCTCCCTCTGCTCCTTCTGATCCTCTGCTCCTCTACTCCTCTGCCCCTCTGCTCCCTCTGCTCCTCTTCTCCTCTGCTCCTCTACTCCTCTGCTCCCTCTGCTCCTTCTGCTCCTTTGCTCCTCTTCTCCTCTTCTCCTTCCTCCAGCTCAGATTAACAGTTTTAAACTAAAAATATTTTACCTTTTTAAATAAGAAAACTCCTCAAAACGTTGCATGTTGCAGATGAAACCCATGAACTGTAGATGCCACAGGGGGCAGCAGTGAGTCTAGTGGGAACAGTTGTTGTGTCCTTAGGCAAGACACTTAATTTTATTTATTTATAGCTTATGTGTTTCTGCAGTGTCTCTACAGGAGCAGCTTCAGACAGAGGGGGGCAGTAGAGCGCAGATAACGGCAAATACTTCTGCATGTATGTCTATGGGAGAATGTTCAGCAGTTACCATGGCGGCACAATGCACACATTAGCAAACACTGACAAAAAAAATACAAAAGCGATTTAAAGAGCACGTTTCCAGAAGCCTATGATCGACCCGAGCTCATGGTCCTGACATCAGCTCACCTGCTGAAGTTCAGATAAGTCAGGACTTTATCGTCAGATTGTGTTGAAACAAAACTCAGATTAAAGTCTAACAAAACCTCAGACAGAGCAGTGCCTACAGTTAGCACACCCAGAGAATGTTGACGACATCAGCTGCAAAGTTTGTGGACAGTCAAATATCACATTTTAAAATGAAATAAAAGTTTGTGGGACCTTTTTTATATGGGTTTATTTTTTTCCTTCTCACAAATCAAGACTTTATTTCAAGCTGCCATTTTAAACCCGTGCTGTTCCCATGGTGACACACAAAAATGTTGCGTTTTTACTTTATTTTTCAGGTCGGCCCCAGAGCTCATCATTGCCTGTGTGAAGACAGAGGAGTTTGAACCGACTGAGCCCAAAGAGGAAACGAAGGAAGAGGAGACACTTCTCCGCCCGGAGACGCAGGCACACACGGAGTCGTCCTCTGACACTGACGATGATGAAGAGTGGAGCGCTCCCTACAGCTGTTCAGACCCACGCGCTGGAACTCGAGCCAGTAAATACCAGTGTCCATTTTGTAAAAAGATCTCCGCTTCGAAACAGGCTTTACAGAAACACATCCGAGTTCACACAGGGGAGAAACCATTCAGCTGCTCCGTGTGCGAGAGCGCGTTCACTCAAAAGGTTCATTTGGAGATCCACATGAGGACTCACACGGGGGAAAAACCATTCGGCTGTTCGGTCTGTGGCAAAGTGTTCAGAGTGAACTCCACACTCACATCCCACATGAGGACTCACTCTGGAGAGAAGCCATTCAGCTGTACAGTCTGCCACAAATCCTTCTCCCACAAGAGTCACATCGCAGTGCACATGAGAATGCACACCGGCGAGAGACCTTTCAGCTGTTCACTATGTAAGAAAACCTGCACCACCAGGTCTAATCTCAGGTCACATATGAAATACAAACACACCCAGAAGGGGGAGGCCGTACAGGCGTCCAGTCTGTGAGGGGGAAAATCAGAACCAACCACCACAAAACAACACACAGAGGGAGAACCTTACAGCTGTTCAGTCTATAAGAAAACGGGTAACACCAGGTCCCTTCTCCTGGTATTTAACCTAGGTCCCCTTTGTCCCTGGTATTTAACACTAGCCCCGCCTCTTGTCCCTGGTATTTAAACACCCCGCCTCTTCGCCTCTTCTCCCTGGTATTTAACACTAGCCCCGCCTCTTCTCCCCTGGTATTTAACACTAGCCCGCCTCTTCTCCCTGGTAGTTAACACTAGCCCCGCCTCTTCTCCCTGGTATTTACACTAGCCCCGCCTCTTCTTCCCTGGTATTACAGGACATCTTCTTGTTGGTATTTAACAGTACACAGGACATTTCTTGTTCTTTTACTCTCTGTATGTTGTTTTTTAATGTGACAGAAATAAAGTTGAACCTCGGCCCCTCTCTCTGTAACTGCTGCTGTCAGACTCCTCATTTTACTGCACATTTACTCGAGTAACTTTTTTAAAGAAATTGTATTTTTGTCTTGTATTTTTCTAGCAGCATACTTTTACTCCTACTTCAATAAAAACAAATATAACGTGTGAAGTGTATTTTGGAGGACTGAGCGTGAGCCGCACATTAAACTCTACATGAAATAAAACTCTAATCATGATAACGTTTAAACAGAAAAGATGTGAGTAAATACCTCCTCTTTAATACCCCATAGAAGTAAATACCTCCTCTTTAATACCCCACAGAAGTAAATACCTCCTCTTTAATACCCCCTACAAGTAAATACCTCCTCTTTAATACCCCATAGAAGTAAATACCTCCTCTTTAATACCCCATAGAAGTGAATACCTCCTCTTTAATACCCCATAGGAGTAAATACCTCCTCTTTAATACCCCCTACAAGTAAATACCTCCTCTTTAATACCCCATAGAAGTAAATACCTCCTCTTTAATACCCCATAGGAGTAAATACCTCCTCTTTAAAACCCCATAGGAGGAAAATACCTCCTCTTTAATACCCCATAGAAATAAATACCTCCTCTTTAATACCCCATAGGAGTAAATACCTCCTCTTTAATACCCCATACAAGTAAATACCTCCTCTTTAATACCCCACAGAAGTAAATACCTCCTCCTCCCCATTAATACCCCTCCTCTTAAGTACAGAAGTAAATACCTCCTCTTTAAATACCCCACAGAAGTAAAATACCTCCTCTTTAATACCCCATAGAAGTAAATACCTCCTCTTTAATACCCCATAGAAGTAAATACCTCCTCTTTAATACCCCATACAAGTAAATACCTCCTCTTTAAATACCCCATAGAAGTAAATACCTCCTCTTTAATACCCCATAGAAGTAAATACCTCCTCTTTAATACCCCATAGAAGTAAATACCTCCTCTTTAATACCCCATAGAAGTAAATACCTCCTCTTTAATACCCCATAGAAGTAAATACCTCCTCTTTAATACCCCATAAGTAAATAACTACCTCCTCCCCACAGAATACCCCATTTAGACCCCATAGAAGTAATACCTCCTCTCTTAATACCCCATAGAAGTAAATACCTCCTCTTTAATAAAATACCCCTTTAATACCCAAGTAAATACCTCCTCTTAATACCCCACAGAAGTAAATACCTCCTCTTTAATACCCCATAGAAGTAAATACCCCACAGAAGTCTTTAATACCCCATACAAGTAAATACCTCCTCTTTAATACCCCATACAAGTAAATACCTCCTCTTTAATACCCCATACAAGTAAATACCTCCTCTTTAATACCCCATACAAGTAAATACCTCCTCTTTAATACCCCATAGAAGTAAATACCTCCTCTTTAATACCCCACAGAAGTAAATACCTCCTCTTTAATACCCCATCGAAGTAAATACCTCCTCTTTAATACCCCATAGGAGTAAATACCTCCTCTTTAATACCCCATACAAGAAGTAAATACCTCCTCTTTAATACCCCATAGAAGTAAATACCTCCTCTTTAATACCCCATAGAAGTAAATACCTCCTCTTTAATACCCCATAGAAGTAAATACCTCCTCTTTAATACCCCATAGGAGTAAATACCTCCTCTTTAATACCCCATAGAAGAAAATACCTCCTCTTTAATACCCCATAGAAGTAAATACCTCCTCTTTAATACCCCATAGAAGTAAATACCTCCTCTTTAATACCCCACAGAAGTAAATACCTCCTCTTTAATACCCCATAGAAGTAAATACCTCCTCTTTAATACCCCATAGAAGTAAATACCTCCTCTTTAATACCCCATAGAAGTAAATACCTCCTCTTTAATAACCCATAGTAAATACCTCCTCCTTAAAACCCCATAGGAGAAAATACCTCCTCTTTAATAGAAGTGAATACCCATAGAAGTAAATACCTCCTCTTTAATACCCCCTCCTCCTCTTTAATAAACCCCATAGGAGTAAATACCTCCTCTTTAATACCCCATAGAAGTAAATACCTCCTCTTTAATACCCCCATAGAAGTAAATACCTCCTCTTTAATACCCCATAGAAGTAAATACCTCCTCTTTAAAACCCCATAGGAGTAAAATACCTCCTCTTTAATACCCCATACCTCATAGAAGTAAATACCTCCTCTTTAATACCCCATAAAGTAATACCCTCCTCTTTAATACCCCATAGAAGTAAATACCTCCTCTTTAATACCCCATAGAAGTAAATACCTTCTCTTTAATACCCCATAGACGTAAATACCTCCTCTTTAATACCCCACAGAAGTAAATACTTCCTCTTTAATTTGAATTTGAATTTTATTGAGTATGTTCATAAAGCATGTCAGTACAAATCCGTTACAATGCATAAAATAAAAATATCATCCAAAAAACAAAAACAAAACTTGAACATTCTCAAAAGGGATGTGGGAAGAAGTATCCACTTGTTTAATCCCACCCCTTTCTTCTGATTTAAGTTTTGAACAAAAATTTCATCCGGCTTCCTTTCACTTTACTTCATGCTTCTTAGCATTAACTACTTTTCCTTTTTGTTATTATTATTATTACTATTATTATCACCACCTTCATTATTATTATGCTTTCTTGTTCTTGTTATTATTACAACAATCACCGTAGTATTTCCTATACCCCAATACTGAACCAACAACAAAAAAGTATCCATATGACCACTGTTACCATTAATTAGGTTTTTGTATTGCTATATCTGGACAGAATATAACATTTATACACTTTTTAAAATTGCTTAATATTTGAACATTGCCTTAAATCCTCACTCAGCCCATTCCATAATCTGACCCCACAGACTGAAACACAAAAGCTCTTCCTTGTCATGTGTACTTTAGCATGTTTAAATTTTGCAGTTCCTCTAAGGTTGTAATTCCCTTCTTTCTCACTAAATAAGCTTTGGATGTTCGGAGGCAATTGATAATTTCTTGCTTTGAACATAATAAGCATGGTTTGATATTCCACCAAGTCCTCAAATTTTAGCCATCTAGACTGTGAAAATAAATCATCTGTGTGCTCCCTAAATCCTACGTTGTGCACAATTCTAACTGCTCGTTTTTGAAGAATAACTAAGGGTTGTATATTTGTTTTGTAATTATTTCCCCACACCTCCACACAGTAAGTTAAATACGGTAATATCAAAGAAAAATATAATTGTTGAAGAGATTTTGACTCTAACACTTCTCGCGCTCGAGATAGTACTGCTATGCTTCTAGCTACTTTTGTTTTAATATATTTAATATGCTCCTTCCAGTTTAATTTATCATCTATTATTACCCCCAAAAATGTACTCTGCTGTACTCTCTCTAAAATCGTCCCTTCCACTGACACCTTTATTTCATTATCTATCTTCCTATTTCCAAAAAACATTATAGTTGTTTTGTTTAAATTTAATGTTAACTTGTTTCTTTTAAACCACACTTGTAATTTTTCCATTTCTAAACCTATTGTTTCCATTAGTTTGGTCAAGTTATTATCCGAACAAAAAATATTGGTATCATCCGCAAAGAGGACCAACTTCAACATCTTAGATACAGAACATATGTCATTGATATACAGAATGAAGAATTTCGGACCCAATACTGACCCCTGTGGGACACCACAGGTAACATCAAGATACGGTGAGCAACTCTCATTCAGCTTCACAAAACTGTTGCCTGTTGATAAATAGTTTTCTACCCATTTTGAGGCAACTCCCCTGATTCCGTATAACTCCAGTTTTTTAATTAGAATTTGATGGTTGAGGGTGTCAAATGCTTTTTTAGGTCAATGAATAATCCGACTGCAAATTTTTTCTTGTCTAATGAATTATTAATCTCCTCAATTGTGTCAATTAATGCTAATGAAGTTGATCTGTTGGCTCTAAACCCATATTGACAATCAGAAAGCAATTTGTGTTTTTTCTATGAATGATTCCAGACGATTATTAAAAAGTTTCTCTAAAATTTTTGCAAACTGAGGTAGTATTGAAACAGGTCTGTAATTTGTGAAGTGATGCTTGTTGCCAGTTTATATATAGGAATTACCTTTGCCATTTTCATTTGTTTAGGGAAGGTACCAGTTTGAAAGGACAAGTTACATATGTAGGTTAGTGGCTTTGCAATTTCATTAATTACAGTTTTTTATTAGAGCCAAATTCAAGCCTTGATAATCAGTTGATCTCTTATTTTTTCAACTTTTAACTACAGCAATAAGCTCAATTTCATCGACTGGTTTTAAAAACATAGACTGTGAATTTCTTTTTATAAGATTATGCTCATTACCTTCCTTAGGATCAATATCTGGATTTTTTTTCTGTGAGCTCTTTTCCTATATTAACAAAAAAAGAGTTAAATTTGTGGGCAGCCACCTTCATATCATATTCCTTTATGTCCTTTTCAATGAAGTACTGAGGGTAACCATTTTGCCCGCTTCCTTTTTAATAATGTTATTTAAAATTTTCCATGTCCCTCTTATGTTGGTTTTATTTTTTTCTAGTTGGACTCTGTAGTACTCTGTAGTACTCTGTAGTACTCTGTAGTACTCTTTCCTAGCGCTTCTTAGAATATAGTTAGTTTGTTTTTATACCCTTTATATTTCTTTTCAGCTACTTCAGATCTTTTCACCAAGAAGTCTTTATATAACTTGTTCTTCTTTTTGCAGGCTTTAACAAGTCCCTCTGTCATCCAGGGACGCTCTTTATCTTTCTGTTTGGTCTTAGTCCGACGTCCGATAGGGCAGTATTTATCATACAATGAAATAAAAAACCTTTAGAAATTCCTTATATGCACTATCAACATCTAATTTCTGATATAAATCTTCCCAGTTATGTTTCACTAGATCATTTTTTAAAAGCATTAATTGCTTCCACAGATTCAATTCGCTTGTATTGTATTGGTTTGTCCATTTTTTTCATTTTGTAGTTTTTATTGTAGACTGCAAAAACTGGCAAATGGTCTGAAATGTCACACACTAATATTCCACTTTGTGTACAGTTGTTGACATCGTAAAAATGTTATCGATCAATGTAGCGTTAAAAGACGTTATTCTGGTTGGTTTTGTGATTTGGGGATAAAGACCCATGCTATACATGGTGTTAATGAAGTCCTCTGTTCCTTTATGATTTTTTCAGTTAAGTAGGTCAATATTAAAATCCCCACAAATAAACATTGTTTTATGTGTTAATTGTGAAAAAGTTTCCTCCATCCAATTTATAAATAGTTCCACATTTGCCCCTGGTGCTCTGTAAACGCTACAAACAATAACATTTTTCTGTTTTTCTTTACAAATTTCTATTGTTATACACTCCAAAACATCATCACAGTTGTCAACTTATCTACAATTTTGAATTCCAAGGAATTCTCTACAAAAAGTGCTACACCTCCTCCTCCTTTATTCTGTCGACTGACACCAATAAATTCATATCCTTCCATCTCAAAAGTTATTTTATTTTCATTCTTTATCCATGTTTCTGATAAGGCAATTATGTCAAATGGTTGTGCAAAATTATTTAAATAGGCTTTAATATTACAGAAATTCGCATTCAGACTTCTACTATTAAAGTGTATAATAGACAATGTCTCATTGCTTTTAGCATCTGTGTGAAATGCTCCTCTGAGTAATAACCACAGTTAGTCTTAATAGTAGAAAAAAAGTTATTATCTGGGTCTATTTCATAATCCACATCATGCATGTTATGATCTGTATATTCAAAATTAATTAATTCTTGTTGTAATTCTTGAATGATAAAAATCCCTCATTTCCTGCTCCACATGACTTTCCAGTCCTGGTAAACTCTGAATGTCTTTAGTCAATGGCCTGTTAGTAAATGTTTGTGTGTAACTGCGTGTTACCTTCCATCTTGTGCTTTTTCTTTTTACATGTACTTATTCAGATCTTCGATTTTCCTGATCAGCAAAACTTTAGCCTCCTCAGGTGTGCCATTTAACTTTATGAAAACTTTAGTTACTGGTCCACGTATTTTGAATTTTCTTCTGTTTTCTGAGCTCTCTGGCTTTTTTGTCAGTCTCAGTTTTCCGTTTGGTGAGATGCTCGTTTATGAACACGTTTGATCCTTTCAGCTTTCGTCCTTGTTTGAGAAGTGCAGACTTGTTTTTCCTGTTTACAAATCTGACGATGATGGCCGGGTTGTAGGTGACATTACTTGCGGTTTTCCTCCTGGGGTGGCACGCCTCGATGTCGCGGCAGTCCAGCTCGATCCCCCTGGACCGCAAAAAAGCAGCCACCTGTTGCTCCATTGAGCTGGCGATGGCCTCCTGGTCTCCGTCTTCTCCTCCTCGGTCCCCAGCGACTGCGCCAGCGTACGACCTGGGTTTAATGTGGAGCCCGGTAACAATGACATCGTTTCTTCTCGTGTACTGTTCCAGGTCCTCCACCTTTGACTCCAACTGTTCAATTCTCTTGTCTTTCTCCTCAATAACAGACCTCAGGGCTTTCACCTCTTTCACAAGATCTAAGATACTTTTCTGCTGTGTTCTGATTCCGATAATCTCATCCGCTAAAAACTCCAGAGACGCTTTAATCTGGCCAAGATCATCCATCTCTGCTCCGACTCTTGTAACCTTTTACTGCCTGGGTTGGTTACCTGTTGTTCCAGCTGACCCGCTACTCGCCGGGTCAGCTGTTAGCACGTAGCCAAGCGGCTAGTTTTTCGACCGCCACTGGCTTCGCTGAGTTTTCACAGACACTCTCCGTCCCGAGTTTTAGCTCGTGCAGGTAGTGCCAATGTGTATACCAAAATCCTTGATCCAATCCAACAGGCAAATCTCGAAAAAAAGAGAAAAGATTCACAAATCTTACCCTGTGGGTCTGGGGCCAGGTCCTTTTCCTCCGATGGGAAGCGTGGGGGCTGGTACCCTAGGGAGGCTTGGAATGAGGATAAGCTGGAAGCGAAACTCACCAGGTAATTGTGCAGGCAAGAATCTGCTCCAGGCAGAGGGGTTAGAAGATACCACACAGCGCAGCGCCGTCTCCAAGTCCTGATTAGCCCGCTCCGTCTGTCCATTGGTCTGGGGGTGAAAACCGGAAGTGAGAATCATAGATGCTCCCAGACCCTCGCTGAAGGAGCGCCAAACTTGGGATGTGAATTGGCCACGTGAGATCACTGCCACGTGAGACCACAGTCGTTTCGGGACTGGAAGCGGGTGGAGCAGACCGGAAGGTGGTGAGTGGGAGACTTTACACCTAGAAAGCTGAGAGATAGGCCCTGGTGTCTTTATCGACGTTTGGCCACCAGAAGTGACGTCTCAAGAGGGAGAGTATGCGGTTGACCCCTGCATGGCATGCGAACCAAGAGCAGTGTACCCATTCCAGTACCTTGGAGCAGGAAGGATATGGAACAAAGACCCAGGTGGGCCATTATTTGGATCAGGGTGGGTGTGTTGAGCCTCCCAGACTAGGTCCTCAATCTCCCAGTGGACAGCCACGACCACACAGGTAGGGAATATGATGGGCCCTGGAGAGGTGGTAGTATCCTCGAAGAACTGGCGTGAGAGTGCATCTGGCTTGACGTTACGGGATCCCAGGCGATAGGTGAGTATAAAGTTGAACCTACTAAAAAATTGTGACCAACGGGCTTGACAGGAATGTATGATAGGTTTTTGTGATCAGTCCAAACCAGAAAACGATGCTCCGCCCTCTCCGACCAGTGACGCCATTCTTCCAAGGTGAGCCTGACTGCCAGCAGTTCTCAATCCCCCGCGTTGCAATTGCTCTAAGCTGGGGAAAGGCGATGAGAGAAAAAGGCACAGGGATACAATTGGTTGTGGGGTTCAAACCTTTGGGAGAGGACTGCCCCAACACTGGTATCTGAAACATCCACCTCCACAACGAACTGGAGGGAGGGGTCGGGCTGAAGGAGGATTGAGGCCGAAGTGAATAGATCCTTCAGCTTTTCAAAGGCGGACTGCGGACTGAAGGGAGAAGTGCGTTTAGTGAGGGGAGCGACAACACGGCTAAAGTCCCTGATGAAACACCTGTAGAAATTGGTAAACCCAATAAATCTTCGTAAATGTTTTCTGTTGGTAGGCGTAGGCCACTCAGTGACCGCTGTAATCATCTCTGGATCTGCTTTCACCTGTCGATGCCTCACAGTAAACCCCAGGAACCTGACCTTATCCGCATAGAACTCACACTTTTCTGCCTTGACGCAAAGTTTATTTTCAAGTAGGTGCAGGATGACCTGGTGCACATGGTGTTGGTGTTCCTGTGGGGAATTTAAAAAAAAAAGAGAATGTCATCAAGGTACACAAATACAAAACGATTAAGAAAGTCTCGAAGCATGTCGTTGATGAGAGCCTGGAAGACTGCCGGAGCATTGGTTAATCCGAAAGGCATGACCAGATATTCGAAATATCCCAGGGGAGTCTTGAAGGCAGTCTTCCATTCGTCCCCTTCCCTTATGCGCACCAGGTGATATGCGTTCCGAAGGTCAAGCTTGGCAAAGATGGTGGCTCCATGGAGCTCCATGGCGTAAAAGCGGAGTCAGTGAGTGGTAATGGGTATTTTTAACGGTGATATTTTTGAGGACCCTGTAGTCAAGGATTGCCCATAGTGTTTTGTCCTTTGTGGCGACAAAGAAAAACCCAGCGCTCACGGGAAAAGAGGACAGACGGATAATACCAGCGGCCCATGAGTCATGAATATATTGCTCCATAGTCTCTCATTCTGGTTTAGAGAGATTATAGAGGTGGTTGGAAGGCTGAGGGGCGCCGGGCAGGAGGTCTATAGCACAGACGTATGGTCAGTGGGGAGGAAACAGTAGTGCCCGAATTTAACTGAAGATGTCCCTGAGATCCCATGATCTCAGGGACATCTTCAGTTAAACTCAGTTAAATTCATTGAGTACGGAGGAGAGATCCGGCTCATCCAGAGGACGACTGGAGAGCGAGTTAGCGCCCCCAGCTGGAGACAGGGCAGACTGTAAGTGGTTAGCGTGACAAGAGGGGCTCTACTCCGGCTAGCAGCCTCCTATTGAGTGCTAGGGGTGTGAGGGGTTGTTAAAGTGGCTCCAGCCTTACCCCCGACTGCTCGGCCACCTGTTGGTCTAGGAAATTCTCCTCCGCTCCAGAGTCGACGAGGGCTGAGACAGGTAGTGTAATAGAGAAAAGGCACAAAGAAGCGTCGAGTTAAAATCTATGACTTTTCTTCTTTGGGATGTGTTGCTGACCCACCCGTACTCCCAGTCCCACTGATGGGTGCCACCCTTTCGGCTAAACCAGGCACGTGGCTAGAAAGTGCCCCTGTTTGCCACAATACAGGCATTCACCTGCCTGGCGGCATCACAGGTGCTCCTCAGCAGTCAGGTGCGCTCGACCCAGCTGCATAGGCTCCTCTGGTGGGGGTGTCATTGGGACTTGGTTAACTGGTGGCGGCAGAGCGGAGCGGTTCACGGCCCGGATAGGCGAATGCTGTCTTTCTCTCTGGCGGCTCTGCAGACGATTGTCGATTCGGTTGGCTAGGGAAATCAAAGATATTAGGTCAGGTGGGTTATCTCAGGAAACCGGCAGAGAAGGCGGAGAGAGGCGTCAACTTGATAGTGCGGGTGATCGAATACCAGTTTGAACTCTCCCACAAAACCATCAAAAGTAATTTGGTCCATAACAGTGTTTGAAAATTTACTCTCTGCCCATTGGAGTGCTCTCTCCCTCAATAACCGACACATGTAATGTATTTTAGCCGCATCAGATGTAAAGCTGGCTGGACACTGTTGAAACATGTAGGTGCATTGAAAAAGAAAGCCCAGACAGAGGCTGGACTGACCTGAATTTGGGTGGTCCGCGGTGGTCCTGGAGATGGTGGCAGCGGCGGGAGCTGAGGGCAGGAGAGTGAGCAGAGTGGAGACCTGGTTGGAGAGCTGGGAAACTTGCTGGGTCAGAGTGTGGTTACAGTCGAGCAGGGTTCGGATGGTTTGTTCATGTTGCCCAATGATTATTCCATGGTGTAAAAGTGCTCGGTTTAGTGTTTGTTCCAGCCCCATGTCTAATTGGTCCATTATGGACAGATCATTCTGTCGTAATGACTAACAGGAGGGACCAAAAAGATAGAACTTGGGGAAAAGTTTAACAATGTTTATTAACAGTTTTAAATGTGCAAATGAAGGTAGCTCGATCAGGGAGTTGAGAGCGGGGTGTTTGCCGTGGTCCGGGGGTAGAGTCTGAGACGAGGAGAGCAGTACTGGTAGATGTGAGCTGGGTCAGAAGAAGTGAGATTTGTACCAGTCATGGAGAGCTGGGTCGGAGACAGAGGAGCTGAGCGGGTCAAGGTAGCGGGACCTGATAAGGATTAAAAATATCCAACTTAGAAAGAATCACAAAGAGCAAAACAATAACTGAGCAAAGCAAAGTTGGACCACAATGCATATGCAGACGATCTGCTGCTGAGTGTCAGGTCTCGGCTCCCTTCATCCACCTCAAGTGCAGCTGTGTGCACACCCACTCCAGACTCAGATACAGGAGAAAGTGCAAAAAAGGGCTCAACAGACTGGGATCATGACACTCTGTTACAGTGAACTCAGATTAAACACTCTCATAACGGGCACACTTTGTCTGTGTGTGTTTTTTATATTTTTATTGACAAAAATGACATACAGTGTACAGTCAGAAAATCACAACTTTATTGTAAAAAACTTAAAATTAACAATAACATAACTAAGTAGCAGCACAAAAATATTGGGGAATAACGACGTTAAATAAAATCAGATCTTATTGGTTTTACAAAATCCAGCCAGTCTTTCCATATATTCTCAAATTTCTCTGTTTCAAATCTTAAAGTATAAGTGAGTTTCTCCATAACATAAATGTCCTGCATCACATCAACTCGGTTTTCCATTTTTGGTGCCTCTGTCCTTCACCATTTCCTAGTAGGACCTTTTCCCCCAACAACATGATCCCAAACATCCTGGTATTAAAGTTCTTTTTACAATTAACATTGAGTTTACCCAAATAGAACAATTCAAAAGTTTAAGGGAGGTCAGAATTAAATACTTTATCTACACATTTCTTTAAATCTGCCCAGTAATTCTGCACCAAGAGAGAAGTTCAAAAAATATGAACCTGAATTTCCTCCTCTTCCCTGCACCGTCTCCAACAGATCGTCTCTCCATATTTTGAGCTGGACTTATAAAAAATGTCACTATATTTTCCAGGCAAACTCTCTCCACATTAAAAATGATGATGTTTTTTATATATGTTGATTAGTCTATTTTATTCCTCCTCTGTAAATTTATATTTGCTTCAACTTCCCATTTCTCTTTTATATATTGTCTGTCTTCACTTTTAAAATGTTCTAACCCTGTGTTTATCTTTGAAATCAGTTTTTTGTTTAGTTTGGACTGGTACGCCACAATAAAAATGTGAATCTGAGTCGACTGCATAGTTTTCCTTGTTAATGTCATGCTCTAAATAGGGCCGTCACTGTAAGAATCTATAGAAATCTTTGTCAAACTAAACTGTTCTTTAATCTCCTGAAAGCTTTTGCATTTTTTATTTTCCAGATGTTCCCACCACATGTGTGGACCTTCTCATGTTTTAAGTTGCTCATCACTTCTATTTCTTACTGTCTTACTATAGTTTACAGGATATTATCAAGTCATTCTTTGGAACAATTTTAAATCAAACTTTCAAAGACACTTCAACTCATGGATTTATTTCACCACTCAACTGTTTATGCACTTTATCATCTCCAATTAGTGCCTGGACTGGAATCCCCCGTATTCTACTGTTTTATATTTCCTTCCACTGACAGAACATGAGGGATTACACAAGTTTAACAACGTTTTTAATTGTGCTGCTTGATAATAACTTCTTGAACATGGTAAATCCAACCCAGCCTTGTCTTCGTGCAGCTGTGATGTTCTATATTTTATTTTGACCTTCTCCCCTCAGATATACTTGAAATAAATGAGTCTCATTCTGTGAATTCCTCAGGATTTCCACTTTTAGATTCAGAAACAGGTACAATAATCGAGGGAGAATATTGATTTTGATGACCTCCACTCTTCACACACTTAAATTCCACCTCTCTATATCCTCCTTTATTTTGGATATTAGTGGGTCATAATTAGACATTTTTAACTGGCTCAAATCTTTTGTCAAATTTACACCAAGATATTTGACTGAGTTTTGATCCCAATCAATTCAATTTACATTTTTAACATCGTCCGCTGGGCTGTTATTAAAAGGGTTTGTGTTTTGTGTTCATTTTGTAGCTAGATATTTGTTCAAAATCACTAAATTCTGACATAAGTGCTGGTAAAGAAGTATTAGGACTGGACAAATATATCAATTAAATTCAATTCAATTTCTTTTATTGTCAAATGTGCATATACATACAAGATGAATAGCGCAGATGAAATTGCTGTTCTCTCCCACCTCAGTGCAAACATATTAAATGTGCCAAAAAAAATTAAATAAAAAGAATAAATTAAAAATTTGCAAACAAGAAAAAGAAGAAATGTGCAAACCACAAAAAGAAATGTGCAACCCTTCAAGTAACATTAAGACAAACAAAACAGAAAACATTCAAGAGAGACATACAAATGTAAACATCATCTGTAAATAGTGTGATTCTTGTTTTATTGACAGACTAAGAGGCTCAACAAACAACACAAACAAAAGAGGGCTCACTGAACATCCCTGTCTGCGTCCTCTTTTTACTACAATATCATCAGATAAACCCCATCAACCCCAATTCTGGCAGTTGGTGCAAAGTTCAACGCTTGTATTGTCCTAATTATCGCTTCATGGAAGTTGAATTTCTGTAACACTCTATATAGAAAGTCCCACCTGACAGAATCAAATGTCGTCTCAATGTCCATCCTCATTAGAGCTGCTTCTGTTTGTCTTTTCTCTTTCTGCTGTAATGTCTGTCTGATGTTTTCTTGGGTCTTTCTTTTCTAAAGCCTGTGTGACTGGATAACACCAGGCACAATCTTTTCCATAGGCCGAGCCAAAATCGCAGTAAATAATGTGTCGTCCTGATTGAGAACACTCATAGGTCGACAGCTCGAACATTCCAGCTCATCCTTGCCTCTTTTGGGATCTTGGGATTTTTTTTTCAAATAAGCTGATTTGACAATAATCTTCCCTCTGAACACTGCCTTACACTCATCCCAGACACAAAGACACTCACCATTATCATTTTAGTCCAAACATCTGTGAGTTTCTATTTGTATTTCCTCTTTTATACTTCCCCTCAGTAAAAGTCTCCAGAGTGTCTCCTTCTTCTCAGGTGTCAGAGTCAGATTCACATCTAGGACGACGATCGGATAAATCCATCGCCCCAATCTCTCAGTTCTCCTCTCTATATCTGTCTTTGCTGTACATCAGGGAGTCATCACTCTTGAGTAAATATTGTGTGGAGAGGAGTAAAATGTAAAGTCCTAGTGATGGGACGTAACTCTCTCCAAACACTTTCACTGATTGATTCATTAACACTTTGGTTCTAGTTGTTTTTTGATGTCTCCTTGTGTTTTTATGAATGTGCTGTCATGTCCGCAGTCGTCTTTGACCTTTGAATTTGATCAGGACGGACGGGATCATTTTATCAGTTTTAGCCTGGTCAATACAGTTGAAACTGAGGGTAGTACTTGAAGAAGGGGCAGGTGGGATGAAAAGATGGACAGATCCAGAGGTTTGTTGTGTGGTTTCGGTCACAGAATCTATAAAATAATTGTTGACATGTTCAGCAGCTGTTGGACCTTAAAGTCAGTCCCATCTATTTTAAGCTCGATTGTCCTGCACTTTAGTTTCCCTCTTCTTGTTGTAGGTGACATAAACCAGTTCAAACATTTGAACGTGTATCGTGTAGTGAACGAACATTTTCTTGTCTTTTTTGCGTAGGCGCGGTGCATGATGGGATATAGCAGTGTGTGAAGTGTACGTGGATGCACGCTTCAGCTATGGCTGATCTCCATGGAAACACAGGGCACATTGTCGGGTGCGTTGAAATGGGACAGGCCTTGACGCCCAGGAAGTTATGTAAACCCTAAAATGCACCGTTAGAAGAGAACTTTAACAAATCTTTTCTTGTGGAAAACTTGATGGGGCCCAGCCTCATCCAGACTCCAGCGGCCCCCAGATAAATTGAGAATGAGACCCCTGGTTTAAGTGATCTCTTGATTTGAAAATTCTGGCATCATCAGACCTGGGTGTGGCTAAATTAAACTCAGCTTTCCACAATAATGTGATTAATTACAGTTACCTCATCATTTAACAAGGGGCAGTTACTTTTTCACACAGGATCATGTAGGTTTGGAAAGTATTTCTCCCTTAACAAATAAAATCATCACAGAAAAACTGTATTTTATGTTCACTTAGGTTATCTTGGTTTAATATTTAAATTAGTTTGATCTGAAATGGCTAAGAGTGACAAAGGTGCAGAAAAAAGGAAGAAATTTGTAAAGGGGCAAATCCTTTTTCACAGCACTGTAGTTTTTGGGTTCCTGCTTCTGAAGAGTGCAGACGCAAATCTTGCTTGCTCCTGCTGCTTCCTTCTTTACTTTGTTTTTTAATCATTTTACCTCTTCCAGTGCTGGGAGATTTGTTTAGCTATGATCTTCTTTTAAGTAAACCAAGACTTTTAAACCATTTTTACATTTTTTAACAAAATTTTTGACGAGCCAGCGACATGTTTGGGGGAAGAAACCAATGGAATTCTTTCTGCGAACGCTGTTGGAACTATCAACAACAAATTAATGAGCTACAAGCACGGATATTTATTTTAGAATCTGAAAAAGGACTTCACCGGACGCTCCCTATGACTTCCAGTGGTAAGCAGCCCACCGTTACTTTCAGAGAAGAGGGTGAAAAAACTGCTACTTTCAACTTAAACCTGAGTGATACAGTGTCTTTTCCAAAACTTTGTAAAGACAAGAATGCTAAGCCAACGCAACAAGTGATAAAAGACAAAGCTAATATAGTTACATCACCTAAAATACAGCTTACAAACAGATTTCTGCCACTGTCACAGACAGATGTTGATGTGTTAATATACAAACAGAAAATGGATTTTTGTCACAAAACAAGAGCAATGAAGTTGGCAAAAGAGACAGACATGATCTGTGCCAAACGTCAAGGTCAGAGATGCGCTGCTGCTAGGAGATGGTGCTATCAGAGATGTGACTCACAGTGGAATCCAAACATGCTCATATCCCAGTCACACTGTCTCTGAGATTACAAAAACTCCTCCCAAAAGTTTTGTCAACACACCGAGGAATTAAACAGCTGATTGTGCACGTGGGTGCAGTTGACACCGGAATGAATCAGACTGAAATCTTGAAAAAGAATTTCATTGAATTATTTGAGGAGCTTGATAAAGTGGAGGTTAAGACATTCATCAGTGGACCTCTTCCCAGCATAGACAGAAGGAAGATGAACAAATTCACAAGGCTGCTTCAGCTGAACACATGGCTGTTCAACACGTGTGCGATCAGAGGACTGCACTACATTGAGAACTTTGATCTGTTCTGGAAACGAGAGGACCTGTTCAAGGGAAATGGCCCGCACCTGAGCAGAGGTGGAGTGAGAGTGCTGACGGATAACCTCCTCCACGCTCTGAGGCACCGGCCTGGACAGGGTCCTGGGCCAGTGAGAGAAAAGCGGAATGAGAGAAGCATTCCTGCTGCGCCAGCCAGAGACAAAGCCAATGTGTCAGTACTACCAGCAGCACCACCACTACCACAACCTCCCCCCCCAGTGAAGGAGGTACCACCAGCAGCACAACCACCTCCCCCAGTGAAGGAGTCACCACCAGCAGCACATCCACCTCCCCCAGCGAAGGAGTCACCACCAGCTCCACGACCATCTCCCCCAGCGAGGGATTCAGCAGCACCACCACCTCCCCTAGAGAACAAGTCAGCAGCAGCACCACCCTCCCAAGTGAAAGATCCATCTCCAGCGTCACTTCCCCCAGGCCCCTCGTCACAGGCCTTGAACCTGTCTGTGACAGCCCCAACAGAGGTTTCAGTCCCAGCAGCACCCACATCACCTCCTCTGCCCACAGACCAGCCCTGGGTCCCCTTTGCTACATCTACTCCCTCTAGGGACTCCTCACTCTCCTTTTCCTCCCCACCTTCACCCATGGCCCTTCCCAACCATCTAGAAAGCCTCATCAGATCAGGATTAAGATGGCTCCCCTCACTCCCCTCACTCCCAATACAGTGCAGTCAAGAGTTATGAACTCTTCCCTGTACCCACCTATCCCCCCTCGTCTTTCACCTGGCTCCTCACCCAAACTCCCCCCTGCCCCACCTCCTCGGCTTTTCTCGGCCCCACCTGGTCCCTCACCCAAACTTTCCTCCTGCTCACCCCTCCCTGCCCTCCCCCAGAGCTTTTATCACCAAGAGCTAGGACACACAGGGCCTCTGCTGTTCCAGGACTTTCAGTCATGATAAAGATAATATCATGCTGAGGCCCTGTGATGGAGCTATATCTGCAGTCACACCACGTAGGCTGATTAACAGAAGGACAGTTAGACTGTCCAATCAGAGAAATTTAGTTCCCATTCCCTGTAAGAAGATAACATACAGCCCTACTGAAACTAATCGAAACTTGCTGTGCTCAATGTCAGATCTTTATGTAACAAGTCATTTTTAATTAATGATTTTATTTCTTCTTTTAATCTTGACTTTATGTTTTTAACCGAAACATGGCTTGACAAAAAACACAGGTAATGCAATTCTAGTGGAATCAACTCCACCCAACTTTCAAATTTGAATCTGAAACACGAGTAAACAAAAAGGGTGGAGGGGTGTGTGCATTTTTCAGAGATAACTTAATTACTCATAGATTGTCATTTGGGGTATTTTCATCTTTTGAGTATATTTCCTTTAAAATGGAGTTAAAACAAACACCCTCCCATAGTCGACTTAGTCATATACAAACCTCCTCAGCACTGTCAAAGTTTTATTGATGATTTTACTGAGATGCTTTCAGTCATATGCACAGACTTTGATGGTTTAGTCATTACAGGTGATTTTAATGTACATGTGGATAATATGTTTGATAGAAATGCTAAAGAGCTCTGCTCTGTCCTTGAAACCTTTGGTCTGACTCAGCATGTCAGCGAGCCCACCCACAACAGAGGACACACTCTGGACCTGCTCATCACAAAAGGAGTAAATATATCAAATGTCAACGTGGTGGATGTTGCTCTGTCTGATCATTTGTGTGTCTTTTTTGACCTGTCTGTTATTCCCAAACCAGCGGCTGGTCCTGCAGTTGTTCGAAGGAGACACATAAATGATAAAACAGGTGAACTGTTCATGGAAATGATTCACTTTGAAAATGCCTTATGTTCTAATGTTGATGATTTGCTGAACTCTGTGACGTCGAGTGTTTTTGAATGTTCTGGACACCATTGCCCCGATGAAGGTTAAAATGGTTAAAGATAAGCAGAAAGCGCCATGGAGGAATGATGACTCGGTCAGGGGCACAGAAAAGGGAGTGCCAGAGGACCGAGCGGGGGAATGGCGCAAGTCAAAGCTCCAGGTTCATTATGAGATTTACAGAGAAAAAGATGCACATGTACAACCACACTTTATGTAGAACAAGGCAGAGGTATTTTTCTCTGACATTATTGGAAGTTGCAGTAAACAACTCTCGTGTCCTGTTTGCAACAGTAAACAGATTAACAAACCTCCAGCTCCGCTGCCATTAGAACTAATTTCCATATCCAAGTGCAATGAGTTTGCAGTATTCTTTAATGACAAGGTTCAGGCCATTAAAAATGCCATCAATCCCACAAAGCAAATAACATCCCTGCAGCCACCTAGACACTTAGAGCTGACTCACTTTGCACCTGTAACTGACAAAACTGTTCAAGAGATCGTCACCAGTCTGAGTTCATCTACATGCTGCCTCGATGTGTTACCCACTAAATTTCTAAAGTCTGTGCTCAACAGTTTGCTGTCACCAGTCGCTTGCATAGTTAATATGTCACTTCAATCTGGAACATTCCCAAGAGCTTTGAAAACTGCAGTTATCAAGCCTCTCCTAAAGAAGAGCAGTCTTGATGCCACAATATTGAACAATTACCGACCAATCTCAAATCTGCCGTTTTTAGGCAAAGTCCTTGAAAAAGTTGTTTACCAACAGCTTATTAACTTCCTCCAAATTAACAACTCTTTCGATACTTTCCAGTCGGGTTTTAGACCCCACCACAGCACTGAGACTGCTCTTATCAAGGTGACAAATGACATCCGCCTGAACACTGATGCAGGCAAAGTCTCAGTCTTGATCCTGTTAGATCTGAGTGCTGCTTTTGACACTGTGGATCATGGGATCCTCTTACAGAGACTAGAGGACTGGGTGGGCATCTCTGGTACAGCACTAAACTGGTTCAAGTCCTATCTAGAAAACAGAGAGTTCTTTGTTGAAATTGGAAAATGTGTCTCAGATAAAATGTCCCTGAGCTGTGGGGTGCCCCAGGGGTCAATTTTGGGACCCCTGCTGTTCAATCTGTACATGCTGCCGCTAGGTCAGTTAATACGCAGCAACAATGTGTCTTACCACAACTATGCAGATGACACTCAGATCTATGTCACACTGGCAGCAGGTGAATATGGACCAGTGGATTCACTCTGCCACTGCATCCAACAGATCAGTGAGTGGATGCAAAACAACTTTCTTCAGCTAAACTCAGACAAGACTGAAGTCATAGTCTCTTCGGCCCACAGAAAACATAGAGAAAGTGTCAGCAGTCACCTCCAGTCTCTTTCTCTAAAACCTTCAAATCGGGCTAGAAATTTAGGGGTAATAATGGACTCAGACTTGAACTTTAACAGCCACATCAAATCAATAACATCTGCAGCTTTTTACCATCTAAAAAACATTGCAAAAATCAAAGGTATACTGTCAAAACCAGACTTAGAGAGACTTATCCATGCATTTGTCTCCAGTAGGTTAGACTACTGTAACGGCCTGCTCACTGGCCTCTCCAAACGGGCCTTAAGACAGCTGCAGTACATCCAGAACACTGCTGCTCGGGTCCTGACCAGAACCAGGAAGTACGAGCACATAAGTCCTGTGCTCAGGTCTCTGCACTGGCTTCCTGTAGCTCAAAGAATAGACTTTAAAGCAGCTCTGCTTGTGTACAAGTCTATTCATGGCTTAGGTCCAAAGTACATCTCTGACATGTTAGTGCCATATGAACCATCTCGAACTCTGAGGACTTCAGGGACCAGCCTCCTGCTGGTGCCCAGAGTCAGGACTAAACATGGAGAATCAGCGTTTCAGTTTTATGCAGCTAAAACCTGGAACAGTCTTCCTGAAGATGTGAGACAGGCCTCGACTTTGACAATGTTTAAATCCAGGCTCAAAACGGTTCTGTTTATCTGTGCATATGACTGAGAGGGTCTTATTTATTTTTTATTCTGCACTCTTTGTTTTAATGTTTTAATGTCAATTTTATGATGATTATTTGTGATTATTCATGTTTGATTTGTGTGATTTTAATGTTTTTCTTATTCTGTAAAGCACTTTGAATTACCTTGTGTACGAATTGTGCTATACAAATAAACTTGCCTTGCCTTGCCTTGCCTTGCCTTGCCTATTTAACCTTGTGGTTTCAGCTGTACATTCAGACTGTGGCCGGTTGGCTGTATATCCCCTGAGACCTGTTTTCTTAGAGACTGAACAGCTGTAAGGTTCTCCCGCTGTGTGTTGTTTTGCAAAAAAAAAATTAAAAAAAGAAATCAGGAAGGGGGCAAATATTTTTTCACAACACTGTATATAAAAAGACACATATGCTTTTTTTCACACTGTCTGACCTAAACCAGGAAAAGTTATGTCTATGTCTGTTATTCATTCAGTTCAACTGTGAGACGTGGAATGTGGGATGGATGCGGAGAGAAGGTGGGAGTTCCAACTGGACTGCAGATGGGTTGATAATTTTGGTAATTTTGAAGGGACCCAGGAAGCGAGGAGAGAGTTTGCAGGTCTCAGTCTTTAACGGGATGGTCTTGACGGAGAGCCAGACCTCTTGTCCGGGTTGGTGCTCGGGTGCCGGGACACGATGCCGATCCGCCGCCCTCTTCGTGTGGATCCCAGCCTGGAGCAGAGCAGCTCGGGTCTTCCTCCACACGCGGCGGCAACGCTGGAGGTGGTGCTGGATGATCTTCAGAGGGAAAGAGCGGGGGCTGATATCCGAGGGATGCCTGGAACAGAGAGATGCCGGATGACGAGCTGACGAGTGAATTATGGGCGTACTCAATCCAGGGGAGGAAGGAGCTGCAGGATGAGGGATTGGCGGAGACGACACAGCGGAGAGCGGATTCGAGGTCTTGATTGGGGCGCTCGGTCTGCCCGTTGGTCTGAGGGTGGAAGCCGGAGGTGAGGCTGACCGTGGCACCCAACCCCTGGCAGAAGGCTCGCCACACCTGCAACGTGAACTGGGTGCCACGGTCGGAGACGATGTCGCAGGGGATACCATGGAGGCGGAAGACGTGAGAGGTGAGTTGGTCAGCAGTCTCTTTGGTGGTAGGGAGCTTGGGAAGTGGAATGAAGTGGGCTGCCTTGGAAAAACGGTCTACAATGGTGAGTATGGTGGTGTGTCCTTGTGATGGGGGCAGGCCGGTAACAAAGTCCACGGCTATGTGGGACCAGGGTCGTCTGGGAACTGGGAGAGGGAGAAACAGACCAGAGGGAGGTGAGTGAGAGGCCTTGGCCCTGGCACATACCTGGCACGCTGACACGTATTGTCGGGTGTCACGGTCCATGGTGGGCCACCAGAAGTGTCTCTTGAGGAGTAACAGGGAGCGGTTGACACCAGAATGGCAGGCGAATTTGGAGGCGTGGATGAATTCTAGGACCTGGAAACAGACAGAGTCAGGTATGAACAACTTGCCAGGTGGGCCATTACCTGGGTCGGGTTGGTTGGTTTGGGCCCCCCGGACAAGGTCCTCTATCTCCCAGTGGACGGCCGCCACGATAGGGGACAAGAGCGAGGATGGGTTCAGGAGCTGACGGGTCTTCTTGGCTGAACTGGCGGGACAGGGTGTCGAGTTTGATGTTGCAGGAACCGGGACGGTAGGTGAGGAAGAAGTTATATCGGCTGAAGAACAGGGACCAGCGGGCTTGGCGGGGATTCAGGCGTTTGGCGGACTGGATGTAGGAGAGGTTCTTATGGTCGGTCCAAACGAGGAAGGGTTGCTCCGCCCCCTTGAGCCAGTGGCGCCTCTCCTCCAGCGCCAGCTTCACGGCCAGCAGTTCATGGTCCCCCACGTCGTAGTTGGCCTCCACTGATGACAAGCGACGGGAGAAGAAGGTGCAGGGGTGGAGGCGGTCCTGGGAAGCGAAGCGTTGCGACAGGACGGCTCCAACTCCAGTGTCCGACGCATCGACCTCCACCACAAACTGGCGAGACGGGTCAGGTTGGTGCAGGATGGGAGTGGAGGTGAACAGGTCCTTAAGTTTCTTGAAGGCGGACTGAGCTTCGGGTGATGAACGGCGAGGCGGGGGACGTGAGTCTGGTGAGTGGGGCGATGACCCGACTGAAGTCTCTTGTGAAGCGGCGGTAGAAGTTGGCGAATCCGATGAATCATTGGAGCTGTTTGCGATTGGAGGGGACCGGCCAATCTAGGACAGCTTTGATCTTCTCGGGGTCGGCTTTCACCTAGCCCTGCCCCACGATGAACCCCAGGAAGCTGACTTGACTGGTGTGGAATTCGCACTTCTCGGCTTTTACAAATAATTTGTTCTCGAGGAGACGTTGCAGGACCTGACGGACGTGGTGTTGGTACTCGTGAAGGTCTCGGGAGAAGATCAGAAGGTCGTCCAGGTAGACGAAGACGAAGTGGTTCAGGAAGTCTCTCAGAACATCATTGATGAGTGCGTGAAAAACAGCAGGGGCGTTAGTGAGTCCAAAAGGCATGACTAAGTATTCAAAATGTCCAAGGGGTGTGTTACGTGCTGGCGCCCCTCTACCCCATTAGCGTATATGTATTTTATATGTATGCTTGTTTTGGGGCGTGGCGGGGTGCAGTATAAATAGGCCACCTATCCATGGCGCAGGCGCTTACGTCTTGGCTCTTGCTTGCGCTCACTCCTCACCGCCTCGCCCTCAACACCTGGGGCGCGCGCTCGTCATCGTGCGCGCTCCACAGCTGTGACTGCTGCTCGGTGCAGGCTACACCGAGCACGGTAGCCGCAGTTAGCTTTTGTGTTTTGACCTGGTGGGACCGGCTGTCCTGTTTTCGTCTTTTGTTTGTTCAGGATAGTTTGGGGATGGTTTTTGGTTCTAGGTTTATGATGTCGCCACCGGCTTCTACGGCCCTGTACGGGGTTGGCCCGGTGCCGCATCCTTTTGTTCTGTTTGGCCGGCTCATCAGGTCCACCTTTCGGTTGTTACTTTGTTTTGGGCACGGGAGGGGGTCTTGGGAATTTTTACGTAAATTAAAAATTGTTTAAAATAAACTATTTCACTTTTTCGTACCCGTTTGACTCCTGTGTCCTCTTTAAATATGTTCGATCCACCCCGGGTCGTAACAGGGTGTCTTGAACGGCGTTTTCCATTCGTCCCCTTCCCGGATACGGACTAAATGGTATGCGTTTCTAAGGTCCAGTTTAGTGAAGACGGTGGCACCATGGAGCAGGGTGAAGGCAGAGTCCAGAAGTGGTAGGGGATATTTGTTCTTGACGGTAATCAAGTTTAATCCACGATAGTCAATACACGGGCGGAGTGTCTTGTCCTTCTTCGCCACGAAGAAGAAGCCGGCCCCGACTGGTGACGAGGAAGGACGGATAATCCCAGCGGCGAGCGAGTCCTTGATGTTGGCTTCCATGGTCTCTCTCTCTGGTTTGGAGAGGTTGTACAGCCTACTGGAGGGTAACTGGGCGCCCGGGAGCAGGTCTATGGTACAGTTGTAGGGCCGGTGCAGGGGAAGAGACATGGCCCGGCTCTTACTGAACACCTCTTGGAGGTCGTGGTACTCCTCTGGAACAGAATCCAAGCTGGGAACCTTCGGAGGTGAGCAGGGGCTGGCGTCCCCGGCAGGAGACAGGACGGACTGGAGACAGAGGGCGTGGCAGGAGGAGCTCCACCCAGACACCCGCCCCTGGACCCAGTCAATCGTGGGGTTATGTGACCGGAGCCAAGGGTAACCGAGCACTAAGGGCGAGGAGACAGTGGAGGTGACATGGAACCGCCGCTGCTCTCGATGATTGCCGGAGATGACCAGTGATGGGCTCGGTGCAGTGGGTTACTTGGGCCAGAGGTAATCCATTAAGTCCGAGGGCCGTGAGAGGAGAATCCAGAGGCTCGAGTTTCACCCCGAGTTGCTCCGCCACGCGGGAGTCCAGGAAATACTCCTCGGCCCCCGAATCCACCAGGGCCGAGACGGATAACAAGTCCAGGTTAAAACAGAGTGTAGCATCCAATAAAATCCGGCTGGAAGGGGATGGGACACGGGACTGACCCACCAGTACTCCCATCTCTACTGGTGGGCGCCCCCTTTTGGCCGCACGGGACAAGTGGCGATGTAGTGCCCCCTGGTACCGCAGTAGAGGCACTCCCGGCCAGGCGTCGGCGCTGCATGCGCTCCTCCGGGGAAACGATGATCTGGCCCACTTGCATAGGCTCCTCGGGAGGTGGTGCTTCCTGGAGGGACAGCGGCGGGGGGCTAGCAGTGGCTCGAGCTGGTGAGCGCCGCCTTTCTCTCCGACGGGTCTGGAGTTTATTGTCTATACGGTTAGCTAATGTAACCAGAGCCTGCAGGTCCGGAGGCTCAACTCGGGAAATGAGTTCGTCTCTCAATTGATCATTGAGTCCACGCACAAACACGGCCCGCAAAGCACTGTCCGTCCAGTCTAGCTCCGCAGCGTTAGTCCAAAAATCAATGGTGTAATCGGCCACTGAACGGGATCCCTGGTTCAGACTGAGCAGGCGGGAGGCGGCGCCCGCCCGATAGTGCGGGTGGTCAAACACAAGTTTCAAAGCAGTCACAAAGTCAATATAATCCACCGAGTCGAGTGCCACGTTGGCAAAGCGCGCCTCGGCCCACTGAAGCGCCTTGCCCCGGAGCAAACCACAGACGTAGCAGATCTTGGCGGCGTCTGATGTGAAACGGGCGGGGCACTGTCGAAACATGGCTGTGCACTGAAACAAAAATCCACAGCAGAGGCTGGGCTGTCTGGCATAGGGGTCCGGGTCTGTGCCCCTCGACTCTGGGGGGCACGGCGGAGGCGCGGTCCTCACCGCAGCAGGAGCCGGAGCGAGCAGAGAAGACAGCTGATTAGTAAGTCGATTCACCTGCCGCGCTAGAGCCTGATTGCAATCTAATAAGTCCTTGATTGATTGCTCGTGCTGCCCAATTATCACTCCGTGGTGTGAGACAGCCTGGCATAGAGCCGGGTCTGCCCCTGAGTCGGCTTGGTCCATGTTGGCCAGAACGTACTGTTGTAATGTCTGGTTTTGGGCAGGCCAACACGCACGACACAGAAGGCAGTTCAAACTGTGTTTATTTAAAGTCAGTGAATAGTGTATATACAAGATGCAGAAGTAATAGAGTCTCTCTCTCTCGGGTCGGGGAACAAGGTGACGAGCAGGGGATCGTGAGACGAGCAGGATCCAGTGCACGGAGACAAACAGGTGAAGCACAGTTCGATACCAGGTGAGAAGCAGGGTCAGGACGAGGCCAAGACAGGCTGACAGGCAGGAGTGTTTGTACACGGACGTTCTGACACCGGGTAACATCTTCCAGCCCTCTTTAAACCCACGGCAGGTGTAGGTGATAGCCTGATGAGGTGCAGGTGCGCGTGGGAGGGACTGGAAGCTCGGCCCAGCTCCAGAGTCAGCAGGTGCGGGAGGGGGGAGGAGAACACAGGAACAGGCAGGAATGACAGATCATAACATTAACAAAATTATTTGTATTTGGTAAAAGCCGAATAATGAGAGAAGTCAGAAGTTTATACATTAAAGTCATAGCAATCATAATCAATTTAGGAAAACCCAGATGATGATGTCTTTGGAAGCAAATGGACACAGGGACAAAGACCTTCATGTTTGGAGACAGATCCTGTCGTCTGATGAAACTAAAACTGAACTGTTTTGCCATAATGAGCATCATTATGTTTGGAGGAAAAAGAGTGAAGCCTGAGAACACCATCCCAACAGTGAAATACGGGGGTGGCAGCATCATGTTGTGGGGTTGTTTTGCTACGGGAGGGACTGGGGCACTTCACAAAACAGATGCATCATGAGGAAAGAACATTATCTGGAAAAACTGAAGCAACATCTCAAGACGTCAGCCAGGAAGTTAAAGCTTGGGCACAAATGCATCTCAAATGGACAATGACCTGAAGATTACGGCCAAAAAGGTGACAAAGAGGCTTAGGGATAACAAAGAGGCTTAGGGATAACAAAAAGGCTTAAGGATACCAAAGAGGCTTAGGGATAACAAAGAGGCTTAAGGATAAAAAAGAGGCTTAGGGATAACAAAGAGGCTTAAGGATAACGAGACTTAGGGATAACAAAAAGACTTGGGGATAACAAAGAGGCTTAGGGATAACAAAGAGGCTTATGGATAGCAAAGTCAATATTTTGGAGTTTCCATCACAAAGCCCTGATCTTAATCCTATTAAAAATCTACGAACAAACCTGAAAAGGCCTGTGCCGTGAGATGGCCACAAATTTGGCTCAGTTACACCAGTTCTAAAAAACTAAAAACATTGGGAGAGGGACCAGGTTCAAATTACAGCAACAATAACAGCAAAACCAGAGGTGCACCCAGACAACGCTGCCCCCGTCCAAGCGCCCCTGTCCACCATACAAACCCCCAAAGAACCCCGGATCCAGATGGCCATCCGGACCACACACCCAAGCACCAGCCAGCCGCTCCCTCGGTCCCCCACAACCAGGCCTGGTGGTGATACCACCCAAGCCCAGCAACAACCCCCCCAACAGCCCAGCACCCAGACGGACACGCAGGCCAACGCCAGCACAAACCCAACGTCCCCGGAGAGGCAACACCCAATATAGTTGTGATGACTGTTGAGGAACGGACACCTTGGTTTAAGGTTTAAGGATTAAGGATTAAGGATTAAGGACTGATCTAACCCCCACCACACTGCACCAGGGTCAGCTGCACAGCCCAGTGTGGGCACTTCCACAGCAGGGCCTCAGCCGAAGCTGGTTTCCCCTGCCGCTTCATACCAAGACCAGTCCTCTACCACGCCCATCCGTTCATTCATACACCAACTCTCTCCATTCATCCCTGTCCTGAGCCTCTCTCCCTGCACCACAGTCATCCCTCTTGCATTCAACGCTCTTCTTACACCATCTGTCCATCCCATTCGCGGTCTTCCTCTCATTCTCACTCCACTCACATCATTAATGCATCATTTCTTAGTTAGGGCAAGCTGAATATCTACACTTAGGCCTGCAGGACAATGTCCTCCTTTTTAATGCATTTAGATACAATATATATATATACAAATATATAGCATACACATATACACAATATAGGGCAACACAGGATAAGAAGAAAAAATGTTGGGAGAAAGGGGAAAATAGAACAATAGAACAGCAGCGATGATGGTGATGGACGGGAGGTGCGCCTGGGTGCTCGTTGTCCCTTTCTGGGTGCGGTGGCTGTCCCTGTGTGGTCCTCTGGAGGATTCCTGGGTGCTGGTGGTGGTCCGTTTTTGCACTCTGGGTCTGGCCGGTTTGCTTCCGTCGTGTCGCCTATGGCGGGTCCTGGGGGTGTTCGACTCGGGTACGCTGGCTGCCCTTTCGGCTGTCCGGTGCATGGATGGGGGGGGCGGGTAGACGTCAGTGCGGGCTTGGCCTCCTCGGCAGAGGTTATAGGCAATGGGAGGAGAGTGGTGATGGTGGTGGGGAGGGGACGCTGGTGCAGATGGGGGAGATGGAGAGTCGCGAGGAGGGAGGGTTTGGGGAGGGGAAGGAGGGAGGGAAACGGGAGTGTGTGCCCTGTCTAGGCGACCCCACTTTGTGGGACACAGCCCTGGTATATAGATAGATAGACACCAGTTCTGTCTGGACCAATGGGAAGTGAGAAGTTTGTGGAAGGAAATCTAAAACATTTGACCTAAGTCACACAGTTTAAAGGCAATGGAACAAGTACTAATTAAATGTATGTAAACTTCTGACTTTGAATAAAGTAACAAAAAATTTGACATTTAGCAAATAGAAATAATTGTATTAATCCTAATTGACCTAAAACAGGAAAAGTTTGGTCTGATTTCAAGACAGACAGTGAGGGGGAAAAAAGGGTGTGTGTCTTTTCATAAAGTGTAAGTAAACTTCTGGTTTCAGCTGTAAGTGAGCATGGAGCGTGATTCAGCTTCATCGACTCCAATTCACTTTCTATTGAAAATCTGTCTACTGAATGACTGCCAATAACAGCCAGACCACAGAGCTCTGCAGGACTGTCTCAGGGATGTGAGGGCCTCACAGTGTGAGGTCCTCTGTCTTGAATCTTTGGAGATTGTAGACTCTGTCCACACTGTCATAAAGTCCATTTTCTTTCAGTTGAGGCTCATTGCCACAGTAAAGCTCGACCTTCCACAGGCGGATTTTAAAATCAATCCACACTGTGACGCGGCATCTGAATTATTGTGATCCATTGTCTGTGGGTCTGGATCAGGGCTCGCTGCAGCGCTCACAGAATGTCCAGAACACGGAATGTCCAGAACCAGAATAACTAGAACACAGAATGTCCAGAGCACAAAATGTCCAGAACACTGCAGCTCGAGACACAAACTAAGACATGAGACACATCAAGCCTGTGCTGCTCTGACTCAGGTCAATTCAACATATTCTTGAGTTTAAATATGTCACTCTGTGGGTCCAGTCTTCACTCTGTGGGTCAGTCACACTGTGTCCTCTGTATTTGATTCAAAATCTCTCTTCTCCCTGGTATTTAACACTCGCCCCGCCCCTTCTCCCTGGTAGTTAACACTAGCCCCGCCCCTTCTCCCTGGTATTTAACACTAGCCCCGCCTCTTCTCCCTGGTATTTAACACTAGCCCCGCCTCTTCTCCCTGGTATTTAACACTAGCCCCGCCTCTTCTCCCTGGTAGTTAACACTAGCCCCGCCCCTTCTCCCTGGTAGTTAACACTAGCCCCGCCCCTTCTCCCTGGTATTTAACACTAGCCCCGCCTCTTCTCCCTGGTATTTAACACTAGCCCCGCCTCTTCTCCCTGGTATTTAACACTAGCCCCGCCTCTTCTCCCTGGTATTTAACACTAGCCCCGCCTCTTCTCCCTGGTATTTAACACTAGCCCCGCCTCTTCTCCCTGGTATTTAACACTAGCCCCGCCTCTTCTCCCTGGTAGTTAACACTAGCCCCGCCTCTTCTCCCTGGTATTTAACACTAGCCCCGCCTCTTCTCCCTGGTATTTAACAGTACACAGGACATTTCTTGTTCTTTTACTCTCTGTATGTTTGTTTTTTAATGTGACAGAAATAAAGTTGAACCTCGGCCCCTCTCTCTGTAACTGCTGCTGTCAGACTCCTCATTTTACTGCACATTTACTCGAGTAACTTTTTTAAAGAAATTGTATTTTTGTCTTGTATTTTTCTAGCAGCTTTTACTCCTACTTCAATAAAAACAAATATAACGTGTGAAGTGTGTTTTGGAGGACTGAGCGTGTGAGCCGCACTTTAAACTCTACATGAAATAAAACTCTGATCATAACGTTTAAACAGAAAAGATGTAAGTAAATACCTCCTCTTTAATACCCCATAGAAGTAAATACCTCCTCTTTAATACCCCCACAGAAGTAAATACCCCACAGAAGTAAATACCCTCTTTAATACCCCACAGAAGTAAATACCTCCTCTTTAATACCCCATAGAAGTAAATACCTCCTCTTTAATACCCCACAGAAGTAAATACCCCTTTAATACCCCATAGAAGTAAATACCTCCTCTTTAATACCCCACAGAAGTAAATACCTCCTCTTTAATACCCCACAGAAGTAAATACCCCTTTTAATACCCCACAGAAGTAAATACCTCCTCTTTAATACCCCATAGAAGTAAATACCTCCTCTTTAATACCCCACAGAAGTAAATACCTCCTCTTTAATACCCCACAGAAGTAAATACCCCTTTAATACCCCATAGAAGTAAATACCTCCTCTTTAATACCCCATAGAAGTAAATACCTCCTCTTTAATACCCCACAGAAGTAAATACCTCCTCTTTAATACCCCACAGAAGTAAATAAATACCCCACAGAAGTACCTCCTCTTTAATACCCCACAGAAGTAAATACCCCTTTTAATACCCCACAGAAGTAAATACCTCCTCTTTAATACCCCATAGAAGTAAATACCTCCTCTTTCTTTAATACCCCCCACCCCACAGAAGTAAATACCTCCTCTTTAATACCCCACAGAAGTAAATACCACCCCACAGAAGTAAATACCTCCTCTTTAATACCCCACAGAAGTAAATACCTCCTCTTTAATACCCCACAGAAGTAAATACCTCCTCTTTAATACCCCACAGAAGTAAATACCTCCTCTTTAATACCCCCCAGAAGTAAATACCTCCTCTTTAATACCCCCCAGAAGTAAATACCTCCTCTTTAATACCCCACAGAAGTAAATACCTCCTCTTTAATACCTCCTCTTTAAGTGAAAACTACAGAAAAAGCGGCTCATCTTTCTCCTCTGGTCCAAAACAGTTTGGACCAAAGTAAAGAAGTAGAACTCTACATGTTCTTTCCCGTCGTCATTTACTGTGTTTTGTGTCTTTATTTGATTCAAAGTCAAATTTAAACTGTTACATTTCAGCTCCATTTTGTTTTATTTCTCTTACATATCTGTTGTTCTCATTGTTCTGTCTCATCGTGGGACAAATACAGTTTCTTTGTGTGTTTTGTTCATCGTCTCGTGCTTCACCAGAGTCACAGAGGAACCTTCATCAACAGTCCAAAACCAGAGAGAACAGAGGCTCAGAGAAGGACGAGGAGAAGGTCCAGAGGTGGAACAGTCCATCAGAGGAGACGTCATAGAAGGACAGAGCTCCAGCCTCAGAGTCCAGGAACACGCCCACTCTGCCAGAGAACACACCCCCTTCATCAGAGGACACGCCCACTCTCTCTGAGCGATGGGAGAGTCGTGTTAAGTTTCTGTTGTGATAGACATAGTACTTTCCATCCCTGATCAACAGACTCCAGGACTGATCATTGACTCCAAACCCACTCTCCCGTCCGATCCGTCCGATTCCTCTGTAACTCACTGCTATAGAAACCGTCCCGCTCCAGTCCACCTCCCAGTAACAGCGCCCCCTCAGGCCAGTGCAGCTCAGGACCTGAGGGTAGTCTGTGAACCTGTTGTCATGATGTGGATACTCCTGCTCCTCCTGCACACACGTCACAGTCTGATTGTCCTCAGACAGAAGCAGACGTCTGTGAGCTGTGTTTGGGTCCAGAGAGAACTCACAGGAGTCTGAAACACAAAACATTTCATCTTATTATTTTGTTCTAATTGTTTGTTCGTTTAGTGGGATCAAACCTGTCATGAAGACTATTTAACTCAGTCTTTCACCAGCGACGTTTGTGAGCAAAAGTAAAACTAGATGTATTTGAAATATAATAAACATATTTATCTTGTGTAAATGAGGCGTGGCCCTTGTTTACAGTTTGTTGCTAGGTAACAGTTATGGAAAAACCTCGACACGTCACATCTGCTGCTCACGTCCAAGAGAAAAGAGAAACGTCACCAGAACTAGAGACGTTCAGGAACGAGCGGCTCTTTGGAACGAGCGGCTCTTTGGAACGACGCAGTTCTTTTTCTCTCTCCGTTCTTCATCCCTCCTTCTCTTCTTTTTCTCCTCTGAGAGTTTTTAACGTGGACCAGAGAGTTTTTAATATGGGCCAGAGAGTTTTTAATGTGGGCCAGAGAGTTTTTAATGTGGGCCAGAGAGTTTTTAATGTGGGCCAGAGAGTTTTTAATGTGGGCCAGAGAGTTTTTTAATGTGGGCCAGAGAGTTTTTAATGTGGGCCAGAGAGTTTTTAATATGGGCCAGAGAGTTTTTAATGTGGGCCAGAGAGTTTTTAATGTGGGCCAGAGAGTTTTTAATATGGGCCAGAGAGTTTTTAATGTGGGCCAGAGAGTTTTTAATGTGGACCAGAGAGTTTTTAATATGGGCCAGAGAGTTTTTAAAGTGGGCCAGAGAGTTTTTAATGTGGACCAGAGAGTTTTTAATATGGGCCAGAGAGTTTTTAATGTGGGCCAGAGAGTTTTTAATGTGGGCCAGAGAGTTTTTAATGTGGGCCAGAGAGTTTTAATATGGGCCAGAGAGTTTTTAATGTGGGCCAGAGAGTTTTTAATGTGGGCCAGAGTTTTTTAATATGGGCCAGAGAGTTTTAAATGTGGGCCAGAGAGTTTTTAATGTGGACCAGAGAGTTTTTAATATGGGCCAGAGTTTTTTTAAAGTGGGCCAGAGAGTTTTTAATGTGGACCAGAGAGTTTTTAATGTGGGCCAGAGAGTTTTAAAGTGGGCCAGAGAGTTTTTAATGTGGGCCAGAGAGTTTTTAAAGTGGGCCAGAGAGTTTTTAAAGTGGGCCAGAGAGTTTTTAATGTGGGCCAGAGAGTTTTTAATATGGGCCAGAGAGTTTTTAAAGTGGGCCAGAGAGTTTTTAATGTGGGCCAGTGAATTTTAATGTGGACGATAGTTTTTAATATGGGCCGGAGAGTTTTTAATGTGGGCCAGAGAGTTTTAAAGTGGGCCAGAGAGTTTTTAATGTGGGCGAGAGAGTTTTTAGTGTGGGCCAGAAAGTTTTTAATATGGGCTAGAGTTTTTAATGTGGGCCAGAAAGTTTTTAATATGGGCCAGAAAGTTTTTAATGTGGGCCAGAAAGTTTTTAATGTGGGCCAGAAAGTTTTTAATGTGGGCCAGAAAGTTTTTAATATGGGCCAGAAAGTTTTTAATGTGGGCCAGAAAGTTTTTAATGTGGGCCAGAAAGTTTTTAATATGGGCCAGAAAGTTTTTAATGTGGGCCAGAAAGTTTTTAATGTGGGCCAGAGAGTTTGTAAAGTGGGCCAGAGAGTTTTTAATGTTGGCCAGAGTTTTTAAATTGGGCCAGAGAGTTTTTAATTTGGGCCAGAGAAATTTTAAAGTGGGCCAGAGAGTTTTTAGCATGGGCCAGAGATTTTTTTTTTTTTTTTTTTAACATGGGCCAGAGTTTATGAAGTAGGCCAGAGAGTTTTTAAACATGGGCCAGAGTTTTTAAAGTGGGCCAGAGATTTTTTTTTACATGGGCCAGAGTTTTTAAAGTGGGTCAGAGTTTTTTAACATGGGCCAGAGTTTTTAATAGAGTGAGTGAGACAGTTGTGAACCAGAGGTTTTTGGTGGGAAAGATATTTCCTACAGTTTGATTTTTACCAAAAACAGACACAAGTCCCAGGATTTAGCTGCACCTCCTCAACCAGTGTCGTTTACTGGTCATGAAATATTAATCCACTCCCACATTCAAATTTACCAAACATTACTTTCTTTACCAAAAAATGAAGGAGAACTGATTCAAAATGTTTTGTCTCTGCAGGTATCATTCATGCAAATTTTCAATCTATTTTTGAAGTAGTTTCGATCCAACAGTTATAAAAAGGGAGATTTGAGATTAGAGTTGAACCAAAGTTTTAAACTCATTGTGTGTTTAAAGTGTGACAGTTTAGATCAGGTCCTCTGGCATCACATGAAAAAAAGGATTTTTTTGGCTTCTCTTATCTCCAGTGGTCACGTTTTATTTTAGGATTATTCGTGAAAACCGACTTGTCACCTGATCTGAAGTTTTATTTGATGTAAAGCTCCGTCCGACTGTCTGCTGCTGTGTGGGGCTGTTTGTCTGGACATGACTGGCCCCTGGACTGGACTCTCTGATCCACTTCAACATTACATTTAATGTTGAAGTGGATAATCCCTTATCATTTAAGTTTCTATATTTTTAAAACATTTTTACTCTGAAAAGTAATGTATGTATCAAATATAGTATTTGTTATAGTTTGTTGAATGTTCCAATAAACCGGGGCTTTAGCACAGCCCCATGTAGTGACCACATCTCTACACTAATGTCCCAGAGTCTGTAAAGACATTCAGGTCAGTACCTGTTGGACTCAGCTCCATAAAACTCAGTCACAAAGAGACTTCAAGTCCCTAAAGTCAAGGCACGTTTCAAACACTAAAGGTTTTATAAAGCACCTGCTGTGATAATATTGTGAGAGACGTGAGGTTGATTGAATGATGTGTCTAAGAGACACAAAGTCAGTTTGTTTCGACGCTTTTCTGAGCTCACTTTTGAGTATTTAGACAAATATGCACCAGTGAAAAAGAACAAACAGAAGCAAAGCTACGTGGACTTAACCCTGAAGAATATGATGAAGCTAAAGGATGAAGCTGAAGAAGAGGCTGTAAAATCAGCCTTATTAGAAGACAAGTTCAACTATCACAAGAAAAGAGAAAACTACAGAGACAAAAGTGACAAAAACATGATGGAAAAAAGCTCTGGAGCCTCCGACATGAAATAATGGAGAGAAACACAAATCCACCACCTTCATTTGTGGAGTCAGACAGTGGTTTTAGAACAAATCTCAAACATATTCCACATTATTTCAAACAACTGTTTTATAAATAAAGTGAGAGTTTGTGACAGTGTGTGTCTTTGAGAGTCGTTAAACATAATAAATATAATGTTATGAGCTGTTATAAGAACTTTACTGTGTGAATGAAATAAAAGACTCACACTTCCTCAGACCTGGGACCATCCAGCACTCTCCAGCAGGATCCAGCCTGAAACACACAAGTCCAGTTTAGACCAGACCAGGACCACCAGGACCAGACCAGGACCAGGACCAGACCAGGACCAACAGAGCAGGGGTTGGTCTCACCTGACAGACAGCAGGGGAGGGCTGGGTCCTGTAGAGCGGTCAGGAGCTCGGCTGAGGGTCCTGGATGGTTGTAGCTCAGGTCGAACTCTCTCAGGTGGGAGGGGGCGGAGCTCAGAGCTGAGGCCAGAGCAGCTCCGCCCCTCTGTGAGACCAGACATCCAGACAACCTAAAGACACAGCATTACACTCATGTGGACACAAGGGGGCAGAGTGCATCATGGGAGTGTCTCACCTGAGCCTCTCCAGTCTGCAGGGGCGCGCTCTTCAGTCCAGAACACAGCAGCTCCACTCCTGAGTCCTGGAGGTCATTGTGACTGAGATCCAGGTGTGTGAGACTGGAGGAGCTGAGGACTGAGGCCAGAGGACCACAGCTGTGAGGGGACAGTCCACAGAGGGACAGACCTGAGGAGACAGAGGGACATTAGAGACTAGATTTCCTGTATTCTGAGTTTTAGATGTTCTCTCTTGCATGAAGTGGTTTTACTGTTGGTGCCACAGTCCCTGAGGCTCTCAGCTCCGCCCCTGCTCCAGCGCTCACTCTGAGACGTGTTTCTGTTCTCTCTTGCATGAAGTGGTTTTTATTGTTGGTGCCACAGTCACAGCAAAGTCAGTCTCCGCCCCTGCTCCAGATCTCACTCTGAGACGTGCTCCTCCCTTCCTTCTCTCTGAGGCTCCTCCCTCTCCTTCACTCTGAGGCCAGGACACTCTCCTTCAGTACAGGCTCCTCAGGAACCTGAGGAGGCTCCTCCCTCTCCTTCACTCTGAGGCTCCCTCCCTTTCACTCTGAGGCTCCTCCCTTCTCTCTCTGAGGCTCCTCCCTCTCCTTCGCTCTGAGGCTCCTCCCTCTCCTTCACTCTGAGGCTCCTCCCTCTCCTTCACTCTGAGGCTCCTCCCTCTCCTTCACTCTGAGGCTCCTCCTTTCTCTCTGAGGCTCCTCCTTCACTCTGAGGCTCCTCCCTCTCTTCTTCACTCTGAGGCTCCTCCCTCTTCTCTCTGAGGCTCCTCCCTCTTCCTTCTCTCTGAGGCTCCTCCCTCTCCTTCTCTCTGTGATGTTTTAGTTTGTAAGAGTCTGACTCTTTTTCCTCTTTCTCTGAGACTATGAGGCGACTGTCTGTCGTCAGATAAACATCATTTTGTCTCTTGGCACCAGTAGAAAAAGTCTGTGTGATGGTTTCACCCCAGTGGCCCTGATCTGCCCCGTGCAGGTGTTTATCCACGTCTGCTCCTAAAACCCAGAGCCCACTGCTCGCTGTGCCCCGCGTTACAACAGCAAAAGGTGAAAACTCAGCGCTCAGAGAAGTGACTGCAGGGAAAAGGACTGATGTAAAGTTTGTGCAGATCTCTGAACGGAGAGAAGGGACAGAATGACAGTGGGACTGATGTCTGCTGTGCATCAGCTGGAGAGAATAAACACAGAGAAATGAGGCACAGAATGGTGTTGGGACATGAGGCCGTCCACGGGGACATAAATATCAGAGGGACTGTCCCCGGCTCAACATTGGACATGTCCACACCGGTCCTACGTAAAGTTTCTGTCTCTGAATCGAGGTCAACAGACTTGTGTCTTTATGTCGTTTTAGATCAATATGAGGTTTAAAAAGAACAAAATATAAAACAATGATCCAGTTTCATAGGTTAAAACTGAAGAGGAGACAAAAGCTCAAATCGTCGTCTTTAAGCTTTTGAAATCCTCAGTTTGAGAACTTCATAAACTGTTCATTTGGGACTATTGACCTGTCTCACCTGAGCGTCTCCAGTCTGCAGGGGGCGCTCTTCAGTCCAGAACACAGCAGCTCCACTCCTGAGTCCTGGAGGTGGTTGTAACTGAGATCCAGGTGTGTGAGACTGGAGGAGCTGAGGACTGAGGCCAGAGGACCACAGCTGTGAGGGGACAGTCCACAGCCACAAAGACTGAGGAGACAGAGGGACATTAGAGACTAGAACCACCTCACAAGAGTTTAATAATAATAATTCTTTACAGACGTCTCAAAGCTCTACACTGCTGTCATTATTCATTCACTCCACACTCGGTGTAAACTACTATTGTAGCCACAGCTGCCCTGGGGCAGACTGACAGAAGTGAGGCTGCCAATCTGCACCATCAGCCCCACAACAATCACTCACACACCACTTTCACACTAGACAAGGTGGGTGTGTCTTGCCTAAGGACACAACGACAGAACTTGTCCTGAGCAGGAATCGATCCTCTGACCACTGCTCTGACCACTGAGCCACTGTCCCCCCAAAATAAAGTTTAAATACAGTGTGGACTCACAGGGCTTTGGTGCTGGCTCTGACCACCGGCAGCAGACCCAGGAGAGCTCTCTCTGAGGCCTCGTATTTCCTCAGGTCAAACTCCTCCAGGTCTGAGTCTGAGGACAGTAAGAGGAAGGAAACAGCCGACCAATCAGCAGGAGACATGGTTTTCTCATAGAGCTTTCCTTCTCTCACGCAACAATTTATCTGCTCCACTGAGAATTCAGCAGACCTGTTATGAAGATTTACTTCTCTCATGTTCTTCTGTATCTCCTCCACCAGACTGAGGTCGTTCATCTCGTTCAGACAGTGGAGCAGGTTCAGTTTTCTCTCTGCAGACAGATCCTCTTCATTCAGCTTCTGTTTGATGTACTTTACTGTCTCCTGATTGGTCCGGTTACTTCCTGTGTGAGTCAGCAGACCCTGCAGCAGCCTCTGATTGGTCGGCAGAGACAGCCCCAGGAGGAAGCGCAGGAACAGGTCCAGGTGTCCGTTTGGACTCTGTAAGGCCTGGTCCACAGCAGAGCAGTGCAGAACTTTGAGTTTAGGTTAGTTTTAAATCGTGAAGAGATTGAGGGTGGTTTAACATCCAGCAGGTTGACTCCAGACTCAGTGAAGGTGAGCTGGACATGAAGGGCAGCCAGAAACTCCTGCACACTCAGATGGATGAAGCAGTAGACCTTGTCCTGGTACAGGCCTGGCTCCTCTCTAAAGACCTGTGTGAACACTCCAGAGTACACTGAGGCCGCTGCAGCGTCCAGCCCACACTCGCTCAGGTCACACTCGTAGAAGATCAGGTTTCCTTTCTGCAGCTGCTCAAAGGCCAGTTTTCCCAGAGACTGCACCATCTCCCTGGTCTCTGGAGTCCAGTGAAGGTCCTCCCCTGATCCCTGGTGATACTTGATGTTCTTGACTTTGGCCTGCACCACCAGGAAGTGGATGTACATTTGTGTGAGATTCCGGGGCAGCTCTGGTTCCTCTGTTTGTTCCAGAAGCTTCTGTAGAACTGTGGAGAGGATCCAGCAGAAGATCGGGATGCGACTCATGATGTGGAGGCTGCGGATGCTCTTGATGTGGGAGATGACGACTGTGGCCTGGTCTCTGAACCTCTTCATGAAGTACTGCTCCTTCTGCGGGTCGGTGAACCCTCTCACCTCTGTCACCATGGAGACGCACTCAGTAGGGATCTGATTGGCTGCGGCGGGGCGTGTGGTTATCCAGAGGCGAGCTGAGGGAAGCAGCCTCCCCCTGATGAGGTTTACCAGCAGCACATGCACTGAGGCGGACTCTGTGGGGTCGGTCAGGACTCGGGTTCTGCTGAAGTCCAGAGGAGGTCTGCACTCGTCCAGACCGTCAAAGATGAAGAGCACCTGGAGCTGTTGGAAGCTGCAGAGATCTTTGGATGGACTGAAGAAGTGGTGCAGCAGTCCCACCAGGCTGAACTGTGTGTCTCTGAGCACATTGAGCTCTCTGAAAGTGAACGGGAACAGCAGCTGGAGGTCCTGGTGGGCGTGGCCTTCAGCCCAGTCCAGACTCAACTTCTGAGTCAGCACTGTTTTCCCCACGCCGGCCACGCCCTTCGTCAGCACAAATCTGATTGGCTCTGGTGAGTGTGGGCGGGGTTTAAAGAGGTCTTCACATGTGGTGGTCTCTGGAGCGGCCGGTCTCCTGGACGCAGTCTCCATGTGTCTGACCTCATGTTCCTGGTTGACCTCTGAGGCTCCGCCCTCTGTGATGTAGAGCTCTGTGTAGATCTGGGTCAGGGGGGCGGAGTCACCTGCTTTAGCCACGCCCTCAAACACACGGCTGACCCTCTGCTTCAAATCAGATTTCAGTTTGTCTCTGCAAACCCCAACTTTACTCCCTTTAAAGACAGAAGAGTTATAATGTTAAACATGTGTAATAATTCATATGGGAGGGCATCTGACACACAGGGAGGGCATCTGGAGGTTCTTACTGTTGAACAGGCGCTGGGCCAGATGCTCCTGGTCCATCCTCTTCAGGAAGTCCAGGGTGATGTTCAGAACCTCTCTGCTCTCCTCCTCCTCACTCTCGGAGCATTCTGGGTAATCTGAGGCCAGGAGCCTGTGGAGCCTCTGGAGCTGCTGTTGGACAAACCTCAGGACCTGCTCCTCCAGACGCTGGAACAGAACAATAAGAGAAGAGTTGTAGTCAAAGAGAGTACCTGAGGGGCACCCCCAGAACCCCACACATGCTGCGCTCGTGGGGTACGCACCCTGAATATGGCGTCCAGCTGCTCCTTTGGGCCTGGCTCCCTGTAAAAAACAATACATGCATCATCATGTATTTGTTCCAGACTCATGGTCCATAAAAGAACACAATAAGACAAGAGTCAAACTGGGTTATAAAGACGCTCAGTGTTTCATAAAGAGCAGTGGTTCTGCACAGCACTAAACCTGGGACCAGCATCACCACCACAGAGTTCACACAGTCGTTTCAGGACACACATGAATGTGAACATCAGGTTTGTCATGAGCCTGAAAAGTGTTCACCCCAGCCTGACACAACAGGAGACTGGCACTACTGGCCCTGGGCTTTTCCAGCAGCATTCTGAGGGCATCAGTAGAAGATCCTTTGAGCTTTTGCAGTGTGGCCTTCTTATATTTGCACCACAGTGGGGCTGTATACAAGGTGTACAGGAGGTCCACACACAGAGACAGTGAACAGGAGAGTCCCACAGCTCTGAGCAGGGACCAGCTGCCTTTGGGACAATTTACATCATCAGGTCTGATGGACAAAGACTTGAGCCTCTGCTCAGGTCTAAAGACGATGGTGCTGCTGGTCAAATATGTTAGAAAGGCTCATCTTTGGTTAAATGCACTTGAAAAAAGCCAAATTCATAATCTCCAGAGGGACAGTTGTTTCACTCTGGTGGTGTTTTCAGGGCAGGTTCAGAACAGATGATTCTCTGAGACCTCTGTACAATCTGTAGAAGACCCTGTGATCCTGTCCCACCTGAACTCATCTGTCTCACACTGAGAGGAGCTCCATTCAAACACAGGATCACTGTTTGCACTGATGAAGGACAAGCAGCAGGTGGCGCTGTCCTGAGAACATGTCCAGAGCTCTGGATTCAGCAGGTCTTACCTCTGGTCTTCAGGAGGAGCCTCTCTAAACTCAGGAGGAATGTCTTTGGAGCGATCACTTTTCAGAGACACAGAGCTGGGAGCAGGTCTGGGTTTAGACCTGGGGCCAGGTCCAGGTGGGTCCATGTTGTAGCTGCTGGAATCAGAAGAGTCACTTTGAACAGAACAAACAGAGATGTCTCCTGTTTAGAAGATCTTATTTATTTCTTCTTAAAAAGCATAAACAGAACATGGCTTCAATAATAATTTCATGAACAAAAACAAATCAGTTAATTTGTTCCAATAAACAAAAACACAATCATATTTACTCCTCCATGGTTTAATAGTTTTGTATCCAAAATGGCGCCACATACGGTCACCCTGGTGATTTGGTGCGCTGTGTGCTGTTTGATTTTTTGTGCAAATCCCCTGTGTGTGTGCTCTTACTGTGAAGAGCTCTTAAACATCAGGACAACAACTCCTGCTGATCTACTGGCAATTTTTTTTGTGCCAGCAGTAGATTTAGTTCACTTTTTGGCAAAAAAGGTGAGACGTCGAAGACGAGGAAAGCGACCAGGGGCCTTTGTGGGCCTTTTCTTCCTCTTGCGTCTTGTGCTTCACAGAGATGTATCCCGGACTGTGCACTTCACCTGGAGGGATTCCAGCTCCTCCACATGGACAGACAATGGGGACTCTACGGGGGAAAGACCAAAGGTGGAGGTGTCTGTTTCTACATCAACAACGCCTGGTGCACGGATGTGACTGTGATCTCCCAACACTGCTCTCCCGCCGTGGAATATCTCTTCATTAACTGTAAACCTTTCTATTCTCCACGTGAGTTTGCTTCATTCATTCTGGCCGCTGTTTACATCCCGCCGTGCGCGGACACGCACGAGGCCCAGCGTTAAACAACGACAAACCCTGGTTCACTCCCAGACTGAGGCATCTAAGGAGGGAAAAGGAGCGGGCCTACAAGGCAGAAGATCGTGAAGGCTACAAGCGTTGTAAGTATGCTTTTAGCAAAGAGGTGGAAAAGGCTAAAGCAAAGTACAATACACGTCTGAGGCAGCATTTCTCCACCAACGACTCTGCTTCCGTCTGGAGGGGGCTTAGGCAAATCACCAACTACAGGGCCAAAGACCCTCCTGCTGTGGACAACAAACGACTAGCAGAAGAGTTAAATGGTTTTTATGCAAGGTTTGACGTCCCACACCCCTCCCCCTCCTCCATCACCACCATGGACATCACAGCCGAACCCACCTCGGACCCCTCCTCCTCCCCCACTGCCCTCACAGTTTCGGAGCAGGACGTGACGAAGCTTTTCAAGAAGCAAAACCCCCGTAAGGTCCCGGGCCCGGACGGTGTCTCTCCTTTCACCCTTAGACACTGTGCTGAGGAACTGGCTAAAGTCTTCACAGACATCTTTCTCCGTCCCCAAGAAGCCCAGGATCACTGGACTTAATGACTATAGACCTGTGGCGCTGACGTCTGTAGTCATGAAGTCATTTGAGCGTCTGGTCCTGCACCACCTCAAGTCCCTCACCTCCCCCCTCCTGGACCCTCTGCAGTTCGCCTACAGAGCCAATCGGTCTGTGGACGATGCCATTAACCTGGCTCTTCACTTCATCCTCCAGCATCTGGACTCCCCAGGAACCTACACCAGGATCCTGTTTGTGGACTTCAGCTCTGCATTCAACACCATCCTCCCTGCTCTGCTCCAGGACAAGCTCGCTCAGCTCAACGTGCCTGACTCCACCTGCAGGTGGATCACTGACTTCCTGATGGACAGGAGGCAGCGCGTGCGGCTGGGGAAGAATGTCTCGGACACTCGGACAATCAGCACAGGATCTCCACAGGGCTGTGTACTTTCCCCCTGCTCTTCTCCCTGTACATCAACTGCTGCACCCTCCAGCCACGACTCCCGTCAAACTGGTCAAGTTTGCGGATGACACACCCCTCATCGGGCTCATCTCGGACGGGGATGAGTCTGTCTACAGGAGGGAGGTGGATCGGCTGGTGTCCTGGTGCAGCAGCAACAACCTGGAGCTCAACGCCCAGAAGACAGTGGAGATGATTGTGGACTTCAGGAAAGTCACAGCCCCCCTGCCTCCCCTCGCCTTGACCGACTCCCCCATCACCACCGTGGACTCTTTCCGCTTCCTGGGCACCTGCATCACCCAGGACCTCAAGTGGGAGCCGACCATCAGCTCCCTCAGCAAGAAAGCCAGCAGAGGATGTACTTCCTGCGGCAGCTGAGGAAAGCCAAGCTGCCAGTCCAGATGATGGTGCAGTTCTTCACGGCCATCACTGACTCCATCCTCACCTCCTCCACCCTCACCTCCTCCATCACTGTGTGGTTCTCTGGGGCCACAGGGACAGACAGAGACTGCAGCGCATTGTGCGCTCTGCTGATAAGGTGATTGGCTGCAGCCTCCCATCTCTCCAGGACCTGTACGCCTCCAGGACTCGGGGGCGAGCAGGTCGTATAGCAGCTGACACTTCTCACCCTGGACATGGACTATTTCAGCCACTTCCCTCTGGCAGGAGGCTACAGTCCATTAGGACCAGAACCTCTCGTCATAAGAACAGTTTCTTCCCCTCTGCTGTTTCCCTCATGAACACTTCATAAACCTGCACTAAACTGGACACTTTATAACACTGGTCACTAAATAACCCATGTTGCACTGTTGTTGTTTTGATGCTGCTATTGTATATATTTTCTACCTGCATTCCCTTATTTGGATTTGGATTTATTCAGTGTGTTTTTTTTTGTGTGTGTGTTCTATGTGCACTTTATCACCAAAGTAAGTTCCTAGTCTGACAATTGGCTATAGACATTTACAAACATTTGTTTCTCCATCCATCCATTTTCTACCGCTTATCCTGGACTGGGTCGTGGGGGCAGCAGTCTAATCAGGGACTCCCAGTCTTTCCTCCAGCTCCTCCGGTGGGACCAAAAGGCATTCCCAGGGCAGCCGGGAGACATAGTCCCTCTAGTGTGTCCCTGGTCTTCTCCGGTGCCTCCTCCTGATGGGACATGCACAGAACACCTCCCTAGGGAGGCATCCAGGGAGTATCCGCAACAGATTCCCAAGCCACCAGCTGGCTCTTCTTGATGTGGAGAGACAGTGGCTCCACTCCGAGCTCCTCTTGTGTGACCGAGCTTCTTACCCAATCCCTAAGGGAGCGCCTGGCCACCCTGTGGAGGTGACACATTTTGGCCGCTTGTATCCACGATCTTGTCCTTTCAGTCATTACTCAGAGCTCATGACCATAGGTGAAAGTAGGAACGTAGACTCACCGGTAAATTGAGAGCTTTGCCTTTGCGCTCAGCCTGTTCCGCTCAGGTCTGTTACCACAACAGACCAATACAGTGAGTGCATCACTGCAGACACTGCACCAGTCCACCTGTCAATCTCACGCTCCATCCTTCCCTCACTTGTGAACAAATCCCAATATACTTGAACTCCTCCATTTGAGGCAGGGACTCACTACCCTTCCAGAGAGGGCAAGCCACCTTTTTCCAGTCGAGAACCGTGGCCCCGGAGGAGGCGACTCTCATCTCAGCAGTTTCATACTCAGGTGCAAAACCTCCCCAATGACTGCTGCAGGTCCTGGCTCGAAGAAGCCATCAGGGCTCAGGGGCTGGAGGGAGTCTGGTTTGGAAATCACACAATCTTATCTCTGCTGTTTGCAGAGATAAGATTGGGCGATTTGCAGACAAGTGTGAAGCAGCTGGGATGAGAATCAGCTCTTCCAAATCCGAGCCCATGGTTCTGAACCAGAAAAAGTTGGCACTCTCTCCCGGTGGGTGGAGAGTCCCTGCCTGAAGTGGAGGAGTTCAAGTATCTCGGGGTCTTGTTCACAAGTGAGGGGCGGATAGAGCTTAAGGAACAGGAAGGTGTAGCATCTGGTCACTGTATCGGACTGTTGTGGTGAAGAAGGAGCTGAGTAGAAATCAGCCTACGTTCCTGCCCTCTCCTAGGGTCATGAGCTCTGGATAATGACGAAAAGGAGAAGATTGCGGATACAAGTGGCCTAAATGACTCTCCTCTGCAGGGTGGCTGGGCGATCCCTTAGAGACAGGGTGAGGGGTTTGGTGACACGGGAGAAGCTTGGAGTAGAGCTGCTGCTCCTCCACGTCAAAAGGAGCCAGCTGAGGTGGCTCGGGTATCTGTTCAGGATGCCTCCTGGACGCCTCCCTAGGGAGGTGTTCTCTCGGCTGGCTTGGGAATGTCTGGGGTCCCATTTGCAACTGACTGTTCATAGGTTTGAATCTCTCCTTCACTGTGGTTCTCCTCAAGGTTTCACTTTTTCCCACTGTTTTTTTTTTTTTTTCCTTGCCGAGAAAGAAGGTCTAAGAAGGGACAGGGGGCGCTCTGGGACAGTGGTTCCTGCAGGAGGAGGGTCTGAGGACATGGGGCGCTCTGGGACATTTCTCCATATACTTGTCTGTTTCTGTTTCGTTGTTGATTTTCTAACTTTCTGTTGGTTAAATCAGTTCTCATGTTCAGCCTGCTGTGATTTTGAGCACAACAAAAACACAGTTTATTGAATTGACTATTTTTATTCCTATTAAAGGATTAGAAATAAACTGTTGGCAAAGGGGGGACTTCATGTCATAACAGTGTTACCGACGCCCTCGTCACATCAGACCAAGTGGAACACAAATCTAACCGGGCGCACCGCCTTCAGATCAGCTCTGATGGACACCGATCGGATCTGGCCCGTCTCAAACAAGCTTATTCTTAGCTCAGAGAGAGTGTACTGTCAGTGCTAGTCCTCAGGGCCAGTGTAGAGAGGTGGAGCCCATGTGTTCTGCTGTAGTTTAAACTTATGTCTGTGTAAGTCTGACCCTCTGGAGAACATGACAAAGAAGATCTGACTGAGGAGGCAGGCCGACAGTAACAGCCCTACTCAGTTTGGTCTGTCAGTGTGAAAAGACCTGTTCAAATGAGTCTTACCTCTGGTCTTCAGGAGGAGCCTCATTAAAGTTTGGAGGATGGTTTTTGGACCAGTCACTTTTCAGAGACACAGAGCTGGGAGCAGGTTTAGATCTGGGTTTAGACCCGGGGCCAGGTCCAGGTGGGTCCATGTTGTAGCTGCTGGAATCAGAAGAGTCACTTTGAACAGAATGTTTTCATGTGTTTTATTATTTTTATTTATTTCTTATGTAATGTTTACTTTGCCTGTTCTGACTTTTACTTGTGGAACCTTCACCACTTTAGTGAAATAAAACAAAAAAATTTAAAGAGTGGCAGAAAACTGTTTCTTCAAACTAAACCTGAACTTACCCCAAACTTAAACTAAACCTGCTTCTACCAACAGGCCTCAGATGTGGAGTCACTGTGAAATGTGTCTCCGCCCTGCACCAGAGTCTGATCTGTGTCTCCCTCTGCTGGTCACATGCGACATTACACTGAACCAGGACTTAACCAGGACTAAACCAGGTCTAAACCAGAACTAAACCAGGACTAAACCAGGACTAAACCAGGACTAAACCAGCACTAAACCAGAACTAAACCAGAACTAAACCAGGTCTAAACCAGGACTAAACCAGAACTAAACCAGGACTAAACCAGGACTAAACCAGGACTAAACCAGGACTAAACCAGCACTAAACCAGAACTAAACCAGGACTAAACCAGGTCTAAACCAGGACTAAACCAGGACTAAACCAGGACTAAACCAGGACTAAACCAGCACTAAACCAGAACTAAACCAGGACTAAACCAGGACTAAACCAGGACTAAACCAGGACTAAACCAGAACTAAACCAGGACTAAACCAGGACTAAACCAGGACTAAACCAGGTCTAAACCAGGACTAAACCAGAACTAAACCAGGTCTAAACCAGGACTAAACCAGGACTAAACCAGGTCTAAACCAGGTCTAAACCAGGACTAAACCAGGTCTAAACCAGGACTAAACCAGGTCTAAACCAGGACTAAACCAGGACTAAACCAGGTCTAAACCAGGTCTAAACCAGGTCTAAACCAGGACTAAACCAGGACTAAACCAGGTCTAAACCAGGTCTAAACCAGGACTAAACCAGGTCTAAACCAGGACTAAACCAGGTCTAAACCAGGACTAAACCAGGACTAAACCAGGTCTAAACCAGGTCTAAACCAGGACTAAACCAGGACTAAACCAGGTCTACAGCAGGTCCCAATAGGACAGGGTGACCACACGTGCCTCTTGACCCGGGACAGTCTCAGCTTTGAGCCCTGTGTCTTCTGTCCCAGCAGATTTATCCAAAATCAGTAATTTGTGCCAGTTTTCTGTCAGAAATGTCCCGGATGTGTCTGTGGGACCAGTCTGACCCCGGACAGTAAAGAGGAAACTTACTGTCTTTGTTCAGTTAGTTTGAAAATGAGAAAAAGACAAAAAAGGCAGAAGTCCCTCGGATTATAGATCATACAGTGACCCAAAAGAGAGAGGAAAAAGGACAGAGTCACGCCCGTTTCTCTCTTTTATTCACTCCAACCAGCTCGGGCCTGTCCCAGTTTGGTATTTTGAAAATCTGGTCTCCCAAGAACAGAAGGACAAGTTTGACCTGGACCAAAAGTCCAAACTAAACCAACCTCCACAGAGCTGGACCAGGGAAGAGCTGCACCTTTGATTCTTTGAAATGTTACAGAATAAAAACTCACTGCGTCACGGTCCTCTCCACAGGCCTCAAACACACGGCTCTTTCGTTCACAGGACTCAAACACACGGCTCTTTCGTTCACAGGACTCAAACACACGGTTCTTTCGTTCACAGGCCTCAAACACACGGCTCTTTTGTTCACAGGCCTCAAACACACGGCTCTTTTGTTCACAGGACTCAAACACACGGCTCTTTCGTTCACAGGCCTCAAACACACGGCTCTTTTGTTCACAGGACTCAAACACACGGCTCTTTCGTTCACAGGCCTCAAACACACGGCTCTTTCTTCACACTTTCACTTTCGATCATGTGACGTCAGTGGCTCTTCCTCTGTGTGGTGACACTGAGCTCCAGCAGAGGGCGCCACTCTCCAGGTCTCTGGGTAAAAACAGCAGAAACACACAAGTTTGAATAGTTTATTTAAGAGTAGATTAAACCAGGACTAAACCAGGACTAAACCAGGACTAAACCAGGACTAAACCAGGACTAAACCAGGTCTAAACCAGGACTAAACCACGGACTAAACCAGGACTAAACCAGGACTAAACCAGGACTAAACCAGGACTAAACCAGGTCTAAACCAGGACTAAACCAGGACTAAACCAGGACTAAACCAGGACTAAACCAGGACTAAACCAGGTCTAAACCAGGACTAAACCAGGACAGAACCAGGACTAAACCAGGACTAAACCAGGTCTAAACCAGAACTAAACCAGGACTAAACCAGGACTAAAGCAGGACTAAACCAGGACTAAACCAGGACTAAACCAGGTCTAAACCAGGACTAAACCAGGACAGAACCAGGACTAAACCAGGACTAAACCAGGACTAAACCAGAACTAAACCAGGACTAAACCAGGACTAAAGCAGGACTAAACCAGGTCTAAACCAGGTCTAAACCAGGACTAAACCAGGACTAAACCAGGACTAGACCAGGTCTAAACCAGGACTAAACCAGCACTAAACCAGGACTAAACCAGGACTAAACCAGGACTAAACCGGGTTTAAACCAGGACTAAACCAGGACTGAACCAGGACTAAACCAGGAAAAAAACAGTCGACCTCTACAGTGTAAAGGCAAGTGTCCACACGGCAAAGTCATTGAAAGGTCAGAGGTCACATCCACATGGACGTGCGTCACGCCCTCTCTACAACATAACCTTATATAGGCTTTCTTTGGCGTGCACACTTTTTGGAGTTGGAGTGTGCGTTCTTTATATTGTGTGTTCTTTAGAGTGTGCACTTTTTGGAGTGTGAACTCTTTGGACTGTGTGCTCTTTGGAGTGTGTGTTCTCTGGAGTGTGCCTTCTTTGGAGTGTGCACTCTTTGGAGTGTGCTTTCTTTGGAGTGTTCCTTCTTTGGAGTGTGTGCTCTTTGGAGTGTGTGCTCTTTGGAGTGTGCGCTCTTTGGTGTGTGCGTTCTTTGGAGTGTGCGTTCTTTGGAGTGTGCGTTCTTTAGAGTGTGCCTTCTTTGGAGTGTGTGCTCTTTGGAGTGTGCGCTCTTTGGAGTGTGCGCTCTTTGGAGTGTGCGCTCTTTGGCGTGTGCTTTCTTTGGAGTGTGCGTTCTTTGGAGTGTGCGTTCTTTGGAGTGTGCGTTCTTTGGAGTGTGCGCTATTTGGAGTGTGTGCTATTTGGAGTGTGCACTCTTTCGAGTGTGCGTTTTTTGGAGTGTGCGTTTTTTGGAGTGTGCCTTCTTTGGACTGTGTGCTTTTTGGAGTTGGAGTGTGCGCTCTTTAGACTTGGAGTGTGCATTCTTTGGAGTGTGCCTTCTTTGGAGTGTGTGCTCTTTGGAGTGTGTGCTCTTTGGAGTGTGCGCTCTTTGGAGTGTGCGCTCTTTGGAGTGTGCGCTCTTTGAAGTGTGCGTTTTTTGGAGTGTGCACTCTTTGGAGATGGAGTGTGTGCACTCTTTGGAGTGTGCATTCTTTGGAGTGTGTGCTCTTTGGAGTGCACGCTCTTTGGAGTGTGCGTTTTTTGCAGTGTGCGCTCTTTGGAGTGTGCGTTTTTTGGAGCGTGCGCTGTTTGGAGTGTGCGCTCTTTGGAATGTGCGTTCTTTGGAGTGTCCGTTCTTTGGAGTGTTCGTTCTTTGGAGTGTCCGTTCTTTGGAGTGTGTGTTCTTTGGAGTGTGCGTTATTTGGAGTTGGAGTGTGCGCTCTTTGGAGTGTGTGCTCTTTGGAGTGTGCGCTCTTTGGAGTTGGATTGTGCATTCTTTGGACTGTGTGCTCTTTAGACTGTGTGCTCTTTGGAGTGTGCACTCTTTGGACTGTGTGCTCTTTGGAGTGTGTTTTTTTTGGAGTTGGAGTGTGAGTTTTTTGGAGTATGCGTTCTTTGGAGTGTGCGCTCTTTGGAGTTGGGGTGTACATTCTTTGGACTGTGTGCTCTTTGGAGTGTGCGCACTTTGGAGTGTGTGTTTTTTGGAGTTGGACTGTGAGTTTTTTGGAGTGTGCGTTCTTTGGAGTGTGTGCTCTTTGGAGTGTGCGTTTTTTGGAGTGTGCGTTCTTTGGAGTGTGCGCTTTTTGGAGTGTGTGTTTTTTGGAGTTGGAGTGTGCGCTCTTTGGAGTGTGCGCTCTTTGGAGTTGGATTGTGCATTCTTTGGACTGTGTGCTCTTTAGACTGTGTGCTCTTTGGAGTGTGCGCTCTTTGGACTGTGTGCTCTTTGGAGTGTGTTTTTTTTGGAGTTGGAGTGTGAGTTTTTTGGAGTATGCGTTCTTTGGAGTGTGCGCTCTTTGGAGTGTGTGCTCTTTGGAGTGTGCGCTCTTTGGAGTTGGAGTGTGTGCTCTTTGGACTGTGTGCTCTTTGGAGTGTGTTTTTTTTGAAGTTGGAGTGTGAGTTTTTTGGAGTATGCGTTCTTTGGAGTGTGCGCTTTTTGGAGTGTGTGTTTTTTGGAGTTGGAGTGTGTGCTCTTTGGAGTGTGCGCACTTTGGAGTGTGTGTTTTTTGGAGTTGGACTGTGAGTTTTTTGGAGTGTGCGTTCTTTGGAGTGTGCGTTTTTTGGAGTGTGCGTTCTTTGGAGTGTGCGCTTTTTGGAGTGTGTGTTTTTTGGAGTTGGAGTGTGCGCTCTTTGGAGTGTGCGTTCTTTGGAGTGTGTGCTCTTTGGAGTGTGCGCTCTTTGGAGTGTGTGCTCTTTGGAGTGTGTGCTCTTTGGAGTGTGTGTTTTTTGGAGTTGGAGTGTGTGTTCTTTGGCGTGTGCATTTTTTGGAGTGTGCGTTTTTTGGAGTGTGTGCTCTTTGGACTGTGCGCTCTTTGGAGTGTGCGTTCTTTGGAGTGTGCGTTCTTTGGAGTGTGTGCTCTTTGGAGTGTGCGCTCTTTGGAGTGTGTGTTTTTTGGAGTTGGAGTGTGTGTTCTTTTGGCGTGTGCATTTTTTGGAGTGTGCGTTTTTTGGAGTGTGTGCTCTTTGGACTGTGCGCTCTTTGGAGTGTGCAGTTTGGAGTGTGCGCTCTTTGGAGTGTGCGTTTTTTGCAGTGTGTGCTTTTTGGAGTTGGAGTGTGTGCTCTCTTTGGAGTGTGCGTTCTTTGGAGAGTGTTCTTTGGAGTGTCTGCTCTTTGGAGTTGGAGTGTGCCTTCTTTGGAGTGTCTGCTCTTTGGAGTGTGTGCTCTTTGGAGTTGGAGTGTGCGCTCTTTGGAGTGTGCGTTCTTTGGTGTGTCTGCTCTTTGGAGTTGGAGTGTGCGTTCTTTGGAGTGTGTGCTTTTTGGAATTGGAGTGTGCGTTCTTTGGTGTGTGTGCTCTTCGAAGTTGCAGTCTGTGCTCTTTGGAGTGTGTGCTCTAACGAATTGGAGTGTGCGCTCTTTGCACATGGAGTGTGTGGTCTTTGGAGTGTGTGCTCTTTGGAGTGTGTGCTCTTTGGAGTGTGCGTTCTTTGGCGTGTGCGTTTTTGGGAGTGTGGGCTCTTTGGAGTGTGTGCTCTTTGGAGTGTGCATTCTTTGGAGTTGGAGTGTCCGTTCTTTAGATTGTGCGTTCTATGGAGTGTGCGTTCTTAGGAGTGTGCGCTCTTTGGATTGTGTGTTCTTTGGAGTGTGCACTCTTTGGAGTGTGCGTTCTTTGGAGTGTGTGCTCTTTGGAGTGTGCGTTCTTTGGAGTGTGCATTCTTTGGAGTGTGCGCTCTTTGGAGTGTGTGCTCTTTGGAGTGTGCGCTCTTTGGAATGTGCGCTCTTTCGAGTGTGCGTTTTTTGGAGTGTGCGCTCTTTGGAGTTTGTGGTCTTTGGAGTGTGTGCTCTTTGGAATGTGTCTTCTTTGCAGTGTGTGTTCAATGGAGTGTGCGCTCTTTGGAGTGTGCTTCTTTGGAGTGTGCGTTCTTTGGAGTGTGTGCTCTTTGGAGTGTGCGTTCTTTGTTGTGTGTGCTCTTTGGAGTGTGCTTCTTTGGAGTGTCCGTTCTTTGGATTGTGCGTTTTTTTGAGTTGGAGTGTGTGCTCTTTGGAGTGTGTGCTTTTTGGAGTGTGCGCTCTTTGGAATGTGCGTTCTTTGGAGTGTGCGCGTTTTTTTGGAGTGTGCGCTCTTTGGAGTGTGTGCTCTTTGGAGTGTGTGCTCTTTGGAGTGTGCGCTCTTTGGAATGTGCGCTCTTTCAAGTGTGCGTTTTTTGGGAGTGTGTGCGCTCTTTGGAGTTTGTGGTCTTTGGAGTGTGTGCTCTTTGGAATGTGTGTTCTTTGGAGTGTGCGTTCATTGGAGTGTGCGCTCTTTGGAGTGTGCTTCTTTGGAGTGTGCGTTCTTTGGAGTGTGTGCTCTTTGGAGTGTGCGTTCTTTGTTGTGTGTGCTCTTTGGAGTGTGCTTCTTTGGAGTGTCCGTTCTTTGGATTGTGCGTTTTTTGAGTTGGAGTGTGTGCTCTTTGGAGTGTGTGCTTTTTGGAGTGTGCGCTCTTTGGAATGTGCGTTCTTTGGAGTGTGCGTTTTTTGGAGTGTGCGCTCTTTGGAGTGTGTGCTCTTTGGAGTGTGTGCTCTTTGGAGTGTGCGCTCTTTGGAATGTGCGCTCTTTCAAGTGTGCGTTTTTTGGAGTGTGCGCTCTTTGGAGTTTGTGGTCTTTGGAGTGTGTGCTCTTTGGAATGTGTGTTCTTTGGAGTGTGCGTTCATTGGAGTGTGCGCTCTTTGGAGTGTGCTTCTTTGGAGTGTGCGTTCTTTGGAGTCTGCCTTCTTTGGAGTGAGCGCTCTTTGGAGTGTGCGTTCTTTGGAGTGTGTGCTCTTTGGAGTGTGCCTTCTTTGGAGTCTGCCTTCTTTGGAGCGTGCGCTTTTTGGAATGTGCGTTCTTTGGAGTGTCCATTCTTTGGAGTGTGCGTTTTTGGAGTTGGAGCGTGTGCTCTTTGGAGTGTGTGCTCTATCGAGTTGGAGTGTGCACTCTTTGGAGTTTGCGTTCTTTGGAGTGTGTGCTCTTTGGAGTGTGCGCTCTTTGGAGTGTGCCTTCTTTGGAGTGTGCGCTCTTTGGAGTGTGCCTTCTTTGGAGTGTGCATTCTTTGGTGTGTCTGCTCTTTGGAGTTGGAGTGTGCGTTCTTTGGAGTGTGTGCTCTTTGGAGTTGGAGTGTGCGCTCTTTGCACATGGAGTGTGTGGTCTTTGGAGTGTGTGCTCTTTGGAGTATGCGTTCTTTGGAGTGTGCGCTCTTTGGAGTGTGCGCTTTTTGGAGTGTGTGTTTTTTGGAGTTGGAGTGTGCGCTCTTTGGAGTGTGCGCTCTTTGGAGTTGGATTGTGCATTCTTTGGACTGTGTGCTCTTTAGACTGTGCTCTTTGGAGTGTGCGCTCTTTGGACTGTGTGCTCTTTGGAGTGTGTGTTTTTTGGAGTTAGAGTGTGAGTTTTTTGGAGTGTGTGTTTTTTGGAGTGTGCGTTCTTTGGAGTGTGCGTTCTTTGGAGTGTGCCTTTTTTGGAGTGTGTGTTCTTTGGACTGTGTGCTCTTTGGAGCGTGCGCTTTTTGGAGTGTGTGTTTTTTGGAGTTGGAGTGTGCGTTCTTTGGCGTGTGCATTTTTTGGAGTGTGCGTTTTTTGGAGTGTGCGCTCTTTGGACTGTGCGCTCTTTGGAGTGTGCGTTCTTTGGAGTGTGCGTTCTTAGGAGTGTGCGTTCTTTGGAGTGTGCGCTCTTTGGAGTGTGCGCTCTTTGGAGTGTGCATTCTTTGGATTGTGCGCTCTTTGGAGTGTGCGTTCTTTGGAGTGTGTGCTCTTCGGAGTTGCAGTCTGTGCTCTTTGGAGTGTGTGCTCTAACGAGTTGAAGTGTGCGCTCTTTGCTCATGGAGTGTGTGGTCTTTGGAGTGTGTGCTCTTTGGAGTATGCGTTCTTTGGAGTGTGCGCTCTTTGGAGTGTGTGCTCTTTGGAGTGTGCGCTATTTGGAGTTGGAGTGCGTGCTCTTTGGAGTGTGCGTTCTTTGGAGTTGGATTGTGCATTCTTTGGACTGTGCGCTCTTTGAAGTGTGCGTTCTTTGGAGTGTGCGCTCTTTGGAGTGTGCGCTCTTTGGAGTGTGCGCTCTTTGGAGTGTGTGCTCTTTGGAGTGTGCGTTCTTTGGAGTGTGCGCTCTTTGAAGTGTGCGCTCTTTGGAGTGTGCGCTCTTTGGAGTGTGCATTCTTTGGAGTTGGAGTGTCCGTTCTTTAGATTGTGCGTTCTTTGGAGTGTGCGTTCTTAGGAGTGTGCGTTCTTAGGAGTGTGCGCTCTTTGGATTGTGTGTTCTTTGGAGTGTGCATTCTTTGGAGTGTGCGCTCTTTGGAGTGTGCGTTCTTTGGAGTGTGTGCTCTTTGGAGTGTGCATTTTTTGGAGTTGGAGTGTGCGTTCTTTAGATTGGGCGTTCTTTGGAGTGTGTGCTTTTTGGAGTGTGCGTTCTTTGGAGTGTGCGTTCTTTGGAGTGTGTGCTCTTTGGAGTGTGTGCTCTTTGGAGTGTGCGTTCTTTGGAGCGTGCGCTCTTTGAAGTGCGCGCTCTTTGGAGTGTGCGCTCTTTGGAGTGTGCATTCTTTGGAGTTGGAGTGTCCGTTCTTTAGATTGTGCGTTCTTTGGAGTGTGCGTTCTTAGGAGTGTGCGCTCTTTGGATTGTGTGTTCTTTGGAGTGTGCACTCTTTGGAGTGTGCATTCTTTGGAGTGTGCATTCTTTGGAGTGTGCGCTCTTTGGAGTGTGCCTTCTTTGGAGTGTGTGCTCTTTGGAGTGTGCATTTTTTGGAGTTGGAGTGTGCGTTCTTTAGATTGTGCGTTCTTTGGAGTGTGTGCTCTTTGGAGTGTGCGCTCTTTGGACTGTGCGTTTTTTAGAGTTGGAGTGTGCGTTCTTTAGATTGTGCGTTCTTTGGAGTGTGTGCTCTTTGGAGTGTGCGTTACATGACATGACTGAACTGAAACATTCATGATTCTGTGGCCGTTGTTTCAGCTGGTCTGAGTCCATAGACAGAGAGTTGCCAAAGTCCTGATTAAGACTGTCATTAGTGTCTCTGTCCACAGTCTTTGTGTAGGAGACAAATACAGTAATACACTGCACTACGTGGTCAAGTTGTCCCGTGCTGCGCCTCCAGGACAAGGCATCAGCGTTGGCGTGAAGTTTACCTCCCCGACGCCCAATAGAGCAGAGAGAGACGTCCAGGTGAAGGATCCGTCTGCTGCGTCTGACTGTGGGATCAGCAGTGGCTCTGTGATTACAACACGGGAGTAAGAGCATATCCAACAAAACCTCTCACCTCATCAAACATCACTTCTGTCTGACCCAAGATATATTTCTTTACTTTTAATTTAAGACCAGCTGATCTGAACCAGTCAAAAACTTCAGGAAACTTCAAATCTAAGACAAACTGTGCAGAGAGAAAGTCCAAACCTAATACGACAGGCCGTCACATTCGTGTGTGTGTGAGCTCTCTGCCTAATCTCATGTTCACTGAAAGGATGTGAAGGTTGTCTGTGTGACTGAGGTTCAGTCAGGGGAGTCATCACAGAGAAAAAAAAATGATATGATTATATTTATCAAATGATTCATACTATAAAGTTATTTTCTATTTAACATTGCACTTTTAATTCTTTTTTTATTCAAATCCACTGAAAATTGGGGAAACAGAATAAGGATAAAAAACAAAAACAGCTTTTTATTTCACACTATTAGAGCTATTTCATATGGACTTTGGAACTTTTATTTTGAAATTATTTTTTTATTCTGGCCCCAAGTCACTGGGAGAGACACTGACCCGGGACAAATGTGACTCCTGGTTTATATGTTTGTAAATCTGACGACATCAGAGCCTCATGAACCTCACACACGACACTGGTCTGTGGAGTCACCAGTCACAGCTCTAGGACGACTTGAGGTCGATGTAAAGCGCCTGGAGAAGCCACAGCCGTGACAGACGGGTGTAGAGGAGCGAACATCTCAGACAGGAGACACGGGTGGGGTGCGTCGACACCTTTCTCTGTCGCCGTTGCTTCTGGAGTCAGAATGATCATATCCACATTTAGAGCATGACTTTGTCGGGAATGGCTCTCCTCATCCTCCTGCAGTAACATGTAACTTCAGAGAGAAACATCTGTGGAAAGTTGCTTAATGGCATCACGTCGTTCATCAGAAGCTCCGTCTGACTCTTTTCATGTTTGGTCCAAATCCAACGCACCAGCCTGAAGAAATGGGCTCAAATGTGGTGACCCGACCCTAAACCTGCACTAACAAAAGCTCTCACTTTTAACTTTCTTACTCTGCCTCTTTTAATGTTCATGATTATTTGTGTTTTGATTTGTTGTATTGTGATTTTAATGTCTTTCTCGTTCTGTAAAACACTTTGAACAGCTCAAAATGTGCACAAAGTCATTCAAATAAACCTGCCTTGCCTTTAATACTCGTCCTGAGTACCTGTATCTTGCCTTTAATACTCGTCCTGACTACCTGTATCTTGCCTTTAATACTCGTCCTGAGTACCTGTATCTCGCCTTTAATACTCGTCCTGAGTACCTGTATCTCGCCTTTAATACTCGTCCTGAGTACCTGTATCTCGCCTTTAATACTCGTCCTGAGTACCTGTATCTCGCCTTTAATACTCGTCCTGAGTACCTGTATCTCGCCTTTAATACTCGTCCTGAGTACCTGTATCTCGCCTTTAATACTCGTCCTGAGTACCTGTATCTCGCCTTTAATACTCGTCCTGAGTACCTGTATCTTCCCTTTAATACTCGTCCTGAGTACCTGTATCTCGCCTTTAATACTCGTCCTGAGTACCTGTATCTTCCCTTTAATACTCGTCCTGAGTACCTGTATCTCGCCTTTAATAATCGTCCTGAGTACCTGTATCTCTCCCTGTATCTCGCCTTTAATACTCGTCCTGAGTACCTGTATCTCGCCTTTAATATTCGTCCTGAGTACCTGTATCTCGCCTTTAATACTCGTCCTGAGTACCTGTATCTTGCCTTTAATACTCGTCCTGAGTACCTGTATCTTGCCTTTAATACTCGTCCTGAGTACCTGTATCTTCCCTTTAATACTCGTCCTGAGTACCTGTATCTTGCCTTTAATACTCGTCCTGAGTACCTGTATCTGGTGCAGTTACTCTGTCATTTGGTGGTATTCAGATTACAGTTACTTTTTTATGTAATCATGTAATTGTAGCTTTGAACTGCACAGTATTAGAGAGAAAAAATAATAAAAGCGCCCTCTTCTGGTGAATGTGTGCACAATGTTTCCTTCTCTGTGTAAAAGTATTCAGTCAGAGTATTCAGAATGCAGTACTCTGATTGAACCATGAGTCAGAATAATACATAGTACTGTGTAACTAAATACATTTTACTGCAGTACTGTGTAACTACATACTTTTTCCTGCAGTACTGTGTAACTAAATACTTTTTCCCGCAGTACTGTGTAACTAAACACATTTTACTTTAGTACTGTGTAACTAAATACATTTTCCTGCAGTACTGTGTAACTAAATACTTTTTCCTGCAGTACCGTGTAACTAAATACTTTTTCCTGCAGTATTCTTCCGTCCCTGTAAGTGAAGACAAACACGCTCACATGGTTCACACAGTAACATGGACATTTATTGAGGTCAGCAGAAGAAGAACATTTGCAGCCGTACGTCGTGACAATCGTGTGGTCATCGCTCCAGTGTTTTTCAGTGCACACACCGACCAGAAGGGGGCGCCGCGGTGTGCACTTTACATCACACGAATCACAAGTATAAAACTAGAGTCTATTTCCACTGTACAGCGAGCGCACATTGAAGGTCACATGCCGCTAAGTCCCGCTAAGTGATGGATGTTTACGCTGCGTTGCCATGGTGACGGTTCAGCCATAAGGAGGCGGGGCAAAGCGGTACGAGGGGAGGCCGCTGTGTAAATGCCACATCAGCCATGGTTACGTAGAGGGAACAGTGTGAAGCTACAGGAGAAAGCAGCAGGGGGCAGTGTAGTAAAGGCAGTACTTGTCGTGGTGTGTCAAATGGTAAATGGTAATGTTTTAAAAGGCGACTTACTCTAACCTTCCATTTATATCTTGTATGTATTTTTATAGATTATTTTTTCAGACCAAAGTTGCGTCTGTTTTCATCCCTGAACGTTCGGACTGCTCACTAGCGCCTCACAGTGGTCACGTGCTGTTACTGTGATGTGTCCGACTGCTGTCCGACTTCTTCAGGACAATATCGGCCCTAAACCGGGACGAGGGGGCCTTTTTACTCTCACACACCTGGGGATACTGTCCTAAAGAAGAGGGTCTGCGGATGGCGCTGTCGTCCTGCCTTCGGTATGAAGACAGCATCAAAACCACAGACCGTATGAAGAAGTGACGTCACCCACAGCGTTCAGCTCCAAGTGAAGCTCCTCGAGGCTGCAGGTTAGATATGTCCATTTATATAAACAGTCTATGTCCAAAACCGGTTTAAATCAGCTGACCAGTGACATCACAGCAGCATCATGTGACCACTCTGAGGCGTGGTCCAGACTGTGGGATGATCAGACCAGATGGACCTCAGTGGACCATTTTAGTCTATTTAAGTCTTTTGTTAAATTCAAATAAATGTATGTAAATGTATTCATGAGTTTCAGCTGTTACATAGGCGACATTTTGAGGACTTCTCTTTGGAGGAATTCAAAAGATGCCACAGCAACAGTCATGATTTTGCGTTGCTCTGAAGTCCACGGATAGGCTACCTACACAAAACAGCAAATATCTGGACAGAAAAAGAGAATGCATTTGTTTGCCCAAATGTCATTTTTTATCATTTTGTATAATTTGGTGAAGTGTTCTGTGTATCTGTTTTGGCATCAGATTGAAAAATAAATATGCATTCAATAGCATTAAAGCCCAACTGCGTAACATTTCAGCCAATAAAAAGAGTAGGATAAAATTATGGAGACTGTGCTATTGTGTTTGTGTCATGTGACCGTGTTTGTGTCATGTGACCGTGTTTGTGTCATGTGACTGTGTTTGTGTCATGTGACTGTTTGTGTCATGTGACTGTGTTTGTGTCATGTGACTGTGTTTGTGTCATGTGACCGTGTTTGTGTCATGTGACTGTGTTTGTGTCATGTGACTGTGTCATGTGACTGTGTTTGTGTCATGTGACTGTGTTTGTGTCATGTGACTGTGTTTGTGTCATGTGACCCTGTTTGTGTCATGTGACCGTGTTTGTGTCATGTGACCGTGTTTGTGTCATGTGACCGTGTTTGTGTCATGTGACTGTGTTTGTGTCATGTGACCGTGTTTTGTGTCATGTGATCGTGTTTGTGTCATGTGACTGTGTTTGTGTCATGTGATCGTGTTTGTGTCATGTGACTGTGTTTGTGTCATGTGACCGTGTTTGTGTCATGTGACCGTGTTTGTGTCATGTGACTGTGTTTGTGTCATGTGACCGTGTTTGTGTCATGTGATCGTGTTTGTGTCATGTGACTGTGTTTGTGTCATGTGATCGTGTTTGTGTCATGTGATCGTGTTTGTGTCATGTGACTGTGTTTGTGTCATGTGATCGTGTTTGTGTCATGTGACTGTGTTTGTGTCATGTGACCGTGTTTGTGTCATGTGACCGTGTTTGTGTCATGTGATCGTGTTTGTGTCATGTGACTGTGTTTGTGTCATGTGATCGTGTTTGTGTCATGTGACTGTGTTTGTGTCATGTGACCGTGTTTGTGTCATGTGACCGTGTTTGTGTCATGTGACTGTGTTTGTGTCATGTGACCGTGTTTGTGTCATGTGATCGTGTTTGTGTCATGTGACTGTGTTTGTGTCATGTGATCGTGTTTGTGTCATGTGATCGTGTTTGTGTCATGTGACCGTGTTTGTGTCATGTGATCGTGTTTGTGTCATGTGACTGTGTTTGTGTCATGTGATCGTGTTTGTGTCATGTGATCGTGTTTGTGTCATGTGACTGTGTTTGTGTCATGTGATCGTGTTTGTGTCATGTGACTGTGTTTGTGTCATGTGTGACGTGTTTGTGTCATGTGACCGTGTTTGTGTCATGTGACTGTGTTTGTGTCATGTGACCGTGTTTGTGTCATGTGATCGTGTTTGTGTCATGTGACTGTGTTTGTGTCATGTGATCGTTTTGTGTCATGTGATCGTGTTTGTGTCATGTGATCGTGTTTGTGTCATGTGACTGTGTTTGTGTCATGTGATCGTGTTTGTGTCATGTGACTGTGTTTGTGTCATGTGACCGTGTTTGTGTCATGTGACTGTGTTTGTGTCATGTGACCGTGTTTGTGTCATGTGACTCGTGTTTGTGTCATGTGACTGTGTTTGTGTCATGTGATCGTGTTTGTGTCATGTGATCGTGTTTGTGTCATGTGACTGTGTTTGTGTCATGTGATCGTGTTTGTGTCATGTGATGTGTGTCATGTGACTGTTTTGTGTCATGTGACCGTGTTTGTGTCATGTGACCGTGTTTGTGTCATGTGATCGTGTTGTGTCATGTGACTGTGTTTGTGTCATGTGATCGTGTTTGTGTCATGTGACTGTGTTTGTGTCATGTGACCGTGTTTTGTGTCATGTGACCGTGTTTGTGTCATGTGACTGTGTTTGTGTCATGTGACCGTGTTTGTGTCATGTGATCGTGTTTTGTGTCATGTGACTGTGTTTGTGTCATGTGATCGTGTTTGTGTCATGTGATCGTGTTTGTGTCATGTGACTGTGTTTGTGTCATGTGATCGTGTTTGTGTCATGTGACTGTGTTTGTGTCATGTGACCGTGTGTTTGTGTGTCATGTGTGTCATGTGACCGTGTTTGTGTCATGTGATCGTGTTTGTGTCATGTGACTGTGTTTGTGTCATGTGATCGTGTTTGTGTCATGTGACTGTGTTTGTGTCATGTGACCGTGTTTGTGTCATGTGACCGTGTTTGTGTCATGTGACTGTGTTTTTGTGTCATGTGACCGTGTTTGTGTCATGTGATCGTGTTTGTGTCATGTGACTGTGTTTGTGTCATGTGACCGTGTTTGTGTCATGTGATCGTGTTTGTGTCATGTGACTGTGTGTTTGTGTCATGTGATCGTGTTTGTGTCATGTGATCGTGTTTGTGTCATGTGACTGTGTTTGTGTCATGTGACTGTGTTTGTGTCATGTGACCGTGTTTGTGTCATGTGACCGTGTTTGTGTCATGTGATCGTGTTTGTGTCATGTGACTGTGTTTGTGTCATGTGATCGTGTTTGTGTCATGTGACTGTGTTTGTGTCATGTGACCGTGTTTGTGTCATGTGACCGTGTTTGTGTCATGTGATCATGTTTGTGTCATGTGACTGTATTTGTGTCATGTGATCATGTTTGTGTCATGTGACTGTGTTTTTGCGTCCTCTTCATTTGCATAAGAGGAAACAGGAAGACACAGAAGAGCCAGCATCATGAGGACTCTGTGTCCCTCAGTCGTCCAGGTCTGATCCACAGCAAAAGAAAACTATAAAATCTGTCAACTGGACAAGAGTTTTAGAGTGATTCTGATCAGATTACTGCTGGACACTGCCTTGTATCTATCTGAAGGGCGGAGCTAGCTACACTGAAGCTAACACCTGTTTGTTCACAGTTTCTAGTCTATTGAGCCAGGGGCGTGAGACGGGGAGGTAAATGGTACTGTTTACCCGGGGCCCAGTGCAGGGAGGGGTCCTTCAGAAACTCTGTAATGGGCGTTTTTCATTTGACAACTTGCAGCGTGGGCCCACCAAGATCATTTGTATCCAGGGCCCAGAACTTGATGCTACACCCTGTATTGAGCTACACTAAGTGTGAACTGTGCCTGAGTCATATTTAGCATCATCATTCAGGCCCCTAATGGGCACTCTCACACCTATTAGCATACTAGCTCTTAGCATATTGGTTATTAGTATACTGGCTGTTAGCATACTGGTTAGCACTATTGTTTTCCTTGTTTTGATGTAAGTCAGAGGATGGAGTTATAAAGAGGAGATAAATGATGTCTAAGGTCCACATTCCTGTTCAAAGATGGACTGTCTTTATAAAGAAAAATGGCCTCTTTAACTCTCCTCTCAAACCGTTTCTTTTGTTTGGATCAGATCTGTCGTATCCTCAGAGGAGTGGTTAGTGTCTTTGAGGTGCACAGCAGACTGGGGTCCAGAGGAGCTCTCACGGTGCTGGTACATTCTCTTATGGAGTGGCTGTTTAGTTTCTCCAGTGTGACGCTCTGTGCGCTGGCGCTACCATGAGATAGAGTTTAGATTTAGTTATAACGTAAACATCTTTAGTCAGAAAAATACTATGTCTTTACAATATATACATAATTAGCAGTTTATGTAAAAGAATGTTAGCCTGTTTAGCACTTGTGTGTGCGTCTACAGGTGAGACTACATTAAGCTATAAGGCCATGAGAGGAAGGCAAACAAAATGGAGCACAGTGAGCTACAATTTAGCACTAACTCCATAGCTGTGAAGTTCTAATGCTAATGCTAATGCTACTAACATGTGCATGAGGTACAGTTTGTACCACAGTAGATTCAGCCTGCAGAGGAGAGACATTCATATGTAGCATGTCACTGTTTACATTTGTCTGAAGCTAATCAGTCGCCATTGTGCATTTCTTCAAGTTTAGATCCAAATGCGCTGTGGTTCACATCACGCTTTACATTTGAATTGCATGGGATCAAGATGTTTGTAGCAAACGCCCCAAACTCCTGTTTCAGTAATTCTATATTAAATCATTTTACACAATCCACAAACATGACATAATACGAACAGGTCATGACATGAACAGGTCATAACAGGAACATGTCATAACATGAACATGTTATAATATGAACCTGTCATAACATGAACATGTCATAACATGAACATGTCATAACATGAACATGTCATAACATGAACAATTCACAACATGAACATGTCATAACATGAACATGTCATAACAGGAACATGTCATAACATGAACATGTCATAACATGAACAATTCACAACATGAACATGTCATAACAGGAACATGTCATAACATGAACATGTCATAACATGAACAATTCATAACATGAACATGTCATAACAGGAACATGTCATAACATGAACATGTCATAACATGAACAATTCACAACATGAACAATTCATAACATGAACCTGTCATAACATTAACATGTCATAACATGAACAATTCATAACATGAACTTGTCATAACATTAACATGTCATAACATGAACATGTCATAATATGAACCTGTCATAACATTAACATGTCATAACATGAACATGTCATAACATGAACATGTCATAACAGGAACATGTCATAACATGAACATGTCATAACATGAACAATTCACAACATGAACATGTCATAACAGGAACATGTCATAACATGAACATGTCATAACATGAACAATTCATAACATGAACATGTCATAACAGGAACATGTCATAACATGAACATGTCATAACATGAACAATTCACAACATGAACATGTCATAACATGAACATGTCATAACATTAACATGTAATAACATGAACAATTCATAACATGAACCTGTCATAACATTAACATGTCATAACAGGAACATGTCATAATATGAACCTGTCATAACATTAACATGTCATAACATGAACATGTCATAACATGAACATGTCATAACAGGAACATGTCATAACATTAACATGTCATAACAGGAACATGTCATAACATTAACATGTCATAACAGGAACATGTCATAATATGAACCTGTCATAACATTAACATGTAATAACATGAACAATTCATAACATGAACCTGTCATAACATTAACATGTCATAACAGGAACATGTCATAATATGAACCTGTCATAACATTAACATGTCATAACATGAACATGTCATAACATGAACATGTCATAACAGGAACATGTCATAACATTAACATGTCATAACAGGAACATGTCATAACATTAACATGTCATAACAGGAACATGTCATAATATGAACCTGTCATAACATTAACAGGTCATAATATTAACATGTCATAATATGAACATGTCATAACAGGAACATGTCATAACATGAACATGTCATAACATGAACAATTCACAACATGAACATGTCATAACATGAACATGTCATAACATGAACAATTCATAACATGAACCTGTCATAACATTAACATGTCATAACATGAACAATTCATAACATGAACCTGTCATAACATTAACATGTCATAACAGGAACATGTAATAATATGAACCTGTCATAACATTAACAGGTCAGAACATTAACATGTCATAATATGAACATGTCATAACAGGAACATGTCATAACATGAACATGTCATAACATGAACAATTCACAACATGAACATGTCATAACATGAACCTCTCATAACATGAACAATTCATAGCATGAACATGTCATAACATGAGCATGTTATGATACGATCTTAAAATGCAGAATATATAAAGTATAGAAGATTTGTGGCCTTATGTGCTAGTTTACGGTTAAAAACAACTCTGGAGAGAAAAATCATTATATGTAATAATAATAATAATAATAATATAATAATAATAATAATAATAATAATAATAATAATAATAATAATGATAATAATTGTCTGAAATTCCACATGCAGATCAGGTTAATCAGGGGAATTGTTAGCTGGCTGTATATTTGCATATATTTGCATGGTAAATAATAGCTAATATTGAGATAACATTTTTGTTCATGTTCTGAAATGTTTTCATATTTGAAGAAATATATAATGGCAACATTGTTAAAAAAGAAGCAGCTGATAAAAGGCCACTGCTGAAACATTCTGAGGTATTAAGCCAAACGAAGCAGCTCCTAAAGGACCTGTGTAACAGCAGCCAAGCACTAAGGTCATGTGACCTGAATGAAACGGCATGAAAATGCAGCTGTCGGAGTTTACTTCCTGCTGTGATCATCTTTAAAGACAGTGGACAGACTCTGAGCATTGCCTTTGTCAACTTTCCTTTTGAATAAAGGACTTAAAGTATTAGTATCACACACAATCATCCATTGTATAATGTACTTTTTGATTGGTTACTGAACATCCAGTCACAATCCAATAACCAACCGTGATGCTTCTTTTGCCTGATTTAAGACACACCAGGCCTGTCTACATTCACCACACAAGTCTTCTTTAAGTCACTTCCAGCTGGGTTTAGAACTGCGGCCGGTCGTCAAGTCTTTGGTCGGAATGGACTTTTCTGAAAAACTACTCGTCTTGCGTTGGTCCTCTCGTGAAGGCGGAGGGGGCGGGGTTTCACTTCGGTATGAGCTACGACTGGCTGCCTTCACACTTTGCACCCTTCTCAGTCCTGCAGCTAGGGGGCGCTCCTCTGAGGATGAGGGCTTGTTCTGTTTAGCCTGTTTTTGAACAGATGACGTACGGGACGGTGTTGATGGCTCCTTCTTGCTCCTCGAAGAAAACGCCACTGTGTTCCGTGCAAAGCTCGGTACTTCCGACGCACTCTTGGCTGTGTTTGGGCTGTTGTTTTCAGAATTAGCTTGCGTCTGAGCTTGTGCTAACGCTCTCATTGTTGACCTACACATTTTTTCTTCCGGTTTGGGAATATTGCGCAGCGGTTTGGCGCTTGGTTTGTGGGTGTTAGCTTTCCTGGGCGTGGACTCCCTTGTCCAACGTGACGCAGATCCGGTAAGACCTCTTTGAGCTTTGGACTCGTCAGGAGGCATGCTGGAGTGCCGCGGTGTTCTCGTGGCCTTCTCGCTCCGCCCTCTCGCTGGAGTGCTTTGGTCTCTTAACGTTCTGCGCGTTTCTGCATTTTCTGCTTGTCTGTCTGCTCTTCTGCTGCTTCCAGATCTTGTTTGCTTGCTAATAGGCACCACTCTCCTCATACCCTGGGTTTCATTGCTAGTTAGTGTTCGAACACCACGGCCAGCTGCGCTATTCTTGCTAGCTTTAGCAGCTTTACCTTTAGCTTGCTTCTTACTGGCTATTTGTGTTTCTCTCTCGGTGCCTTGCTTGCCCTCGGCTGTTTCTGCGCTTTCCGTGTCCCACTCCTCTGTTTGGGCAACATCAAAATCCACTCGGTTTGGTGCAGAGGTGTCGCTAGTTGACAGCTCATTTGGAGATTCCAGGTTTGACGACACAGAACTGGGATCTTGTTCTTGGTTTTTGCCGGTTCTAAAGAGGTCTGCCTCAGAGTAATCTAGTGTAACTGAGCAGTCTGTCTCGGTGCAGTCAATAATGTAAAACATGGGCGTCTTGTTGGACGCAGAGGGGTCCAGGGGAAGGTTTGTGTCACACGTTGTAGATGAAATCGTACTGTCAAACTCCTCATTGTCCTTTGCAAACGTTCCAGATTTTTGAAGAGGATGGGACTCCGCTTCCATAGCTGCCGTTGGGGGTTTTTGGATGGTTTTATCTCCGTCGTCCACATTGACTTGAAAATTGTCGCTTTCAGGGTCGATCACAACTGCATCCTCTGGTCTGACAAAGGGCATTTGGCTACTGTTGTTGTTGGGGCTGGGCAGTTCAAACGGCTGCGGCCCCTGGACTAAAGTGTGTTTCTCCACACTCACGTTCATCTGTCCGGAAACGCTCGTGTTGGGGACTTGTGCAGCTTTCGGAAAAACGCAAAATGGCCGTGGCAAAGTGCTGCCCTCCGACACAGAGGAGTACTGATTATTGTTACTGTAAAGGTCTGCGTTGTCGTTTAGCCCGGAGGTGGAAAACCTAGCGAGCGGGCTAACCGGCTCTGCGTCTGCGCGTCTGTCCCAGCCCAGCTCTCGGTTGTCATCTTGGGCTGGCATCCACGGAGCGGTCCTTCTCTGGTGAGGTCTCCCTGACCGCGGAAGGCTGTTGAACTTAGAACATTCATTGTCGTTGCGCCCGAAGACGTCCAGGTAGCCTTGCAGCTGGCGGTCTGCTGTGCTGGTCATGGTGTGGCGGTGGCGGCGGGCACTGGCGGAGCGGCTCAGGGAGTTTTGCGGGCTCTGGGAGCGGTGCAAGAACTCCAACAGGCCCTCCTTGGTCAGCATATCCACATCGGTCTCACTGCTGCTGCGTCCGAAGCCTCCACTCTGGTCAGGACCGGACCAGGCACTGCGACGCTCCTCCAGCTCCCGCAGGCGGCGCTGACGAGCCGCCTCCTTCAGCTCACGCTCTGTGTTGTCCTGAGAAGAAGACAGAGTGTAATTATTCAAATGCTCTTTATTTTATTTTTAGTTTAACTACAGTATTTACTAAGGATGCACGGATCCAACTTTTTCTGTCCCTAACCCGAACTTAGTCTGATTACATCTGATTAACGCCCAACCAGGATATCGACTGAGCCGATATCATGGAACCAATACCGGATCTAGCTCATTTTTCAGTATCAAAATTTGATGTCAGTATCAGTATTGGTGCATTCCTAATATTTATTTGTTTTGTTGCATTGTGATTTTAATGTCTTTGATCTCTATAGCTGAATTACTCTGTGTATGAACGGTGCTGCCTTAGTGAAATATTGTCACCAACCGATATTAAAGTGGTTTCAAACAATGAATAGAAGATGCCATAAGTGCCTTGCCCACAGACACAAAAACAGCCTCCTGTGATGAGCAAATGTCTCTACATATGGCTGCCAGTCTAAGGTACAGGGTGTATTTTTAAATAAGAAACTCAAAACGAGCCTGGGATCCAGAATATACACATCTGCAACACTTAAAGAGAGTCTGGTCACCGGAGAATCTCCCAGAGTTCAGAGGGGCGTGATTGACAGGTGGATTAGCCAATATCACAGGGCACTGAAGAAGCAGGAGACTGAAGGACGTCCAGCCAGGATGGACAGGACACTGAAGTCGTAATGGGGTAAGAGAGACTTCACGAGTCACTGAAAAAAAACGACTGCACGATGATGATGAAGAAGTCTGGAAACTCCCTCAGTTGGTCCACTGATCTGAACCTTCAGGTCAGTGGATGGATGCTGCTGTTGTGTCATTGGGCAGGACACTTGTGAATGTGTGTGTGTGAATTACTTGTCCAAACTGGTCATGTACATAATGTTTTTCTGCATAACGTTTTCTGCCCTGGCGCTGGCCCTGGTCATGTGACTGCGTGAGCATTGACCTTGACTGCCTTCTTGAACTTGTGGCAGAAGTCCTGGAAGATCCTGAAGCACTCGTCCAGTTTGAACGTGTCTTTGTCCTCGCAGAAGAAGTCGATGAGGCCGCTTCCCTCTTTACGCAGCTCCAGCCTCCTCCTCTTCAGATCCTGCAGAGTCTGGGCCGCGCTCTGGGACACAGCAGAACTTAGAACTTTTACACAGCATCAATAGTGGGACTTTTGACGTCACAAACAACACCATATCGTCATTATGAACGAGAGTCACCTGGAGAAAGGGCTGGAGCTGCTGCTGGAGATCCTGGTCTCCCTGAACCTTCTCCTCCAGAGTTCTGATGCGGACGTACAGAGAGGAGAACTCTGCCTCTATGTTCTCTACGGAGATCCTACAAAAACACAGAGCAAGGTGGAGATGGTTTATCTGCCTTTATATCCTCAGCCCTTCGTTCATGAGTTTAAACCCATCACTGTTCACTCTGTGGAAAAGTAGGCTGGCCATCGCCGTCTGTCAGAGGAACAACACTGTATAAATGTGTTTATTAAATGTCTTTATAAATGTATTTACGGGACTACGATGACAGACTCAATATCTTGTTTCTTGAACTTTTAATCCCAGATCTCATGATTGTCTCGCCTAAAAACTGTCCGCTCTACAACTGAAATGTGAAAAAATCGGGCCAATATTGTCAATGTCTGTTTACCTCCAGAGCAGTGTCTTTTTGTTTGGCTCAGTCTTTCAATATTTATATGATGCTTCAAAGTTTGTTAATGTGACAGGTCTGTTTATATAAAAACACTGAGACATGCAGAAAAGCTCCACACTGTATCTTTAGGGTTTACATCAAACTAAATATCAAATGTAAGGATGAGGTGTTGTCATCTGTAAAGTCAAAGTCACTTTCTGTTCTAGACTTACATAAGAGAGCTGCATTACACAGGGACGACCTTGAGACGTGTGGAGGCAGACTGCAGCAGTCTCTGCAGTGCCTCACTCTAGCACGTTCTACTACACACCAACAGATACTTGCTACTGTATATCAACATCATCCTCTGCCTCAAATATGAGAGTTAAATCAGCCCTATTGCTCTTGAGTCTCTATGGTTCTCATCTCTGTGAATCATTTTGTTATAATTTACACATTTTAAATCACAATATTCAACTAAAAGAACTAAATAAAGGAAACAAATCCGCTGACTTCCACTTTAGAAAACTGCAGTGCCCAATAGCAGCTGACGTTGCTGTAAACTTCATTACAACAAAGCGCCGCATGCTGTAGCGCCCCCTATGGACAGCTGGACATCACACTAGAGCAGCACTTTTTTTTTTCCATTTGGACCAAAATGACGACGCGACGCTGCTGAATCCTACGAGTATAAACGATTAAGAAAATAAAACACAGTGGGCGTGTCACAGTGGGCGTGTCACAGTGGGCGTGTCACAGTGGGCGTGTCACAGTGGGCGTGTCACAGTGGGCGTGTCACAGTGGGCCTGTCACAGTGGGAGTGTCACAGTGGGCGTGTCACAGTGGGCGTGTCACAGTGGGTGTGTGTGTCACAGTGGGAGTGTCACAGTGGGTGTGTGTGTCACAGTGGGAGTGTCACAGTGGGTGTGTCACAGTGGGGGTTAAACAGGGATAGATCAGGAAAATGGCGTCTTGAAAATTGCTGCTGATTAAAGATTAAACTCAAACATGAATCACTCCAAATACTTCAGAGGCTCAGTGAGAAGAAATGACCAGAACATGGTTAAAGATGAGAACAGTCTGGACAGGTCTGATTTAAAGCTACACTGTGGAACATGGTTAAAGATGTGAACAGTCTGGACAGGTCTGATTTAAAGCTACACTGTGGAACATGGTTAAAGATGAGAACAGTCTGGACAGGTCTGATTTAAAGCTACACTGTGACTTCAGGCACCTTCTTGTCTCCAAGGAGATGTTCTATGAGACCAGATCCTAAAACTTACCAGATTAAAACAACAAATATACCAAATATTCATCAGTATCCATGCTAGCTGCCCCCGTCTGTGATAAATGTGATTGGCCAAGACAGTTGTGATGTCATCTGAAACCCACCAATAGGAGCTGTGCGTTATACCTGGCTGCACTCTGGACGTCCTGGAGCTTCTCTGGAAACCTGAGCAGATTCTCATCTTTCTTCTTTGCCTCCTGAAACGACAGATATGAACAGGGCCAAATACTGGGTTAAACATTGGTAATTTAAGAGGTTTACATCAAATCTGTGTTTTATTGGTGTAAAGTTTAAATGATGTGCTTCTTTCTTAAGGCTTAAAGGAAGTGTCTGTGACCATCAAAATGTTTTACTTTTACCTCTGAGTGTGTTTCTGTAAAGCTGTTTCAGTCCTGTACGAAAGTTTGATTTAGGCACCTGACGGGACTCACCTGACGGGACTCACCTGACGGGACTCACCTGACGGGACTCACCTGACGGGACTCACCTGACGGGACTCACCTGACGGGACTCACCTGACGGGACTCACCTGACGGGACTCACCTGACGGGACTCACCTGACGGGACTCTGCTCACCTGACGGAGGTACGATGGAGGCACGACTTTTATTCAATAAACGTGAACCAAGAGTGAGACAGTGTGTGAGAGTCTTCTTAAAATCCTTCACTTAAAAAATGCCATATACTATGTAAATTATTTTTTAAATATTAACAAAAAAATAAAATAAATCATCATCAACTGACTGATGTATCAAGCTCCTGGACACGAGGCTCAGAGACTTTAAAGCAGCTCAGTGTGAACAAGTCTCTCCATGAACCAAAGAACATCTCCCACATGTGAGAGCCACAAGAACATCTCACACTCTGAGGACTAGACCAGGACTAAACCAGGACTAAACCGGGACTGAACCGGGACTAAACCAGGACTAGACCAGGACTAAACCAGGACTAAACCAGGACTAAACGAGGACTAAACCAGGACTAAACCAGGACTAAACGAGGACTAAACGAGGACTAAACCAGGGCTAAACCAGGACTAAACCAGGACTAAACCAGGACTAAACAAGGACTGAACCAGGACTAAACCAGGACTAAACCAGGACTAAACCAGGACTAAACCAGGACTAAACGAGGACTGAACCAGGACTAAACCAGGACTAAACGAGGACTGAAGCAGGACTAAACCAGGACTAAACCAGGACTAAACCGGGACTAAACCGGGACTAAACCGGGACTAAACCGGGACTAAACGAGGACTAAACCAGGGCTAAACCAGGGCTAAACCAGGGCTAAACCAGGACTAAACCAGGACTAAACGAGGACTGAAGCAGGACTAAACCAGGACTAAACCAGGACTAAATAAGGACTAAACTGGGACTAAACCAGGTCTAAACCAGGACTAAACCAGGACTGAACCAGGACTAAACCAGGACTAAACCAGGACTAAACCAGGTCTAAACCAGGACTAAACCAGGACTAAACCAGGACTAGACCAGGACTAAACCAGGACTAAACCAGGACTAAACGAGGACTAAACCAGGACTAAACCAGGACTAAACCAGGACTAAACGAGGACTAAACCAGGGCTAAACCAGGACTAAACCAGGACTAAACCAGGACTAAACGAGGACTGAACCAGGACTAAACCAGGACTAAACCAGGACTAAACCAGGACTGAACCAGGACTAAACCAGGACTAAACGAGGACTGAACCAGGACTAAACCAGGACTAAACGAGGACTGAAGCAGGACTAAACCAGGACTAAACCAGGACTAAACCGGGACTAAACCGGGACTAAACCGGGACTAAACCGGGACTAAACGAGGACTAAACCAGGGCTAAACCAGGGCTAAACCAGGACTAAACCAGGACTAAACGAGGACTGAAGCAGGACTAAACCAGGACTAAACCAGGACTAAATAAGGACTAAACTGGGACTAAACCAGGTCTAAACCAGGACTAAACCAGGACTGAACCAGGACTAAACCAGGACTAAACCAGGACTAAATAAGGACTAAACTGGGACTAAACCAGGTCTAAACCAGGACTAAACCAGGACTAAACCAGGACTAAATAAGGACTAAACTGGGACTAAACCAGGACTGAAGCAGGACTGAACCAGGACTAAACCAGGACTAAACCGGGACTGAACCGGGACTAAACCAGGACTAAACCAGGACTAAATAAGGACTAAACTGGGACTAAACCAGGACTGAACCAGGACTAAACCGGGACTGAACCGGGACTAAACCAGGACTAAACCAGGACTAAACCAGGACTAAATAAGGACTAAACTGGGACTAAACCAGGACTGAAGCAGGACTGAACCAGGACTAAACCAGGACTGAACCAGGACTGAACCAGGACTAAAGCAGGTCTAAACCAGGACTGAACCAGGACTAAAGCAGGTCTAAACCGGGACTAAACCAGGACTAAACCAGGACTAAACATGGTCACAGGCTCAGTTCTCTTTCGCTGCCTGTGACTCAGGTCTGATTGATTCTGCCTCTTCTCTTTTAATGTTCATTTTATGAGTATTTGTTTTCATTTGTTGCATTTTAAAGTCTTTCTTATTTTGTAAAACACTTTGAATCACTCTGATACTGACCAGAGCCACAAAGTGCAGCAGGTTCATGCCGGGCTTGTTAGCTTTGGTGTCCGCTAACGAGAGCAGCGAGGACAGTTTGAATCCCACGGCGTTCCCAGCGTATCCGCCCTAACGAACACAAACACATGATAATCACACCACACCAACATGGCAACCAACACGTCACTGTACGCCCTGGCAACACAGAGTCACATGTGCAGATACTGACAAAACCTGAGAATTACATTTATAAAGATATAACAACAAGTAAGAGGGTCATGACCGACAGAACCTCGCTCCTTTTGACTCACCCTCACAAGCTTTTTACACAATTTTGAATCAGATTTAACTGATTTAGTGTTGTTTCGTTTTGCATTTTGGTGGATTATTTAACCAGCGACAGCTTTTAGAAGTTTAGAAGGAACGCTCTACCAACTGAGCCAACTGAGAGTGGCTGAAGCTCACTGGTTGCCGTAGCGATTGTCAGTTTCAGAGCGTCACTGGTTGCCGTAGCGATTGTCAGTTTCAGAGCGTCACAGGTTGCCGTAGCGATTGTCAGTTTCAGAGCGTCACTGGTTGCCGTAGCGATTGTCAGTTTCAGAGCGTCACTGGTTGCCGTAGCGATTGTCAGTTTCAGAGCGTCACTGGTTGCCGTAGCGATTGTCAGTTTCAGAGCGTCACAGGTTGCCGTAGCGATTGTCAGTTTCAGAGCGTCACTGGTTGCCGTAGCGATTGTCAGTTTCAGAGCGTCACTGGTTGCCGTAGCGATTGTCAGTTTCAGAGCGTCACTGGTTGCCGTAGCGATTGTCAGTTTCAGAGGGTCACTGGTTGCCGTAGCGATTGTCAGTTTCAGAGCGCCACTGGTTGCCGTAGCGATTGTCAGTTTCAGAGCGCCACTGGTTGCCGTAGCGATTGTCAGTTTCAGAGTGTCGTGTGGACTCACGGCGTTCATGATGTTCCCGGCCTGCAGCACCAGATGGAGAATGGCATGAAGCTCCACACAGCCCATCAGCTCTGAGGAAACATCACACTGTTTACTAAAGGGTCAGGGGTCAGAGGTCAGGGGTCAGAGGTCATGTTTAGACTGTTTACTAGAGTGAGCACAGTACTTGGCTCAGGGGTCAGAGGTTAAGGGTTCAGACAGTGGACAAGGAGCTGCAGGTGGGTCAGCTCCTTGTCTTCTCTTCCTCTACTCCTCCTCTTCTCCTCTCCTCCTCCTCATCTCCTCACCTCCCCGTCCTCTCCTCCTCTCCTCCTCTTCTCCTCCTCCTCTCACCCTCTTCTCCTCCTCTCCCCCTCTTCTCTTCCTCTCCTCCTTCCCTCCTCCTCTCTTCTTCACCTCTTCTCCTCCTCTTCACCTCTTCTTGTCCTCATCCCCCCCTCCTCTCCTCTCCTCCTCCTCTCCCCCTCCTCTCCCCCTCTTCTCATCCTCTCCTCTTCTCCTCCTCCTCTCCTCCTCCTCTTCTTTTCTCCTCCTCTGCTCCTCTTCACCTCTTCTCCTCCTCTTCTCATCCTCACCTCCCCCCTCCTCCTCCTCCTCCTCTCCTCCTCTCCTTTTCTCCTCCTCTCATCCTCCCCGCCCCTCCTCTCCTCCTCTCCCCCCTCCTCTCCTCTCCTCCTCTCCTCACCTCCCCCTCCTCTCCTCCTCTTCTCCTCTCCTCCTCCTCCTCTCCTCACCTCCCTCTCCTCTCCTCTTCTCCTCTCCTCCTCCTCATCTCCTCACCTCCCCATCCTCTCCTCCTCTTCTCCTGCTCTCCTCCTCCTTTCCTCCTCCTTTCTTCTTCACCTCTTCTCCTCCTCTTTGCCTCTTCTCGTCCTCACCCCCCCTCCTCTCCTCCTCCTCCTCCTCTCCTCCTCCTCCTCCCTCCCCCTCCTCTCCTTCTCTCCCCCTCTTCTCTCCTCCTCTCCTCCTCTCTTCTTCACCTCTTCTCCTCCTCTTCGCCTCTTCTCATCCTCATCCCCCCCTCCTCTCCTCCTCCTCTCCTCTCCCCCTCCTCTCCCTCCTCTCCCCCTCTTCTCCTCCTCCTCTCCTTCTCTCCCCCTCCTCTCCTCCTCTCCCCCTCCTCTCCTCTCCTCTCTCCCTCTCCCCTCCTCTCCTCCCTCTCCTCCTCCTCTCCTCCTCCTCTCCCTCCTCCTCTCCCCCTCCTCTCCTCCTCCTCCTCTGCTCCTCCTCTCCTCCTCTCCCCCTCCTCCTCTCCTCCTCTTTACCTTTTACCTGCAGAGTATCAGACGTGTACAGGACCACATGTTTGGACACACCCTCTCAGTACTTTACTACTTTACACTTTTGTTTCATTCACATGTTTAAATCACAAACCTGCAGATTTAGGCTGAGTTCTTCTTTCAAACTGAAAACACTCTGTTCCACCTTGTGATGTCATCATGTGGTAGTACAGGAAGTGCTCCACTGTGTTTTTAAACTCCACCTTCACTAGAATCATGTGGATGATTTCAGACCTGGAACTACCACTTGATGACATCACAAGGTGGAACAGAGCATTTGGAGCTTTGGAGATGTTACAGACTAATAATAAAGTGTGACTCAAACCTGTGTGAATGAAACAAAACACAACTCCAGGTTTTTTTGAGGGAGACATTAGAACATGGCTTAAAGCTACAAGAGTCCGTTTGCGTGACATTGGAGCTTTAAGGTAAGTAGATCTGCGAGCGTGAGCCGAGCAGTGTCTTGCTCAAAGTGCTGTGTCAGAGTGGATCAGGTTCACTCCGGGCCTCGGGGGGGGGGGCTCTCTCCAGCTCACAGCTCACGTTTCTGGGTCACCTTTGTGAACAAGGCAGGCTGTAGTACCTTTAGTGGCCACACGGATGACATTGATCTCGTTGCTCATCACTGCACAGGACGGAAAGAACTCTTCACACAAAACCATGGCCTCGATCCGCAGCTCGAACCTGAGACGCAAAGTTGAACTGTCAAACCGGAACGTCTCTGTCACAAATGTCATCTACAACAAACGAACAACTCAAGCTTGACATTAAGAACATATTAGAAATTAAATTTGAAATAAAAGACATCTGTAGTGTTGGAAAGAAGCGGCACTTGCTGGTCTCAACTGCAGTGTACTAGCAAAGCATTCTGGGATATGTAGTATTAGTGTCTGTACTGGATGTTAAAGGGACACTGTGGAACTCTTCTGGCTCTTCTGCGTACGAGTGGACTACTGAAAGTTGTGCTCAGAAGCCTTGGAGTACTCGCCGATACTGATACCTGTGTGAGGAAGCAGAACCCTGAACCGTGTGTGGTATCAGAGCTGCTCATAAACTCATCATGGTGAGTCATGAGGAAGCTCTGGATGCATGAGGTACGTGAGGAATAACTTTGGATCACTGCAAACGCTCAAAATGAACTAGTTCTGTTTTTTACATTTGAAGAAGGTGAAAGTCAGGTGCAGCGCCTTTAATGTGACCTGTTCCTTCACCTGCTTATCTCCATGGAGACAGATCATATAATGCCATACTGAGGAGCATTTGAGACAGAACAACAACAGCTCCACTAGAAGTTTCATATTGCACCTAATAGTAACCGAGCTGTCGTCAGATTTCAAAATGGCCAAAAGAGTTATCCAAACATCCTCTTTGTTCATAGGATTTACACTAAAGCTTTTTGCCACAGAAACTGCCTTGTTTTCTTTTCCAGTCCCTCTTCATCTTCTCCCACACCTTAAACCCAACGTACCGTGGCACCTGGATCAGCAGGTACATAAAGGAGTCCACCAGTGCCAGCTTGTCCGGGTCACCTCTGAATGACTGGAGCTTCTTCACCTGCTCACCACAAACAGACATGAAAACATCACAAAACACATGAGTAAAACCACTTCCAGAGGACACTGAACATTAAACAGACTAGACACGAGTCCAGACACGAGTCCAGACACGAGTCCAGACACGAGTCCAGACACGAGTCCAGACAGAAGTCCAGACACGAGTCCAGACATGAGTCCAGACAGAAGTCCAGACACGAGTCCAGACACGAGTCCAGACGCGAGTCCAGACACGAGTCCAGACACGAGTCCAGACAGAAGTCCAGACATGAGTCCAGACAGAAGTCCAGACACGAGTCCAGACACGAGTCCAGACAGGAGTCCAGACAGGAGTCCAGACAGGAGTCCAGACAGGAGTCCAGACACGAGTCCAGACACGAGTCCAGACACGAGTCCAGACGCGAGTCCAGACAGGAGTCCAGACAGGAGTCCAGACACGAGTCCAGACACGAGTCCAGACAGAAGTCCAGACACGAGTCCAGACGCGAGTCCGGACGCGAGTCCGGACACGAGTCCGGACACGAGTCCAGACACGAGTCCAGACACGAGTCCAGACGCGAGTCCAGACGCGAGTCCAGACGCGAGTCCAGACACGAGTCCAGACACGAGTCCGGACACGAGTCCAGACACGAGTCCAGGACACGAGTCCAGACGCGAGTCCAGACACGAGTCCAGACACGAGTCCGGACACGAGTCCGGACACGCGAGTCCGGACACGAGTCCGGACACGAGTCCGGACACGAGTCCGGACGCGAGTCCGGACGCGAGTCCGAACACGAGTCCAGAGACGAATCCGGACACGAGTCCGGACACGAGTCCAGAGACGAGTCCAGAGACGAATCCAGACACGAGTCCAGACGCGAATCCGGACGCGAGTCCAGACGCGAGTCCGGACACGAGTCCAGACAGGAGTCCAGACACGAGTCCAGACGCGAGTCCAGACGCGAGTCCAGAGACGAGTCCAGACGCGAGTCCAGACGCGAGTCCGGACACGAGTCCGGACACGAGTCCGGACGCGAGTCCGGACGCGAGTCCGGACGCGAGTCC
>JAIEZT010001233.1:0-40973 GCA_019594935.1 Periophthalmus modestus
GGAGTCAAGGCCATCAAAAGTATCACAACTCAGATACAAATGGGACGAGTATCGAAACTAGATACTTATTTTTCTCATCAATACTACCTCCCTGTCCCACAGATATAAGACACATGGGAAAAGAACAAAGTACAACATATTGTCTAAAGAAAGAGGGTTTTTATCATCGCGCTATCTTGATCATTTCATTTCACATTTATCGAAAAGAAGTGGAAAGAAGAAAACTTATTTAATCCCAGCCCTGTCAAGCGACATGAGAAACTAGAGAAAAACCAGGGGCTCAAAGAAGAGCTGGAGAAGGTGAGTGTCTACAGCAGATCCCAGGAAAAACATCAGAAAAGTGCAGTACAAGAACATCAAAGATACTGCAGAACCCTGTCGATGCTGTTGCTATAGTAACATGAGGCATTTTTAGATTACACCAAAAAGAAACACACCAACAATGGAAAAAAACAAGAAAACAGCCACGATAATGAAACAAGCACAAAGTAGAACCATATCGACCACGATATTCATCTGCCACGACTTCATAAAAGAGACACGTCATCACAACAAAGCGCCGCATGCTGTAGCGCCCCTGGGCGTGGCACAGTGGGCGTGGCACAGTGGGCGTGTCCCGGTGGAGGTTAATCAGGGGCAGATGGACAAAATGGCGTCTTGAAAATAGTGGATTAAAGATTAAAGTCAAACATGAATCACTCCCAATACAACTTCAGAGGGAAACAAGAAGAAATGATCAGAACATGGAGAAACATCTGAATAGTTTGGACAGGTTTGATTTAAAGCTACACTGTGGAACATGGTTAAAGTCCTGGACAGTTTGTAGAGCAGGTCTGATGTTTATTCGTGTGTCAGTAGAACCGGAGCTCAGAGATAATGAGGCATTAACCTGTCTGTGTAACACACACCTCACATGACTGACAGCTCCTGCCTTATTTATGAGAGTCACCTTCAGCCCCCTCCTCTAGCTCCGCCTCTTTACCTGTGTGACCTCTGACCCCGTGTAAACGCTGCTGCCTCTCATCCACCTGTCAGTCATCCTCCCTCACAGACCCCCAGAGTACCACGACTGTCAAGTGAAAGTACTCCAAAAGGAAAAGGATGTACTTCGTAGTGTCAAGAAACTAAAACTAGAACAGACTCGATACTCGATACCGACAAAACCCTGTTTCTGTAGAGACTAAACCTCAGGGGAACAGGGAGGTTCCATAGTGGACCATGGTCCTGTTTAGTCCTGGTGTGGTCCTGGTGTGGTCCTGGTTTAGTCCTGGTTTAGTCCTGGTTTAGTCCTGGTTTAGTCCTGGTTTAGTCCTGGTGTGGTCCTGGTGTGGTCCTGGTGTGGTCCTGGTGTGGTCCTGGTTTAGTCCTGGTTTGGTCCTAGTGTGGTCCTGGTTTGGTCCTGGTTTGGTCCTGGTTTGGTCCTGGTGTGGTCCTGGTGTGATCCTGGTTTAGTCCTGGTGTGGTCCTGGTTTGGTCCTGGTTTGGTCCTAGTTTGGTCCTAGTTTGGTCCTGGTATGGTCCTGGTATGGTCCTGGTATGGTCCTGGTGTGGTCCTGGTGTGATCCTGGTGTAGTCCTGGTGTAGTCCTGGTTTAGTCCTGGTTTAGTCCTGGTTTGGTCCTGGTTTGGTCCTGGTTTAGTCCTGGTTTAGTCCTGGTTTGGTCCTGGTTTGGTCCTGGTTTGGTCCTGGTGTGGTCCTGGTGTGGTCCTGGTGTGGTCCTGGTTTGGTCCTGGTTTGGTCCTGGTTTGGCCCTGGTTTGGTCCTGGTTTGGTCCTGGTGTGGTCCTGGTGTGGTCCTGGTTTATTCCTGGTGTGGTCCTGGTGTGGTCCTGGCTTGGTCCTGGTGTGGTCCTGGTGTGGTCCTGGTGTGGTCCTGGTTTGGTCCTGGTTTGGTCCTGGTGTGGTCCTGGTTTGGTCCTGGTTTGGTCCTGGTGTGGTCCTGGTGTGGTCCTGGTTTATTCCTGGTTTGGTCCTGGTGTGGTCCTGGTGTGGTCCTGGTTTGGTCCTGGTGTGGTCCTGGTTTGGTCCTGGTTAAGTCCTGGTTTAGTCCTGGTTTAGTCCTGGTGTGGTCCTGGTGTGGTCCTGGTTTGGTCCTGGTGTGGTCCTGGTGTGGTCCTGGTGTGGTCCTGGTGTGGTCCTGGTGTGGTCCTGGTGTGGTCCTGGTTTGGTCCTGGTTTGGTCCTGGTGTGGTCCTGGTGTGGTCCTGGTGTGGTCCTGGTGTGGTCCTGGTGTGGTCCTGGTTTGGTCCTGGTGTGGTCCTGGTCTGGTCCTGGTTTAGTCCTGGTTTAGTCCTGGTTTAGTCCTGGTTTAGTCCTGGTGTGGTCCTGGTGTGGTCCTGGTGTGGTCCTGGTTTAGTCCTGATTTAGTCCTGGTTTAGTCCTGGTGTGGTCCTGGTGTGATCCTGGTGTGGTCCTGGTGTGGTCCTGGTTTGGTCCTGGTTTGGTCCTGGTGTGGTCCTGGTGTGGTCCTGGTTTAGTCCTGGTTTAGTCCTGGTTTAGTCCTGGTTTAGTCCTGGTGTGGTCCTGGTGTGGTCCTGGTTTGGTCCTGGTGTGGTCCTGGTTTGGTCCTGGTTTAGTCCTGGTTTAGTCCTGGTTTAGTCCTGGTGTGGTCCTGGTGTGGTCCTGGTGTGGTCCTGGTTTGGTCCTGGTTTAGTCCTGGTTTAGTCCTGGTTTAGTCCTGGTGTGGTCCTGGTGTGGTCCTGGTGTGGTCCTGGTTTGGTCCTGGTGTGGTCCTGGTGTGGTCCTGGTTTGGCCCTGGTCCTGGTGTGGTCCTGGTGTGGTCTGGTCTGGTCCTGGTCTGGTCCTGGTGTGGTCCTGGTCTGGTCCTGGTTTGGTCCTGGTTTGGTCCTGGTTTGGTCCTGGTGTGATCCTGGTTTAGTCCTGGTGTGGTCCTGGTTTGGTCCTGGTTTGGTCCTAGTTTGGTCCTGGTATGGTCCTGGTATGGTCCTGGTGTGGTCCTGGTGTGGTCCTGGTGTGGTCCTGGTTTATTCCTGGTGTGGTCCTGGTGTGGTCCTGGCTTGGTCCTGGTGTGGTCCTGGTGTGGTCCTGGTGTGGTCCTGGTTTAGTCCTGGTTTAGTCCTGGTGTGGTCCTGGTGTGGTCCTGGTGTGGTCCTGGTTTGGTCCTGGTGGTTTAGTCCTGGTTTTAGTCCTGGTTTAGTCCTGGTGTGGTCCTGGTGTGGTCCTGGTGTGGTCCTGGTTTGGTCCTGGTGTGGTCCTGGTGTGGTCCTGGTTTGGTCCTGGTGTGGTCCTGGTGTGGTCCTGGTCTGGTCCTGGTCTGGTCCTGGTGTGGTCCTGGTCTGGTCCTGGTTTGGTCCTGGTTTGGTCCTGGTTTGGTCCTGGTGTGATCCTGGTTTAGTCCTGGTGTGGTCCTGGTTTGGTCCTGGTTTGGTCCTAGTTTGGTCCTGGTATGGTCCTGTATGGTCCTGGTGTGGTCCTGGTGTGGTCCTGGTGTGGTCCTGGTTTATTCCTGGTGTGGTCCTGGTGTGGTCTGGTCCTGGTGTGTCCTGGTGTGGTCCTGGTGTGGTCCTGGTGTGGTCCTGGTTTGGTCCTGGTTTGGTCCTGGTTTGGTCCCTGGTTTGGTCCTGGTTTGGTCCTGTTTATTCCTGGTTTGGTCCTGGTTTGGTCCTGGTGTGGTCCTGGTGTGGTCCTGGTGTGGTCCTGGTTTGGTCCTGGTGTGGTCCTGGTTTGGTCCTGGTTAAGTCCTGGTTTAGTCCTGGTTTGGCCCTGGTTTGGTCCTGGTTGGTCCTGGTTTGGTCCTGGTGTGGTCCTGGTGTGGTCCTGGTGTGGTCCTGGTGTGGTCCTGGTGTGGTCCTGGTGTGGTCCTGGTGTGGTCCTGGTTTGGTCCTGGTTGTCCTGGTGTGGTCCTGGTTTGGTCCTGGTTTGGTCCTGGTTTGTCCTGGTTTGGTCCTGGTCCTGGTCCTGGTTTGGTCCTGGTTTGGTCCTGGTTTGGTCCTGGTTTGGTTGGTCCTGGTTGGTCCTGGTTTAGTCCTGGTTTGGTCCTGGTTTGGTCCTGGTTTGGTCCTGGTTTGGTCCTGGTTTGGTCCTGGTTTGGTCCTGGTTTAGTCCTGGTTTAGTCCTGGTTTGTGGTCCCTGGTCTGGTCCTGGTTTGGTCCCTGGTTTAGTCCTGGTTTGGTCCTGGTTTCCTGGTCCTGGTTTAGTCCTGGTTTTAGTCCTGGTGTGGTCCTGGTTTAGTCCTGGTTTGGTCCTGGTTTAGTCCTGGTTTGGTCCTGGTTTGGTCCTGGTTTAGTCCTGGTGTGGTCCTGGTGTGGTCCTGGTTTAGTCCTGGTTTGGCCCTGGTTTAGTCCTGGTTTAGTCCTGGTTTAGTCCTGGTGTGGTCCTGGTGTGGTCCTGGTTTAGTCCTGGTTTAGTCCTGGTTTAGTCCTGGTGTGGTCCTGGTCTGGTCCTGGTTTGGCCCTGGTTTGGCCCTGGTTTAGTCCTGGTGTGGTCCTGGTTTGGTCCTGGTTTAGTCCTGGTTTAGTCCTGGTTTGGCCCTGGTTTGGTCCTGGTTTGGTCCTAGTTTAGTCCTGGTGTGGTCCTGGTGTGGTCCTGGTTTGGTCCTGGTGTGGTTCTGGTGTGGTCCTGGTGTGGTCCTGGTTTGGTCCTGGTGTGGTCCTGGTTTGGTCCTGGTGTGGTCCTGGTGTGGTCCTGGTTTAGTCCTGGTTTGGCCCTGGTTTGGTCCTGGTTTGGTCCTAGTTTTGTCCTGGTTTGGTCCTGGTTTGGCCCTGGTTTAGTCCTGGTTTAGTCCTGGTTTAGTCCTGGTCTGGTCCTGGTTTGGCCCTGGTTTAGTCCTGGTTTGGTCCTGGTTTAGTCCTGGTGTGGTCCTGATCTGGTCCTGGTTTAGTCCTGGTTTAGTCCTGGTTTAGTCCTGGTGTGGTCCTGGTCTGGTCCTGGTTTAGTCCTGGTTTAGTCCTGGTTTAGTCCTGGTCTGGTCCTGGTTTGGCCCTGGTTTAGTCCTGGTTTGGTCCTGGTTTAGTCCTGGTTTGGTCCTGGTGTGGTCCTGGTTTAGTCCTGGTTTAGTCCTGGTTTAGTCCTGGTCTGGTCCTGGTTTGGCCCTGGTTTAGTCCTGGTTTGGTCCTGGTTTAGTCCTGGTGTGGTCCTGGTGTGGTCCTGGTTTAGTCCTGGTTTGGCCCTGGTTTAGTCCTGGTTTAGTCCTGGTTTAGTCCTGGTGTGGTCCTGGTGTGGTCCTGGTTTAGTCCTGGTTTGGTCCTGGTTTGGTCCTGGTTTAGTCCTGGTGTGGTCCTGGTGTGGTCCTGGTTTAGTCCTGGTTTGGCCCTGGTTTAGTCCTGGTTTAGTCCTGGTTTAGTCCTGGTGTGGGTCCTGGTGTGGTCCTGGTTTAGTCCTGGTTTAGTCCTGGTGTGGTCCCTGTGTGTGGTCCTGGTCTGGTCCTGGTTTGGCCCTGGTTTGGCCCTGGTTTAGTCCTGGTGTGGTCCTGGTGTGGTCCTGGTGTGGTCCTGGTGTGGTCCTGGTGTGGTCCTGGTTTGGTCCTGGTTTGGTCCTGGTTTAGTCCTGGTGTGGTCCTGGTCTGGTCCTGGTTTAGTCCTGGTTTAGTCCTGGTTTAGTCCTGGTCTGGTCCTGGTCTGGTCCTGGTTTGGCCCTGGTTTGGTCCTGGTGTGGTCCTGGTGTGGTCCTGGTGTGGTCCTGGTTTGGTCCTGGTTTGGTCCTGGTTTGGTCCTGGTGTGGTCCTGGTCTGGTCCTGGTTTGGCCCTGGTTTGGTCCTGGTTTGGTCCTGGTTTAGTCCTGGTGTGGTCCTGAGTCCTCTGTGTTTTTAAAGTCCTCTGATCCTGACAGCTCTCGTCTTCGTCGTTCATACTGATGTTGTGCCCACAGCTGCAGTTTTATGGTGTGAACAGAGCGTCTCTTCTGCGTCACTGGAGCTCAGCTCTTGGACTAATATTTGGACTCAAACTGGTTTTAGTCCAGGTTTGTGTTTGTTCAGTCTTTGTTACATCAGGTTCTTCTTCTTCTTCAACTCCTCTGTTTCCATGGAGACAAGCATCTGTAGTTAAATAAATGATTGACTTTGATCTGAAAGACGTTCTATGGAGCGTTTGTGGTGGGACGTATTTCTCCATATAGATGTTACTCCATGGAGTAACATCTATATGTACTTGTTACTCCACTGAGATGTTACTACATGAAAATGTCACTCCATAGAGACGGTACTTTATGGAGATGTTACTCCACAGAGATGTTACTCCATGAAGATGGGACTGCGCTGCTTGGAATGTTCCACTGTATGGCATTAAACGTATTTGATCTTACATTCATTCAGTTACAGACCTTTTAATGCTGAAAGTGCGAGACTCAAAACCATGCAGCCTCGCCTCTCCACAGACCTGACCTATACCTTGGCCTGGTGATGTCTCCATGGAGACACAGTTTCTACTGTCATACTGTGACAGACGTAACATGCCAATGTGCACAAGCAGGTGACAGAACGAAAAGTTACACAGTGAACCTTTAAAGCACTGGGACACACACAAAACTAATCACAAAGTTGTGGGTTTAACCCAACTACTGCACACTGGACTAAACCAGGACTAAACCAGGTCTAAACCAGGACTAAACCAGGACTAAACCAGGACTAAACCAGGACTAAACCAGGACTAAACCAGGACTAAACCAGGACTAAACCAGGACTAAACCAGGACTAAACCAGGACTAAACCAGGTCTAAACCAGGACTAAACCAGGACTAAACCAGACTAAACCAGGACTAAACCAGGACTAAACCAGGACTAAACCAGGACTAAACCAGGTCTAAACCAGGACTAAACCAGGTCTCAACCAGGTCTAAACCAGGACTAAACCAGGACTAAACCAGGTCTCAACCAGGTCTAAACCAGGACTAAACCAGGACTAAACCAGGACTAAACCAGGACTAAACCAGGTCTAAACCAGGTCTAAACCAGGACTGAACCAGGACTGAACCAGGTCTAAACCAGGACTAAACCAGGACTAAACCAGGACTAAACCAGGTCTAAACCAGGTCTAAACCAGGACTAAACCAGGTCTCAACCAGGTCTAAACCAGGACTAAACCAGGTCTAATCCAGGTCTAAACCAGGAGTAAACCAGGACTAAACCAGGACTAAACCAGGTCTAAACCAGGACTTAACCAGGACTAAACCAGGACTAAACCAGGTCTCAACCAGGACTAAACCAGGACTAAACCAGGTCATAAACCAGGACTAAACCAGGTCTAAACCAGGACTAAACCAGGTCTAAACCAGGTCTAAACCAGGACTAAATCAGGTCTAAACCAGGTCTCAACCAGGTCTCAACCAGGTCTAAACCAGGACTAAACCAGGACTAAACCAGGTCTAAACCAGGACTAAACCAGGACTAAACCAGGTCTAAACCAGGACTAAACCAGGACTAAACGAGGACTAAACCAGGACTAAACCAGGTCTAAACCAGGTCTAAACCAGGACTAAACCAGGACTAAACCAGGACTAAACCAGGTCTAAACCAGGACTAAACCAGGACTAAACCAGGACTAAACCAGGTCTTAACCAGGACTAAACCAGGACTAAACCAGGTCTAAACCAGGACTAAACCAGGACTAAACCAGGACTAAACCAGGACTAAACCAGGTCTAAACCAGGTCTAAACCAGGACTGAACCAGGACTAAACCAGGACTAAACCAGGTCTAAACCAGGTCTAAACCAGGTCTAAACCAGGTCTAAACCAGGACTGAACCAGGACTAAACCAGGACTAAACCAGGTCTAAACCAGGACTAAACCAGGACTAAACCAGGTCTAAACCAGGACTAAACCAGGTCTAAATCAGTACCAAAACATTGTATTAACATGTTTTATAAGTTTCACTTTCGTTTTTGTCGCTCTGAGTCTCTTTGCTCTCTGTGCTAAGCCCCTCCCCTTTCAGACACAATCAGCTGCGTCTAATGAAACTCCTGCACATCACACCAGGTTTGTCACGTCATAGTGCACAGTTTTGTATCATGTTTTTGTATATTTATGGAGGATTGTCGTGTGGAGCATGGGTGATGTAGGCTTGTGGGCGGAGCTTGTGCTTTTGTTGAGGGAACAGAGTTTGAACATGGGAGAGCGCTCAGAATACCTCCTCTTTAAGTTTTATATTCAACAGCTCCATCACCTCACACATCTTTACTCTGAAATACTCCACGGTGTCCATTTACCATAAAAACACAAGTACAACACACCAGCAGTCTTAATATCTCAAAGTAGTAGTAGTAGTAGCAGTAGTAGTAGTAGTACTCACCAGTTCGGGGAAGTACAGCAGGTCGGGGAAAGTTGTGCAGATTCCAACTCCACTCGGAAGGTTTCCCAAAGTCGCAGTGTTCGATGCCATGATCTGGAACCGGGACTAAACCAGGACTGAACCGGGACTAAACCAGGACTGAACCGGGACTAAACCAGGACTAGAAAAGGACTAAACCAGGACTAGAAAAGGACTAAAGCAGGACTAAACCAGGACTAGAAAAGGACTAAACCAGGACTAGAAAAGGACTAAAGCAGGACTAAACCAGGACTAGAAAAGGACTAAACCAGGACTAAACCAGGACTTAACCAGGACTAGAACAGGACTAAGCCAGGACTGGAACAGGACTAAACCAGGACTAGAACAGGACTAAACCAGGACTAGAAAAGGACTAAACCAGGACTAAACCAGGACTAGAACAGGACTAAACCAGGACTAAAGCAGGACCAAACCAGGAGTAAAGCAGGACTAAACCGGGACTAAAAGAGGACTAAAGCAGGACCAAACCAGGACTAAACCAGGACTAAAGCAGGACTAAACCAGGACTGAAGCAGGACTGAACCGGGACTGGGGCCGGTCTCAGGGGGAGGTGCTGGAGGATGTAAGGGGGCGGGGCTTGTGACACCTGTCGCCAGAGGAGCAGGTGACACCAAAACAACAGCTCCACAGAATCCGCTGTTTACTGTTTACACTCGTTTGCTGTGGAAGTGTCACGTTACCATGGAGACCAGACAGACGGAGCGGAGCCACTATTCTGTAACATTCTCTGGTTTCAAAAATGTCCAAATATAAAGTAAAAAAGTGTGAGAAAACAGAACGAGTTCATTTTAAACGGGTTACTCCTCGCTGAGCTTCAGAGCATCTGAGTCACTCTCCACGATGAGTTTATGAGCACCTTTCACAGCTCGGACACCAAAGTGTAGTATCATGCTAATGCGCACTTCCTGATTGTCACACAGTAAACAGTACGACAGTGAACTTTAAAATTATAAAATAATACGGGGACATCAGGGACAGGAGGACAGGAGGACACCTGACACACAGGGACGGGAGGACGCCTGACACACAGGGACGGGAGGACGCCTGACACACAGGGACGGGAGGACGCCTGACACACAGGGACGGGGAGGACGCCTGACACACAGGGACGGGAGGACGCCTGACACACAGGGACGGGAGGACGCCTGACACACAGGGACGGGAGGACGCCTGACACACAGGGACGGGAGGACGCCTGACACACAGGGACGGGAGGACGCCTGACACACAGGGACGAGGGGACACCTGACACACAGGGACGAGGGGACACCTGACACACAGGGACGGGAGGACGCCTGACACACAGGGACGGAGGACACCTGACACACAGGGACGAGGGGACACCTGACACACAGGGACGGGGGACACCTGACACACAGGGACGAGGGGACACCTGACACACAGGGACGAGGGGACACCTGACACACAGGGACGGGAGGACGCCTGACACACAGGGACGGGAGGACACCTGACACACAGGGACGAGGGGACACCTGACACACACACAGGGACGAGGGGACACCTGACACACAGGGACAGGAGGACGCCTGACACACAGGGACGGGACACACGGGACGACATACAGGACGAGGGGACACCTGACACACAGGGACGAGGGGACACCTGACACACAGGGACAGGAGGACACCTGACACACAGGGACGGGAGGACACCTGACACACAGGGACGAGGGGACACCTGACACACAGGGACGGAGGACACCTGACACACAGGGACGGGAGGACACCTGACACACAGGGACGAGGGGACACCTGACACACAGGGACAGGAGGACGCCTGACACACAGGGACGGGAGGACACCTGACACACAGGGACGAGGGGACACCTGACACACAGGGACGGGAGGACACCTGACACACAGGGACGGGGGACACCTGACACACAGGACGAGGGGACCTGACACACAGGGACGGGAGGACACCTGACACACAGGGACGGGAGGACACCTGACACACAGGGACAGGAGGACGCCTGACACACAGGGACGAGGGGACACCTGACACACAGGGACGGGAGGACACCTGACACACAGGGACGGGAGGACGCCTGACACACAGGGACGAGGGGACACCTGACACACAGGGACGAGGGGACACCTGACACACAGGGACAGGAGGACACCTGACACACAGGGACGGGAGGACACCCAGGGACGGGAGACACCTGACACACAGGGACGGGAGGACACCTGACATACAGGGACGGGAGGACACCTGACACACAGGGACGAGGGGACACCTGACACACAGGGACGGGAGGACACCTGACACACAGGGACGGGAGGACACCTGACACACAGGGACAGGAGGACGCCTGACACACAGGGACGAGGGGACACCTGACACACAGGGACGGGAGGACACCTGACACACAGGGACGGGAGGACGCCTGACACACAGGGACGAGGGGACACCTGACACACAGGGACGAGGGGGACACCTGACACACAGGGACAGGAGGACACCTGACACACAGGGACGGGAGGACACCTGACACACAGGGACGGGAGGACACCTGACACACAGGGACGGGAGGACACCTGACACACAGGGACGGGAGGACACCTGACACACAGGGACAGGAGGACACCTGACACACAGGGACGGGAGGACAGGAGGACACCTGACACACAGGACAGGAGGACACCTGACACACAGGGACGGGAGGACACCTGACACACAGGGACGGGAGGACACCTGACACACAGGGACAGGAGGACAGGAGGACACCTGACACACAGGGACGGGAGGACACCTGACACACAGGGACGGGAGGACACCTGACACACAGGGACGAGGGGACAGGAGGACACCTGACACACAGGGACGGGAGGACAGGAGGACACCTGACACACAGGGACAGGAGGACACCTGACACACAGGGACAGGAGGACACCTGACACACAGGGACAGGAGGACGGGAGGGCATCTGGGTTCCTGGCCCTGCTCCACCCGTTTAGTCCTGGCGTCCCTTCAGTCTTGTCGCCTCAGTAGATGTTGTTGATAAAAGCGTCTCAAGTTTCCGTGAAACTGGATCTGGGTCTGAAACCTGGTCTGAGACGGGTCCCGGGACCTGTCACCTGCTCAGGTGTGTTTAAGATGTGCACAAGCCCCGCCCCCTGCACACAAGCCCCGCCCCCGAGCACAAGCCCCGCCCCAGACAGCCTGAGGTGGAGGTGCTGTTTCCATCTCATATGAACATGTTTGTTTCCATAGCGACAGAGTGTTTATCAGCAACCATGTTTGTTTTTTCAATTTAAGATTAAACCAGGACTAAACCAGGTCTAATCCAGGACTAAACCAGGTCTAATCCAGGACTAAACCGGGTCTAATCCAGGACTAAACCGGGTCTAATCCAGGACTAAATCGACAGTGGCTCAGTGGTTAGAGCGTTGGTCCCAACCCGAAGGTCAGAGGCTTGGACCAAGTTCTGTCGTTGTGTCCTTAGGCAAAACACTTCACCCGCATTGTCTAGTATGAAAGTGGTGTGTGTGAGAGTGATCGGTGGTGGTCGGAGGGGCCGATGGCGCAAACTGGCAGCCTCGCTTCCGTCAGTCTACCCCAGGGCAGCTGTGGCTACAATAGTAGTTTACCATCAAGTGTGGAGTGAACGAATAATGACTCAGTGTAGAGCTGTGATAAAGCACATTACAAGTGTAAGGCATTATTATTATTATTAATCCAGGTCTAAACCGGGTCTAATCCAGGACTAAACCGGGTCTAATCCAGGACTAAACCGGGTCTAAACCAGGACTAAACCGGGACTAAACCAGGTCTAAACCAGGACTAAACCGGGACTAAACCAGGTCTAAACCAGGACTAAACCAGGAATAAACCGGGTCTAAAACAGGACTAAACCGGGACTAAACCGGGTCTAAACCGGGACTAAACCGGGACTAAACCGGGTCTAAACCGGGACTAAACCGGGACTAAACCGGGACTAAACCGGGACTAAACCGGGACTAAAACGGGACTAAACCGGGACTAAACCGGGTCTAAACCGGGACTAAACCGGGACTAAAACAGGACTAAATCGGGTCTAAACCGGGACTAAACCGGGACTAAAACAGGACTAAAACAGGACTAAACCGGGACTAAACCGGGTCTAAACTGGGACTAAACCAGGTCTAAACCGGGACTAAACCAGGACTAAACCAGGTCTATACCAGGACTAAACCAGGTCTAAACCGGGTCTAAACCGGGTCTAAACCGGGACTAAACCGGGACTAAACCGGGACTAAACCGGGACTAAAACGGGACTAAACCGGGACTAAACCGGGTCTAAACCGGGACTAAACCGGGACTAAAACAGGACTAAATCGGGTCTAAACCGGGACTAAACCGGGACTAAAACAGGACTAAACCGGGACTAAACCGGGTCTAAACTGGGACTAAACCAGGTCTAAACCGGGACTAAACCAGGACTAAACCAGGTCTATACCAGGACTAAACCAGGTCTAAACCAGGACTACACCAGGACCACACCAGGACCAAACCAGGACTAAACCAGGACTAAACCTGGTCTAAACCAGGACTAAACCAGGACTAAACCAGGACTAAATCAGGTCTAAACCAGGACTACACCAGGACCACACCAGGACCAAACCAGGACCAAACCAGGACTAAACCAGGACTAAACCAGGACTAAACCTGGTCTAAACCGGGACTAAACCAGGACTAAACCAGGTCTAAACCAGGACTACACCAGGACCACACCAGGACCAAACCAGGACTAAACCAGGACTAAACCAGGACTAAACCAGGACTACACCAGGACTACACCAGGTCTAAACCAGGACTAAACCGGGTCTAAACCGGGACTAAACCGGGACTAAACCGGGACTAAACCAGGACTAAACCAGGACTAAACCAGGACTGAACCAGGACTAAACCAGGACTAAACCAGGACTAAACCAGGACTAAACCAGGACTAAACTTGGTCTAAACCGGGACTAAAACAGGACTAAAACAGGACTAAACTTGGTCTAAACCGGGACTAAAACAGGACTAAAACAGGACTAAACCTGGACTAAACCGGGTCTAAACCGGGTCTAAACCGGGACTAAACCGGGACTAAACCGGGACTAAACCGGGTCTAAACCGGGTCTAAACCGGGACTAAACCAGGACTAAACCGGGTCTAATCCAAAACCAATACAGGGATTAGTTTTGATTAAACTAATCCAGGGTTTAGTCTTAATCAAACCTGAGTCGTGTCTGACCTCAGTCTTCCTGTGGCTCAGTGCTGCCCTCTTCAGGTCGCTCTCAGGGTTTTTTCTGTTGGGCGCGTTTACCGTGTGTTTTACGGTAGTGCAGGCCCGTGTTGCGCACTCTCCGGTTCTTACGGTAGTGGCGGTGTCCTCGCGCAGTGCCGTGTTTTACGCACACCTTCACTCCGGGCTTTACGGTACACAGAGGACACTTTCCCAGGATCCTCCCCGGCCTCAGAGCGCTCCTCCCCGGGCCGACCCCTCCACACTCTCCCCGCTCCCTCCAGGCCTCCCCCGAACAGGTACGAACCGAAACACGGCCCCGAGAACAGGCCGAGACCAGACAAGGAAACAGGACGAGAACAGGACGAGAACAGGACGAGAACAAGACGAGACCAGACAAGGAAACAGACCGAGAACAGACCGAGAACAGACATAACGCGCCAATGGTCCTGGTTTAGTCCTGGTTTAGACCTGCTCCAGTCCCGGTCCAGTTCTGGCCCAGTTCCGGTCCAGTCCCGGTTTAGACCCGGTTTAGACCCGGTTTAGACCCGGTGTAGTCCTGGTTTAGTCCTGGTTTAGTCCTGGTTAAGTCCTGGTTCAGTCCTGGTTTAGACCCGGTGTAGTCCTGGTTCAGTCCTGGTTTAGTCCTGGTTTAGACCTGGTTCAGTCCCGGTCCAGTCCCGGTTTAGACCCGGTTTAGACCCGATCCAGTCCCGGTTCAGTCCCGGTTCAGTCCTGAGTACTGAGTACTGTGTGGGGTTTAAACCGGTCTTGTTGGTCTTTAGTGGAATGAGGAACATCTCTGAATCTGACTCACACTGTTGTTGTTAAACATATTGAAACTAGATTCAGACTCATTTTTCGCAGGTATCGGAACTAAAAAAGTCTGAAGGTAAAATTGTTCCAAGACGTCTGAATGTGGACGTGTTGATTTGTTCTCTGGTAACTCAAATATTTATATTTTTACACTTAGAAATTTCCTTTTACAGCTGAAGCTAATCAGCTAATCACTACAAAACTGAAAATGACACTTTCACAGGCCAGAGGGGCGGGACCGGAGGGGCGGGGCCAGAGGGGCGGGGCCGGAGGGGCGGGGCCAGAGGGGCGGGGTTTCTGTGGCAATGGTTAAACTGGCAGTTTAGAGGAGCTAACCCGACTTCAGACAGTACGTCCCTTTATGTGATTATGATGTGCATTATTCACCTCTTAATACATTTTTTTTCATAAAAACCAGGAGAGAGGATTCATAAAAACCAGGAGAGAGGATTCATAAAAACCAGGAGAGAGGATTCATAAAACCCTGGTGCACATCATACACACTGAGTTAAGTGAAGACATGTTTAAGTCCACTTCATCTGGGCTGAATGCAGCACATTACACCAGGACATTCATTCAGTCCTTTCCATTCATAAAAGTCCTGTCTCAATGCAGGTTATCTACTCTTTTAGTAAATAAACCACACCCACCTGTGCCTCTGGCCCCGCCCCCCGCCGTCTTCAGGTTCAAATCAGCTGCGGCGCTGTGCCACAGACAGAAATGGACCTGTCTTTAATCTGTTTATAATGATGTCGAGCTGAATCTGAACAAGTGCAGTGGGGCAAAGAAATCATCCACCAAGTTCAAGTGCACATGAAAAAATCAGACAATGTGATTTTCTTGTCTCGCTGAAAGACCCAGACACGTTTCATCTTCACTGCCCTCGCTGATGGAAGGAGGTTTTCACTCAGAATCTCTCGATACATGTCTCTTTCATTCTGTCTTTACACGGATCAGTCGTCCTGGTCCCAGAAAAACAGCCCCAGAGCCTGATGTTTCCTCATGCTCCACAGTAGGTCTGGTCTTTGGATCAGCTCAGCATCTTTCTCCAAACACCATGATCTGATCTTCTGACATTGTCCCCGTCTCTTCTGGATCATCCAAATCCAAACTTGAGACGGGCCTGGACATGTCCTTCATCAGGGGGACACGTCTCTGCAGGATTTGAGTCCCTGGTCGTAGTGTGTTACTGATGGTGCCTTTGTTACTTTGGTCCCTCTGCAGGTCGTTCACTAGGTCCCCGTGTGGTTCTGGGAGTTTTGCTCCTCATTCTTGTGTCGTTTTTACCCCACGGGGTGAGATCTTGCCCCAGATGGAGGGAGATTCAGTGTCTTTCTTTCATTTTCTCATAATTCTCCACAGTTGATTTGTTCTCACCTGCTGCAGATTGAGTCTCTGAAAGAACAAGTCACACGTCGGTGAGAGATGTTGCCAAATATTTATTTTACAGAGGAATTTACCAATGAATTGATTAAAAATCCTACAGTGTGATTTTCTCTTTCTGTCTCATAGTTGAAGTGAAACTATGATGAAAATTACAGGCCTCTCGTCTTTTTCAGAGGAGAACTGGAACAATTAGTGGTGAATAAATTTTTGCCCCAGTTTAACTAATATATACACCCAGGGACCACGATGAACCTAGTGGACTGGACCGGGACTGGACCGGAACTAGACCAGAATTAGACCAGAACTGGACCGGGACCGGACCAGAACTAGACCAGAACTAGACCGGAATTAGACCAGAACTGGACCGGGACTGGACCAGAACTAGACCAGAACTGGACCGGGACTGGACCGGAACTAGACCGGAACTAGACCGGAATTAGACCAGAACTGGACCGGGACTGGACCAGAACTAGACCGGAACTAGACCAGGATTAGACCAGGACTGGACCGGAATTATTTATTTATTTATTTATTTATTTATTTTTTGTTTTGTTTATTTGGTTGGGACAGTGCATGTTGATGAACAGACATGACATGACAGACATGAATGTAAACACGCCAGGTTATAGCCAGAGGCTAATTTCCACCCGTTGTCCCAAGGGGGTAGGTGGGTTAAGTGTCTTGCCCAAGGACACAACGACAGCATTCATCTGTGAGGGCTGGAATTGCACCGCCAACCTTCAAGTCAGTGGATCTAACCACTCAACCAATGATGTTTATGTAGAGAGCGGGATTTGAACCGCCAACCTTCGGATCAGTGGACAAACACTCAACCTACTGAGCTACTGTCGCCCTTAGACCGGAATTAGACCAGAACTAGATCGGAACTAGACCGGGACTGGACCGGGACTGGACCGGGACTGGACCAGGACTAGACCGGAACTAGACCGGAACTAGACCGGAACTAGACCGGAACTAGACCAGGATTAGACCGGAATTAGACCAGAACTAGATCGGAACTAGACCGGAACTGGACCGGGACTAGATCAGAACTAGACCGGGACTGGACCAGGACTAGACCAGGACTGGACCAGGACTAGACTGGAACTGGACCAGGACTAGACTGGAACTAGACCGGAACTAGATCGGAACTAGACCAGAACTAGATCGGAACTAGACCGGAACTGGACCGGGACTAGATCAGAACTAGACCGGGACTGGACCAGGACTAGACCAGGACTGGACCAGGACTAGACTGGAACTGGACCAGGACTAGACTGGAACTAGACCGGAACTAGATCGGAACTAGACCAGAACTAGATCGGAACTAGACCGGAACTGGACCGGGACTAGATCAGAACTAGACCGGGACTGGACCAGGACTAGACCGGAACTAGACCAGGATTAGACCGGAACTGGACCAGGACTGTACCAGAACTTGACCAGGACTGGACCAGAACTTGACCGGAACTAGATCGGAACTTGACCGGAACTGGACCAGAACTGGACCAGGACTGGACCGGAACTGGACCAGAACTAGACCGGAACTAGACCGGAACTGGACCGGAACTGGACCGGAACTGGACCGGGACTGGACCGGAACTGGACCGGAACTGGACCGGAACTGGACCGGAACTGGACCGGGACTAACTGGTTTACTAAAAGTGTTGTAAAACTTGTTAGTTTCTGGTGTGAGCATCAAAGACAAAGAGACTGAAACAGAGTCAGAAGTTTAATGAGTCGCACAGGTGAAGTGAACAAGGAAGCAACGGAGTCAGGAAAGTGTGTGTGTGTGTGTGTGTGTGTGTGTGTGTGTGTGTCTGTGTCTGTGTCTGTGTCTGTGTCTGTGTCTGTGTGTGTGTGTGTGTGTGTCTGCGTCTGTGTGTGTGTGTGTGTCTGCGTCTGTGTGTGTGTGTGTCTGCGTCTGTGTGTGTCTGTGTCTGTGTCTGTGTCTGTGTGTGTGTGTGTGTCTGCGTCTGTGTGTGTGTGTGTGTGTCTGCGTCTGTGTGTGTCTGTGTCTGTGTCTGTGTCTGTGTGTGTATGTGTGTCTGCGTCTGTGTGTGTGTGTGTCTGTGTCTGTGTCTGTGTGTGTGTCTGCGTCTGTGTGTGTCTGTGTCTGTGTCTGTGTCTGTGTGTGTGTGTGTGTCTGCGTCTGTGTGTGTGTGTGTCTGCGTCTGTGTGTGTCTGTGTCTGTGTCTGTGTCTGTGTCTGTGTGTGTGTGTGTGTCTGCGTCTGTGTGTGTGTGTGTCTGCGTCTGTGTGTGTCTGTGTCTGTGTCTGTGTGTGTGTGTGTGTCTGCGTCTGTGTGTGTGTGTGTGTTTGTGTGTGTGTGTGTCTGAGTGTGTGTGTGTCTGTGTGTGCGTGTGTGTGTCTGTGTGCGTGTCTGTGTGTGTGTCTGTGTGTGTGCGTGTGTGTGTGTGTGTGTGTGTGAGAGAGTGTGTGTGTGTGTGTGCGTGTGTGTGAGTGTGTGTGTGTGTGTGTGTGTGTGTGCGCGTGTGTGTCTGCGTCTGTGTGTGTGTGTGTGTGTCTGCGTCTGTGTGTGTGTGTGTGTGTGTGTGTGTGTGTGTGTGTGTGTGTATTTGTGTGTGCGTGTGTGTGTCTGTGTGTGTGCGTGTGTGTGAGAGAGTGTCTGTGTGTGTGTGTCTGTGTGAGAGAGTGTGTGTGTGCCTGTGTGTGTGTGTGTCAGTCTTTTTTTCAGTTTTGTTTAAATTCTGATCGTGTTAAAAATAAACCTCAGCCTTTTCAGCAGCTCTCACACAATAAGAAAAATACTTTTACTTTTCAGTCCAGTTCAAAAATGTAGTGGAGTAAAAGTACAGATACTGCTCTCAAATGTACTCGAGTAAAACACTTTTTCTGCCTGTCCACATGAACACGGAGCGTTATTGTCCAGTGACTGTCCCTCTCTCCCCCTCCTCTGTTTCAGTCCATGTGTTCCCGATGCCTCGATGGCGCCCTCTGCTGGCTCCGCACCTGCGTTTCACCAGCGTCACATGCCAGAGTCTTCTTCTGTGCGGCCTCACCTTCTGCGTCCTGCTGCCTCTCTGCTGCCACCGCCTGCTCTACTCCTACTACTACATCAGACCGCTGTTCCTGAACTCCATGAGCGACGCCGTGCTCGGACAGAGCCTGCAGCGCGGGCAGGACGCGCTCACGTTCTGGAAAACCAAAGAAAACGCCAAACTCTCCGAACTCTCCGACCGGCCGGATCTGTTGGTGACGATTGTGACGTCGAGACGCAGTGAAGGCAGAGAGTTTCATTATCTCCTGCAGGTGACGAGGAGCCTGCACGAGCTGCTGTGGAGCTGCGAGGGCCTGCGACGCTGCGCCGACGTCCTGATCTGCGACGTGCAACATGGAGACCAGCAAAACGAAGACGCCATTTTACTCCAAACCCATTTCAACATCGTCCGCCGCTCTTTTAAGGAACGCGAGGCGGACCTGGACTTCGTGAACACATTCGAAAAGGAGAAGCGAGATTACGTGTTTTGTTTGCGTAAAGGCTGGGAGCTAACTCGTGCTAAAAACATCGTCGTTTTGGAGGACGACGCTTTGCCGAGATCGGATTTTTTTCACGTCGTTTATAATCTTTTTTCACGCAGTTTTATTCAAGATTCTCTTTATGTTAAACTGTACCATCCGGAGAGACTGCAGCGCTATTTCAACCCTGAACCTTACCGTATTTTGGAGTGGATCGGGCTCGGTTCAGTGCTAGCTACAGCGCTACTCCTAGCGTTGCCTTTTTGTAAGCGCCTCTCCGTTAGCGCCTCCCTGTCCCGCGCTAACCTGCTCTTTTACACACTGTATTTCATGGCGTTCGCGGAGCTTTTCGGCCGCCACTACCTTCTCGAGTTGCGTCGCTTCTCGCCGCAGCTTTACGCGGTTTCCCCGGCGACCGAGTGCTGCACACCCGCCATGTTGTTCCCCGGTAACTCGTCCCTGCGCGCGGCGGACATTTTGGACGCGGCGTTCTGCTCCAAAGGGAACGCCAAAGACCTGGTTCTGTACCGGTCTGCGCGGGCGGCGGGGGAGCGCGCCCACAGCCTCGAGCCCAACCTCATCACTCACATCGGGGCGTTTTCCTCGGTCAGACCCAACCCCGCACGCCCCAGACTGCTGTGACGCCCGTCCTCACTGTGCCTTACGCAGAACAAATCAGCTTTTTTTGGAAGGGGGGTCTTATATTACGCAAAATTGACTCAAGCCACGTTCTAACACTGTTCCCTCCTCAAAAACAGGCCTGGAGCTGTGTTTTGTTTCATTCTCACATCTCTCCAAAGCTCAAAACGCTCTGTTCCACCTTGTGATGTCATAAAGTGGCAGTTTTCAAGTGAACAGCTCCTTTTCCCTTTAGTTTAGTAGAAATCGGCAATTCCAGGACTGAAATCCTCCAAATGATTCTAGTGAAGGTGTGTGGAGTTTAAAAACACAGTGGAGCACTTCCTGTATCACCACATGATGACATCACAAGGTGGAACAGAGTGTTTCAGTTTGAGAGAAGAACTCAGCCTAAATCTGCAGGTTTGTGAGTTAAACATGTGCAAAGCTTCATTGTGCATTTATTTATTTATAGATCTTTTATTGTGCAAGAAAAACCGGTACTCTTGGTGGATTTGCTTCTCCACAGATATGACCTGTAACTGGTTGTTGTTCAAAATGCTTTGTTCCACCTTGTGATGTCATGAAGTGGTAGTTTTCAAGTGAACAGCTCCTTCTTTTAGTTTAGTACAGATTGAAAATTCCAGGATTCGTAAAATGATCCAGATGATTCTAAAAATGAAGCTGTGTGGAGTTTAAAAACACAGTGGAGCACTTCCTGTATCACCACTTGATGACATCACAAGGTGGAACAGAGTGTTTTCAGTTTGAGAGAAGAACTCGGCCTAAATCTGCAGGTTTGTGTGTTAATCATGTGAATGAAACAAAAAAAAAAAACACAACTCCAGGTCTGTTTGAGGCGAGGAAACATTAGAGCCGTCGTCTGGGCCGTTTGAGTAACATGGGCCCTTTAAGTCGCGCTGAAACAGACTCGAAAGCGAAGCCTGTCTGCCTCCTCATTTCCACTTCCAACTGTCTATAGCAGTAACTTATTTCTGCTTTGACAGAGTTTAAATGTAGAAATGCCTTTTGTGTAAATTTACGACGTCACAATAATGAAAATACTGTGTTTGTGTCAGTGGCAGAAAGTGGAGATCTGCAGCACTGGGTCAAACCACAGACTGTTTATAGAAATGCACAGAGCTAACCTGTTAGCCGCCGCGTTTCAAACAGGAAGTGATCATGTGGCACTTCCTGCTCCATCAACTCTGGCTCCAATTCACTTTCTGTATAAAAACTGTGTCTCTCTCTGTCCCTGCGTCTGTCAGACTCATTTTGGTCTTAAATGTTCGTATTAACCCTCGACATGATCCTGGGTTCATTTTGTTTTTTCAGTTTGTTTTTTTGTTGTTGTTTTTTTCTTAATTTTTTGAGTTATTTTGAATCTTTTTGAATTTTTTTTTTTTTTTTTTTTTTTTGGGGCTTTTTTTTTTTTTTTGAGGGCTTTTTTTTTTTTAATTTGTTTTTATATATTAGTTTTTTTTTAAATTCAGGTTGGGTGGTGAGCCCTTGCCTCAAGTGGAGGAGTTCAAGTATTATTGAGTTTTTTTTTTAAAGTTATTTAGAGTTGATTTATTTTTGTTATATTGAGTTTATTATTTTTATTATTATTTTTATTTAACCATCTACATGATCCCCGAGGTCACTCCTGCTAGCGTTAGCAACAGGTTTGGAAGGGGCGTTACCTTAAAATCCTCGCTCCTGATTGGCTCTTTGGTTGCTATGATACTCGTGATTAAACCTGCGTTCGACTCGTCCTTCTGGTCAGGAGTACCTAACCGGAGACCCTCTGGTCGTGAGGCACCGTGGCACAGATTAACCCCGTCTTTGCTGTTGTGAATCCCATCTGCTGGATCTGAGCTCATCACTGCCCCCTGCTGGAGTCTGCTGTGTCTTTGAAATGGACCAAAAACATGAACAAAATAAACTTTAATTCTTGGGCTGAAAAGTTTAAAACGTGAAAGAATTTCTCTTTCACGTTTTAAACTCTGGTTTAGACCTGGTTTAGTTCTGGTTTAGTTCTGGTTTAGGCCTGGTTTAGTCCTGGTTTAGGCCTGGTTTAGGCCTGGTTTAGGCCTGGTTTAGACCCGGTTTAGTCCCGGTTTAGACTAGGTTTAGGTTTAGACCTTTAGTCCTGGTTTAGACCTGGTTTAGTCCTGGTTTAGTCCTGGTTTAGTCCTGGTTTTGTCCTGGTTTAGGCCCGGTTTAGTTTAGGCCCTGGTTAGACTAGGTTTAGTTCTGGTTTAGACCTGGTTTAGTCCTGGTTTAGACCTGGTTTAGTCCTGGTTTAGTCCTGGTTTAGTCCTGGTTTAGTCCTGGTTTAGTCCTGGTTTAGTCCTGGTTTAGACCCGGTTTAGTCCCGGTTTAGTCCCGGTTTAGTCCTGGTTTAGTCCTTGTTTCGACCTGGTTTAGGCCCGGTTTAGTCCTGGTTTAGTCCCGGTTTAGTCCTGGTTTAGTCCTTGTTTCGACCTGGTTTAGGTCTAAATCCTGAACATGATTCAAAAACACTTTATTTTTCATATTTTCGTGGATCGGCTGAAGAGTCACGTCTGCCTCAAAATGCGAAACATTTATTTGTCTGTCAGATTTAAATATGTTGAAATCATGTGGCCTCTGTCTGATGATTATCATGATTATTTTAGTTGTTGCCTTGAGTTTATAATGAACATGCACTTGACTTTATGATCGTCAGACGTTCTGTTCGTCCCACATCACTTTTTTAAATCTATTTTAAAGTGAATCCAAAGATCTTCTCGTGTTATGTTCTTTTACTGTAACTCGGTGTTTGTCCCACGTGAATCGCTGCTGCTGCTTTAACACTTTGACTAAACACAGAAATGACTCAAAAAGGGAATCACTTTCACAGTCAGACGACTCCTAAACGCTGAGGCTTTTATTTTAATTTCAAAATAAAGTTGGTGTAGTGAAAGTTTGAAGTGTTGTCACCGTTTACACGTCTGACACTTTTTATCTTTATACTGTTGATTTTGTGCTGGATTTTAACTTCTGCAACAATAAAAGAATCAAACGAGAGATGAGCTCGTGTTTTTATTCAGTCCTGATGTGTGTCCAGCCCCACAGCAGGGGGCGCCACTGCTCACCACGTTACATCTGTGTGGCACTGTGTCCTCACTGGCACTGGGTCCTCACTGTGTCCTCACCGGGTCCTCACTGGGTCCTCACTGTGTCCTCACCGGGTCCTCGCTGTGTCCTCACCGTGTCCCCACTGGGTTCTGCTGTGTCCTCACTGGTCCCTCGCTGTGTCTTCGCTGTGTCCCCACTGGGTCCTCGTTGGGTCCTCACTGGGTCTTTGCTGTGTCCCCACTGTGTCCCCGCTGGGTCCTCACTGGGTCCTCACTGGGTCCTCACCGGGTCCTCGCTGTGTCCTCACCGGGTCCTCACTGGGTTCTTGCTGTGTCCTCACTGGGTCCTCGCTGTGTCTTCGCTGTGTCCCCACTGGGTCCTCGTTGGGTCCTCACTGGGTCCTTGCTGTGTCCCCACTGTGTCCCCACTGGGTCCCCACTGGGTCCTCACCGGGTCCTCGCTGTGTCCTCACTGGGTCCCCACTGGGTCCTCGCTGGGTCCTCGCTGTGTCTTCGCTGTGTCCCCACTGTGTCCCCACTGGGTCCTCACTGGGTCCTCACTGGGTCCTCACCGGGTCCTCACCGGGTCCTCGCTCGGTCCTCACTGGGTCCTCACTGGGTCCTTGCTGTGTCCTCGCTGTGTCCCCACTGGGTCCTCGCTGGGTCCTCGCTGTGTCCTCGCTGTGTCCTCGCTGTGTCCCCACTGTGTCCTCACTGGGTCCCTCACTGGTCCTCACTGGTTCCTCACCGGGTCCCCACTCGGTCTCACCGGGTCCTCGCCGTGTCCTCGCCGTGTCCTCGCTGTGTCCTCGCTGTGTCCCCACTGTGTCCCCACTGGGTCCTCACTGGGTCCTCACTGGGTCCTTGCTGTGTCCTCGCTGTGTCCCCACTGTGTCCCCACTGGGTCCCCACTGGGTCCTCACTGGGTCCTCACCGGGTCCTCGCTCGGTCCTCACTGGGTCTGACTGAGTCTGACTTTTTGGATCAGATTTCAAGTCCACCCTGTCACCTGCATGTCTCCATGGAAACAGTTAAAGCCATACTTTGGAACATTCTTCATGGACATAGTTGCGCTTTATGCCAAACTGGAAAAACATCTCCATAGAAACAAGCAGGAGAAGGGACAATAAGAGTGAGGTTTGTGGAGATGCGAGCCCATTCACAGAGCAATAAAAACATTCAAAATGGGGAAAAAAAAGCTTTTATTTTAGTGAAGTTACGCACTGTGGCTTTAACATGGGCCTGGGCTCGTTCACATGTTGTCTCTTCTCGAGTTTGCTCCACATCAGTTGAGGTCCAGCGCGGTAGGCCACGTCCTCCAGATGTCTCCACGTCTCCTTCCGTCCCTCTTCCCCGCATTCCTCCTCTCCTCCTCGGACAGAGCGAGTCCAGAGTCCCGCTGCGCCCCGGAGCCGCTGGAGCCGCTGGAGCCGCTGGAGCCAGTCCTGAAGAGTGCGCCACGGCTGCGTCTGCTCTGTCCACATCTGTTTGTCCCGGACGCTGCGCCTCGCTCCAAGTCCTCACGGAAACACCCGAAAAAACACGAAGACGAGACGAGGACGAAACGACTTCCAGCTGCGGCTTTGGAGCGCGTCGTGTCCGAGTTTGGTGCGCTTTTCAGGGGTGAACTCTGGGCGCTGTCCGGGGGTAGTTTTGGGGGAACTTTGTAAAGATGTCAGAGCCGGAGAAGAGCCCCGTGAGCGCGGGGGAGAAGAGCCCCGAGAGCGCGGCGCAGAGCGGAGAGCGGAGCGGGGAGCGGAGCGCGGAGGAGGTGAGTGCATCCACCGCCGCGCACGGAGCTAACGGGGCTGTGCACCGAACCCGGGGACAGCAGCTCGTCCCGGGGTTAAAGTGGGTCTGGGGGTCGCCTGGTTCTCAGGTCCGAAACTTAACTTGATAAATGCCGAAGTTAGAGTTTGGAGACGCCATTTCAGTCATGTTTTGATTCTAGCACAGTTTAAACTCCTGCAGAGAGCCGAGAGCCGAGAGCCGCAAACATGTCACACACGCAGCTCCTGTCCTCTCACTTCAAGTTTGTGTGATGTATTTATTATGCATTTTGAATTTGAGGGGAGGTCATTTTAGTTAAATGTTTGTAAAAGCCCAGTGTGACATGTTTGATTTAAATGTTCTCTGTTTTTGACTCTTGTCCAGGGCGCGTGACTCAAAGTGGAGTCAGCGTTTTCTCAAGTCAATTTTTGACTAAAGCTGCTTTTTATATGAGGTCAGTGTGGGAAGAATACATAAATACAACTTATTTAAAGGTGTGCTGAGGAACCTTTGTGCTGCAGTTCCTCTGTGGAGAAAGTCTGAAGAGATTAAAGCTGCTGTATCGCACGAAACTGACTCTTGTAGCTTTAAGTCATGTTCTGATGCTGTTTCCTCCTCAAAAACAGACCTGGAGTTGTGTTTTTGTTTCATTCACATGTTTGAGTCTCACTTTATTATTAGTCTGTAATATCTCCAAAGCTCAAAACGCTCAGTTCCACCTTGTGATGTCATCAAGTGGTAGTTTTCAAGTGAACAGCTCCTTTTACCTTTAGTTCATTAAGATTGACAACTCCAGAGCTGAAATGATCCAACTGATTCTAGTGAAGGTGTGTGGAGTTTAAAAACACAGTGGAGCACTTCCTGGAGATGTTTTTATTGTGCAAAAAAACCCTTTTAGAAACGGGTATTCTTAGTGGATTTGCTTCTCCACAGATGTGACCTGTAACTAGTTGTTCAGACTGTAGAGTGATGATGTCATGATGGGGTCAGGGGTCACACACAGTTCTATTGATCACACTGGACTTTACCATGAAATATCCAAAAGGTGAAGTCACGAATGTTGAATCTGATCATTTCTATTAAAGACAAGGGCCAAGAACTCACTGTGTGACAACGACGACTAGAACTAGAAGTCACTGTGTTACAAGAAGTCACTGTGTTACAAACGACGAGACTAGAACCAAGAAGTCACTGTGTTACAACGACGAGACTAGAACCAAGAACTCACTGTGTTACAACGACGAGACTAGAACCAAGAACTCACTGTGTTACAACGACGAGACTAGAACCAAGAACTCACTGTGTTACAACGACGAGACTAGAACCAAGAACTCACTGTGTTACAACGACGAGACTAGAACCAAGAACTCACTGTGTTACAACGACGACGAGACTAGAACCAAGAACTCACTGTGTTACAACGACGAGACTAGAACCAAGAACTCACTGTGTTACAACGACGAGACTAGAACCAAGAACTCACTGTGTGACAACGACGAGACTAGAACCAAGAACTCACTGTGTTACAACGACGAGACTAGAACCAAGAAGTCACTGTGTGACAACGACGAGACTAGAACTAGAACCACTGTGTTACAAGAAGTCACTGTGTTCCAGACTACCAGACTAGAACCAGAACTCACTCTGTTACAATGACGAGACTAGAACCAAGAAGTCACTGTGTTACAACGACGAGACTAGAACCAAGAAGTCACTGTGTGTTACAACGACGAGACTAGAACCAAGAACTCACTGTGTGACAACGACGAGACTAGAACCAAGAAGTCACTGTGTTACAACGACGAGACTAGAACCAAGAAGTCACTGTGTGACAATGACGAGACTAGAACCAAGAACTCACTGTGTTACAACGACGAGACTAGAACCAAGAACTCACTGTGTTACAACGACGAGACTAGAACCAAGACTAGAACACTGTGTTACAACGACGAGACTAGAAAGAACTCCAAGAACTCACTGTGTTACAACGACGAGACTAGAACCAAGAACTCACTGTGTTACAACGACGAGACTAGAACCAAGAACTCACTGTGTGACAATGACGAGACTAGAACCAAGAACTCACTGTGTTACAACGACGAGACTAGAACCAAGAAGTCACTGTGTTACAACGACGAGACTAGAACCAAGAACTCACTGTGTGACAACGACGAGACTAGAACCAAGAAGTCACTGTGTTACAACGACAAGACTAGAACCAAGAACTCACTCTGTTACAATGACGAGACGAGAACCAAGAACTAGAACCAGACTAGAACCAAGAACTCACTGTGTTACAACGACGAGACTAGAACCAAGAAGTCACTGTGTGACAACGACGAGACTAGAACCAAGAAGTCACTGTGTGACAACGACGAGACTAGAACCAAGAAGTCACTGTGTTACAACGACGAGACTAGAACCAAGAAGTCACTGTGTTACAATGACGCCAAGACTCACTGTGTGACAAGAGACTCACTCACTGTTACAATGACGAGACTAGAACCAAGAACTCACTGTGTTACAACTAGAGCCAAGAACTCACTGTGTGACACTGACGAGACTAGAACCAAGAACTCACTGTGTGACAACGACGACGAGACTAGAACCAAGAACCACAGCACTGACCACAACGGGAACAACGACCACACACATCTGTGTTTGAACTACAGACTGTTTATAGAAATGGACAGAGCTAACGCGCTAGCCACCGCGTTCCAAACAGGAAGTGATCATGTCGCACTTCCTGCTCCATCGACTCTGGCTCCAATTCACTTTCTATTGAAAAACTGTGTCTCTCTCTCTGTCCCTGCGTCTGTCAGACTCATGTTGGTCTTAAATGTTCGTATTAACCCTCTACATGATCCTGGGGTTTTTATTTCACGTCTGTGTCTGTAGCTCACGTGTTGGAGTTGAGATAAGTCAGTTCTTTTCGGGCAGATTGTGCTAAAATAAAGTTCAGATTAAAGTCTAACAGAGCCTCAAACAGAGCAGTGCCTACAGTTAGCATCACACCCCCAGAGAATGTTGATGACGTCAGGTGCAAAGGTTCAGTTGCCTCATTTTTGTCGTTTCCTGAACACACAGACTCAGTGTCAAAGGTTCAGTTCATCTGTGTCGTCTCCATGGAGACGAGCAGGTCAGACCTCCACCACAAAAGTGACACAGTGCGGCTTTAATCTCCCGTCTGGGATGTGGTTTTGTTCCAGGACCTGGACCTGGACCTGGCGTCCATCTTTGTGTCCGACGCCCAGTTCAACAGAAACATCTTCTTTGACTCCTCCCCTCAGGCCGTCAGGTACTGTGTCAGATGCCCTCCCCTCCTCCTGTATGTGTGTCAGATGCCCTCCCCTCCTCCTGTATGTGTGTCAGATGCCCTCCCCTCCTCCTGTATGTGTGTCAGATGCCCTCCCCTCCTCCTGTATGTGTGTCAGATGCCCTCCCCCTCCTCCTGTATGTGTGTCAGATGCCCTCCCCTCCTCCTGTATGTGTGTCAGATGCCCTCCCCTCCTCCTGTATGTGTGTCAGATGCCCTCCCTCCTCCTGTGTGTGTCAGATGCCCACTCCCTCCTCCTGTGTGTCTCATTCTGATGCCCTCCCTCCTCCTGTGTGTGTGTCAGATGCCCTCCCCTCCTCCTGTGTGTGTGTCAGATGCCCTCCCCTCCTCCTGTATGTGTGTCAGATGCCCTCCCTGATGCTGTGGAGCTTCTTACTGATGAAATGATCTGTTTTAAGGTTGTACATCCTGTATAACCACTGGGGCCTGAAGGTGGCGCTGTACTTCTTCATTCTGGTGGATTTGTCTCTCGCTCTGTTTGAGGAACCAGCCGTGCTCCCTCTGCCGCTCTGGGTGAGTCTCTGCACACGGGAGGGCATCTGACACACGGGGAGGGCATCTGACACACGGGGAGGGCATCTGACACACAGAGAGGGCATCTGACACACGGGGAGGGCATCTGACTTGTTTGTGTCGCAGGCCACCATGTCCGTGGAGCTGCTGTGTGTGGTGGTGTTCATGGCTCGCCTCGTGCACTACGCCAAAGTCATACCTCGAGACAAGTTCTGGAAGGATCCTAAAAACCTCTGCATCATCGGCATCCTGGCGGTAGGGGGCGCTCACGTCTGACACACAGGGCGGGAGGGCATCTGACGTACAGCAGTAGAAGTTCTTTCAGCTGTTCGGTTTGTGTCTGTGGGTCTCGGATGTTATAATTTACACATTTAAAATCAGCGACAGTGTGGTCAGCGGGTTCAGTCATAGTCTTTTTTATATAAATGCACAGAGCTAACCTGCTAGCCGCCGCGTTCCAAACAGGAAGTGATCATGTCGCACTTCCTGCTTCATCTCTATTCCTTTTCAGAATACACTTTAAAATACAAGTAATAAATAATAAACTGTAATTACTGTGTTTGCTTTACACGCTTAGCTCATTAGTCAGCGGCCGTCACGGTTGTAAGCGCACAGAGGCTTTATGTCATGTGACCAGTAAGAAACGCGAGGAAGAGTTTTCTACAGAGCAAAATGAGGAAAGTCAAAGTCTCACTGTGTCCGGCTCAGTCCAGTTTCAATCATATTTTTTTGCTGAAGTTGAGAAATGACCTGAGTCCAGCTCCGTCAGCTCGAATCACTTCCTCTGACCCCCCCCCCCCCAGCTCTTCTGACTTCCTCTGACCCCCCCCCCCCCCTCTCCGTCCCGTCCACATGTGCCGCACACTCAGGGGGCGGAGTCATCTGGCCGTGGGCTTTTCACTCAGAGCAGCTCCACGTCTGGATGTTGTTTTATAAGAAGAACTGGTTCTAAAGTGGAACCAAGGACTAAACCAGGACTAAACTAGGACTAAACCAGGTCTAAACTAGGACTAAACCAGGACTAAACCAGAACTAAACCAGGACTAAACCAGGTCTAAACCAGGACTAAACCAGGACTAAATAAGGTCTAAACCAGGACTAAACCAGGTCTAAACCAGGTCTAAACCAGGACTAAACCAGGTCTAAACCAGGTCTAAACCAGGACTAAATAAGGTCTAAACCAGGTCTAAACCAGGACTAAACCAGGTCTAAACCAGGTCTAAACCAGGACTAAATAAGGTCTAAACCAGGTCTAAACCAGGTCTAAACCAGGACTAAATAAGGTCTAAACCAGGACTAAACCAGGACTAAACCAGGACTAAATAAGGTCTAAACCAGGACTAAACCAGGACTAAACAAGGTCTAACCCAGGATTAAACCAGGTCTAAACCAGGTCTAAACCAGGTCTAAACCAGGTCTAAAACAGGTCTAAACCAGGTCTGAACCGGGTCTAAGCAGGGTCTAAACCAGGTCTAAATTGGGTCTAAACCGGGTCTTACCCCGGGTCTAAACCGGGTCTAAACCGGGTCTAAACCGGGTCTAATCCGGGTCTAAACCGGGTCTAAACCGGGTCTAAACCGGGTCTAATCCGGGTCTAATCCGGGTCTAAACCAGGACTAATCCGGGTCTAATCCGGGTCTAAACCGGGTCTAAACTGGGTCTAAACCGGGTCTAATCCGGGTCTAATCCAGGTCTAAACCAGGACTAATCCAGGTCTAAACCGTCTCTTTCAGCTCACCCTGCTGGACATGCTGATCTATGGGTCTCTCAGAGCGCTGGATTGTTCTGGAGTTCGCTGGTCCAGAGTCTTCAGACCTCTGCTGCTCGTCAACATCACCGAGGGGAGGCGGGTAAATATCCCACGGTCCTTAAACGTCACAGTAACACTCCCATCACCGGGGTCCATGAACACATCACCAAACAGCCAGAACCTGCACCGCTAAAACCAAGTCCTCGAGTCCTCCGAGCTCTGCTGCTCGTCCACGTCACAGAGGGACACGGGTAAAACGCAGGGTCCTTAAACGCAACACGCCACAGGGAGACGTCACAGAGGGACACGGGTAAAACGCAGGGTCCTTAAACGCAACACGCCACAGGGAGACGTCACAGAGGGACACGGGTAAAACGCAGGGTCCTTAAACGCAACACGCCACGGGGAGACGTCACAGAGGGACACGGGTAAAACGCAGGGTCCTTAAACGCAACACGCCACAGGGAGACGTCACAGAGGGACACGGGTAAAACGCAGGTCCTTAAACGCAACACGCCACGGGGAGACGTCACAGAGGGACACGGGTAAAACGCAGGGTCCTTAAACGCAACACGCCACGGGGAGACGTCACAGAGGGACACGGGTAAAACGCGGGGTCCTTAAACGCAACACGCCACAGGAGACGTCACAGAGGGACACGGGTAAAACGCAGGGTCCTTAAACGCAACACGCCACGGGGAGACGTCACAGAGGGACACGGGTAAAACGCAGGGTCCTTAAACGCAACACGCCACTTGGAGACGTCACAGAGGACACGGGTAAAACGCAGGGTCCTTAAACGCAACACGCCACAGGGAGACGTCACAGAGGGACACGGGTAAAACGCAGGGTCCTTAAACGCAACACGCACGGGGAGACGTCACAGAGGGACACGGGTAAAACGCAGGGTCCTTAAACGCAACACGCCACTTGGAGACGTCACAGAGGGACACGGGTAAAACGCAGGGTCCTTAAACGCAACACGCCACAGGGAGACGTCACAGAGGGACACGGGTAAAACGCAGGGTCCTTAAACGCAACACGCCACAGGGAGACGGGTGGTACTCAGATTTACCAGGGTCAGTCAACACACCGAACAACAGCCGACAACACGCACCACAATCACGACTCAAATCAAGTCGTGATTGTGTGCGTGTTTAGGAGTTTGATTTTAGAGACTCACTGAAAAACTGTTAGTAATGCTAATGCTAATGCTAATGCTAATGCTAATGCTAATGCTAATGCTAGCTTATGACTGTGATGTTATTTTGTTGAACAGCACAGATCAGCTCACCTGTTGGAGTTCAGATAAATCAGCTCTTTCTGGTCAGATTGTGTTAAAGCTCAGATTAAAGTCTAACTTGAGTAACAGAACTTCAGACAGAGCAAAGCCTCCAGTTAGCGTCACACCCACAGACAATTACGGGCGAGTTACTGTATACATGGTGCCAATATATTTAAGCCATTGATTTTTAGACATTCACTCTGCTGCTTCCCTACTTCTCTCATTTTTGTCTTTGCAATATTTTCATAATGTTCACACTGGAGAATCTGACGATGGTCAAACCTCAGATTCAGGAGCAGTTTTTGACCCGGTCGCTGAACACTGGACCAGCTCTACACTCTCCATCGGGTCCTCGAGGCTCATGGGAGTTTGCCACAGTCCACATGTGTTTTGTGGATCTGGAGAAGGCATTCGACCGTGTCCCCCGTGGTGTCCTTTGGGGGGTGCTCTGGGAGTATGGGGTCCGGGGCCCTTTGCTAAGGTCTGTCCGGTCCCTGTATGACCGGAGCAGGAGCTGTGTTCTCTGCAGTAAGTCAGACTTGTTCCCTGTGCATGTTAGACTCACGGTTCTGTTCATTATATTTATGAACAGAATTTTCAGGGGCTGGTGCAGTCAGGGGCTGGAGGAGGTCTGGTTCAGGGGCTGGAGGGGGTCTGGGTTCAGGGGCTGGAGGGGGTTCAGGGGGCTGGAGGAGGTCTGGTTCAGGGGCTGGAGGGGGTCTGGTTCAGGGGCTGGAGGGGGTCTGGTTCAGGGCTGGAGGGGGTCTGGTTCAGGGGCTGGAGGGGGTCTGGTTCAGGGCTGGAGGGGTCTGGTTCAGGGGCTGGAGGGGGTCTGGTTCAGGGGAGGGGGTCTGGAGGGGGTCTGGTTCAGGGGCTGGAGGGGGTCTGGTTCAGGGGCTGGAGGGGGTCTGGTTCAGGGGCTGGAGGGGCTGGGGGCTGGAGGGGGTCTGGTTCAGGGGCTGGAGGGGGTCTGGTTCAGGGGCTGGGGGGCTGGAGGGGGGTCTGGTTCAGGGCTGGAGGGGGTCTGGTTCGGGAACCACAGGATCTCATCTCTGCTGTTTGCAGATGATGTTTTCCTGATGCTTCTTCGAGCCAGGACCTGCAGCACTGGGGCGGTTTTTGCAGCCGAGTGTGAAGCGGCTGGGATGAGAATCAGCTCCTCCAAATCCGAGGCCATGGTTCTCGACCGGAAAAAAGGTGGTTTGCCCTCTCCGGGTGGGTGGTGAGTCCGTGCCTCAAGTGGAGGAGTTCAAGTATCTCGGGGTCTTGTTCACGAGTGAGGGAAGGATGGAACGTGAGGTTGACAGGCGGATCGGTGCAGCGTCTGCAGTGATGCGGTCGCTGTATCGGTCCGTTGTGGTAAAGAAGGAGCTGAGTCGAAAGGCAAAGCTCTCGATTTACCTCAATCTACGTTCACCTCACCTCTGGTCATGACTCTGGGTCATGACCGAAAGGACAAGATCACAGATAAAAGTGGCCGAAATGAGTTTCCTGTGCACAGTGGCTGGGCGCTCCCTTAGAGACAGGCTGAGGAGCTCAGTCACACGGGAGGAGCTCGGAGTGGAGCCGCTGCTCCTTCACGTTGAGAGGAACCAGCTGAGGCTCGGGCATCTGCTCAGGATGCCTCCTGGACACCTCCAGTAGGTTACGCCCTGTTAACTACTGGACTAAACTAAACAGGACTAAACCAGGACTAAACCAGGACTAAACTAGGACTAAACCAGGACTAAACTAGGACTAAACCAGGACTAAACCAGGACTAAACTGGGCCATGCACCACTACAAACCTCCCTGTTCTACTGAGGATTGCACAGATGAAAGACACACGTGAACAGAACACAAAGTACAACATTTAATGTGGAGCAGCACAGTGTCTTAAGAGGGTTTTTATGATCCTGGTAAAGACATCGGTCTTTTCACATTTTAATAACCCGATAACTGTGGCCCTGAAGGAGGCGTCAGATGGTCTTTGGCTCCTGGGGCCTTGGCTGCTCCCTCACGACTGGGGCAGTGTCTCTACCCCGAGCTCCTCACCTTTTTACTTGTTTGTTTATTTTAGCTGCGTCAGGCCTTCAGGAGCATCAGGAACGCCCTTCCACAGATCCTTCTCGTCTTCCTCCTCTTCATCTTCAGCATCCTCATCTTCTCCCTCATGGCCCTCAAGCTCTTCTCCAAACGGTCTGTAATGTTTGAGTCTCATTCTCTACTGTTCTGCTCATTTTTTGGCTGTTTTAGTGCAAACTAGTTAAATCAGCAGCTGAGGTCATGAGAAGCTGCTGACGCACAGATGTACGACTGTCACGGTTGTTAGGCGACGTAATGTAAGCAACATAACGTAAGCTACGTTTCAGCGGTTGAAGTTCGCTCGGTGGTGATTTGGGTTTGGCGGGTAAACCTGCTGCCGCGACGCTTATTTTTGACAATTGATTTTGATAAAAAATAATAAAATATAATTTTATTTTAATATTTCAAGATCACAGTCATTTTCCAATTTACAACTACAATTAAAAAAGTTTAACACAAATAAAATACACTTCAATTAAATATTTATAATGTATTTTCACAAGCCGCACGGAGCCGCAGTGTGAGCACGAAAGAGCCACATGTGGATCCGGAGCCGCGGGTCACTGACTCCTGTTTTAGACCAATCACAGTGCTTGTTATACCTGTAGACTCCGCCCCTCCTCCTCCTCTCTCCCTTTACTCCTCCAGACCCCGCCCCTCCTCCTCTCTCCCTTTACTCCTCCAGACCCCGCCCCTCCTCCTCTCTCTCTCCCTTTAGTCCTCCAGACCCCGCCCTCCTCCTCTCTCTCCCTTTAGTCCTCCAGACCCGCCCTCCTCCCGCCCCTTTACCTCCTCCAGACCCCGCCCCTCCTCCTCTCTCCCTTTTCTCCTCCAGACCCCGCCCCTCCTCCTCTCTCTCCCTTTTCTCCTCCAGGCCTCCCGTTTAGCAGGTCGACTTGAAACATAGTTGTGGCGCGGAGTTATTCTTTATTTGTTCTAAATCATGTATTTGCTCGTTTCTCTCAGAGGTCTGCAGACGACAGACGGAGCGCCGTATTTCACAAACTTTCTCCAGATCGTGTTCGATCTTTATGTCCTCGTCACCACAGCCAACAGCCCCGACATCATGTGAGATACTACTACAACTACTACTACTACTACTACTACTACTACTACTACTACTACTACTACAATTATTACTACTACTAGTACGTACGTACGTGCCATGTGAGATACTAGTACTATTAGTACTTGCAGGTGCACAGAGCATTAGTACTTGCAGGTGTACATAGTATTAGTACTTGCAGGTGTACACAGTATTAGTACTTTCAGCTGTTCAGACTATTAGCACTTGCAGGTGTACATAGTATTACTACTTGCAGGTGCACACTGTATTAGTACTTGCAGGTGTAAACAGTATTAGTCCTTGTAGGTGTACAGAGCACTTGTACTTACAGGTGCACACAGTATTAGTACTTGCAGGTATTCAGAGTATTAGCACTTACACACAGTTTAGTTCTTGCAGGTGTACAGATGATTAGCACTTGCAGGTGTACACAGTATTAGTCTTTGCATGTGTACACAGTGTTATTCTTGCAGGTGTTCATAATATTAGTACTTGCAGGTGCACACTGTAGTAGTACTTGCAGGTGTACACAGTATTAGTATTTGAAGGTGTACACAGTATTAGTCCTTGTCGGTGTACAGAGCATTTGTACTCAAAGGTGAACACAGTATTACTACTTGAAGGTGTACAGACTATTACTACTTGCAGGTTTATAGAGTATTAGTACTTGCAGGTGTGCAGAGCATTTGTACTTACAGGTGGACACAGTATTAGTACTTGCAGGTGTACAGCGTATTAGCACTTACAGGTGTACGCAGTATTAGTACTTGCATGTGTCCAGAGCATTTTTACTTACAGGTGCACACAGTATTAGTACTTGCAGGTGTAAAGCGTATTACCACTTGCAGGTGTACGCAATATTAGTACTTTCAGGTGCATACGGTATTGGTATTTGCAGGTGTACACAGTATTATTCTTGCAGGTGTACGCAGTATTTGTACTTACAGGTGAACAAAATATTAGTACTTGCAGGTGTTCAGAGTATTAGCACTTACACACAATTTAGTTCTTGCAGGAATGCAGTGTTAGCACTTGCAGGTGTACAAAGTATTAGTACTTTCAGGTGCATACGGTATTAGTACTTGCAGTTGTACACAGTATTATTCTTGCAGATGTATACAGTATTAGCACTTGCAGTTGTACAGAATATTAGTATATGCAGGTGTACAGAGCATTAGTACTTGCAATTGTACAGAGTATTAGTACTAGCAGTTGTCCGTAATTATAGTATTTGAAGGCGCACTGTACTGCTGCAACTACTACTACTACAACTATTACAAATACAATTACTACTACTGCTAGTACTACTACTACCAAACCACAGCCAACACCCCAGGCGCCATGTGAGATAGTAGTATTATTAGTACTTGCATACAGTGTTAGAACTTGCAGGTGCACAGAGGATTAGTACTTGCAGGTGTACACAGTATTGGTACTTGCAGGTGTACAAAGTATTAGTACTTGCATGTGTACACAGTATTGGTACTTTCAGGTGTACACATTATTAGTACTTGCAGGTGTACACAGTATTAGTACTCTTAAGCGTGCACAGTAATAGTACTTGCAGGTATACAGATGATTAGCACTTGCAGGTGTACACAGTATAAGTACTTTCAGGTTCACACAGTATTAGTACTTGCAGGTGCACACAGTACGATACTTGCAGCTGTACACAGTACTTTCAGGTGCATATGCTATTAGCACTTGCAGTTTTGCAGCGTATTAGTACTTGTAGGTGTACTAGTATTAGTACTTGCAGGTGTCCAGAGGATTAGTAATTGCAGGTGGGCAGAACATTAGTAGTTGCAGGTGCACACTGCATTAGTACTTGTTGGTATACACGATATTAGTACTTGCAAGTGTACAGAGGGTTAGTGCTTGAAGGTGTAAAGAACATTAGTATTTGTAGGTGTATGCAGCATTAGTACTTCCAGGTGTACAGAACATTATTTGCAGGTGCACACAGTTTTAGTACTTGTTGGTGTACACAGTATTAGTATTTGTAGGTGTACACAGTATTAATCCTTGTCAGTGTATAGAGCATTTCTACTTGCAGGTATACATAGTATTAGTACTTGCAGGTGTACACAATTATTCTTGGAGATATATGCAGTATTAGCACAGTATTACCACTTACAGATGTACAGAGTATTAGTACTTATAGGTGTACTAATATTAGTATATGCAGGTGCACACATTATTAGTACTTGCAGGTGTACAGCTTATTAGCACTTGCAGGTGCACACAGTATTAGTACTTGCAGGTGTACAGCTTACTACTACTTGCAGGTGTACACAGTATTAGTAGTAGATGTACACAGTGTTACCACTTGCACATGCACAGTTTTAGTACTTGCAGGTGTACTAGTATTAGTACTTGCAGGTGTACAGAGCATTAGCACTTGCAGGTGTTAAGAGGATTGGTTCTTGTAGGTGTACACAGTATTAGTACTTGCAGGTGTACACAGTATTAATACTTAGAGGTGTACACAGTATTACTACTTGCAGGTATACAAAGCATTAGTACTTTCAGATGTACAGAGCATTAGTACTTGCAGGTGTACAGCGCATTATTACTTAAAGGTGCACAGAGTATTATGCTTGTAGGTGTACTAGTATTAGTACTTGTAGGTGGACAGAACATTAGTACTTGCAGGTGTACACTGTATTAGTACTTGCAGGTGTACACAGTTTTAATACTTGCAGGTGTTCACAGTATTAGTACTTGCAAATGCTCAGAGTATTAGCACTTGCAGGTATACAGAGGGTAAGTACTTGCAGGTGCACAGAACATTAGTACTTGCAGGTGTACACAGTATTAGTACTTGCAGGTGTTCAGAACATTAGTACTTGCAGGTGTACACAGTATTAGTACTTGCAGGTGTACACAGTATTTGTACTTGCAGGTGTACACAGTATTTGTACTCGCAGGTGTACACAGTATTAGTACTTGTCGGTGTACACAGTGTTAGTACTTGCAGGTGTACACAGCAGTAGCACTTGCAGGTGTCCAGAGGATTGGTTCTTGTAGGTGTACAGAACATTAGTACTTGCAGGTGTACACAGTATTAGTAATTGTAGGTGTATTAGTATTAGTACTTGCAGGTGTGCAGCATATTATTACTTACAGGTAAACACAGTATTATACTTGTAGGTGTACTAGTATTAGTACTTGCAGGTATCCAGAGGATTGGTTCTTGCAGGTGTGCACAGTTGCAGTACTTGCAGGTGTACACAGTATTAGTTATTGCACATGTACACAGTATTTGTACTTGCAGGTGTCCAGCTTACTACTACTTGCATGTGTACACAGTATTAGTACTTGTAGATCTACACAGTGTTAGTACTTGCAGGTGTAAAGGCTATTAGTACTTGTAAATGCTCAGAGTATTAGCACTTGCAGGTCTACAGAGTGTTACCACTTGCACAATGACACAGTTTTAGTACTTGCAGGTGTACACAGTATTAGTACTTGCAGGTGTACACAGTATTAGTACTTGCAGGTGTACACAGTATTAGTACTTGCAGGTGTACACAGTATTAGTACTTGCAGGTATACAGAGTATTAGTACTTGCAGGTGTACAGCATTGAAATAAACAAAATTAAAAACATACGACATGAAACAAAGAAATTATTTTTATACAAGTCCAATACTGTGTGTGTGTGTGTGTGTGTGTGTATCTGTATGTGTGTGTGTGTATCTGTATGTGTGTGTGTGTGTGTGTGTGTGTGTGTGTGTGTGTGTGTGTGTGTGTATGTGTGTGTGTGTATCTGTATGTGTGTGTGTGTGTGTGTGTGTGTGTGTGTGTGTCTGTATCTGTGTGTGTGTGTGTGTGTGTGTGTGTGTCTGTGTCTGTATGTGTATATCTGTATGTGTGTGTGTGTGTGTGTGTGTATGTGTGTATCTGTATGTGTGTGTGTGTGTATATCTGTGTATATCTGTATTGTGTGTGTGTATCTGTATGTGTGTGTATATGTATGGTATGTGTGTGTGTATGTGTATATCTGTGTATATTTGTATGTGTGTGTGTGTATCTGTGTGTATCTGTATGTGTGTGTATATCTGTGTATATCTGTACGTGTGTGTGTGTGCGTTTGTGTGTATATCTGTATGTGTGTATGTGTATATCTGTGTATATATTTGTATGTGTGTGTGTGTGTATCTGTGTGTATCTGTGTATATGTGTATATGTGTGTGTATCTGTACGTATCTGTATGTGTGTGTATATCTGTGTGTATCTGTATGTGTGTGTGTGTGTGTATATTTGTGTATATATATATGTGTGTGGTGTGTCTGTATGTATATATTTGTATGTGTGTGTGTGTGTATGTGTATATCTGTGTATATTTGTATGTGTGTGTGTGTATCTGTGTGTATCTGTATGTGTGTGTATATCTGTGTATATCTGTATGTGTGTGTGTGTGTGTGTGTGTGTGTATATCTGTATGTGTGTATGTGTGTATATCTGTGTATATTTGTGTGTGTGTGTGTGTGTGTATCTTTATGTGTGTGTGTGTGTGCTTTGTGTATATATCTGTATGTGTATGTATATATTTGTATGTGTGTGTTCCTGCAGGATGCCGGCGTATAACTCCAGCTCCGTTTTCTCCATTTTCTTCATCGTCTTCATCCTGGTCAATGTTTACATCTTTATGTCTGTGTTCCTCGCTGTGGTTTACAACAACTACAAGAAGCACCTCAAGGTACTACTACTACTACTACTACTACTACTACTACTACTACTACTACTACTACTAGTACTACAACTACTACTACTACTACTACTACAACTACAACTGCTGCTGCTGCAGTTGCTCCCCGTGCCTCTAGGGGGCCCTGTTCTCCTGTGGTACCCGAGCTCTAGATTGACATTTCAGACAAAGTGCATTAAATGTTTTTGAAAATGTTTCTGTTCTGATCATTTTGGCACAAATGTTTTCAGAGCTGAAATGTGACCAAGTAAAAGTACTAAAGTACTGCACTTAAGTACAAAAAGTACTAAAGTACTGCACTTAAGTACAAAAAGTACTAAAGTACTGCACTTAAGTACAAAAAGTACTAAAGTACTGCACTTAAGTACAAAAAGTACTAAAGTACTGCACTTAAGTACAAAAAGTACTAAAGTGCTGCACTTAAGTACAAATGTACGTATCTGTATTTTACTTAAATACATTTTACTGTGTGTACTTTTACTTTTACTTGAGTTCATTTGAGAGCAGTATCTGTATTTTACTTAAATACATTTTACTGTGTGTACTTTTACTTTTACTTGAGTACAAATGAAACCAGTATCTGTACTTTTACTCCACTACACTACTAAAGTAGTGTAGTGGAGTGTACTCCATGTTTGAACTGGACTGAAAAGTAAAAGTATTTTTCTTGTTGTGTGAGAACTGCTGAAAGGTCTGAGGGTTTATTTTTACACACTTAAACTACCTTGAAATACTTTTAAATAGATTTTTTTTCATGTGATACTTTTACTTGAGTATTTTTTACCCAGTATCTGTACTTGAGTACTTCTTCCGTCACTGAATATTATTAAAACAAAGTGTAATGGACAGATACATGTCAGTACTTTAACCGCGAGCACTCGAGGCGCTTTAGCTCACGTGTCCCTCTTGTGTTCAGGAGGAGGTACGGCAGCTGGTCAGGGCCAAAAGGCACAAAATGGCGCGTGCCTTCGCCGTGCTGCAGCAGAAGAGCGGCGAGGGGGCGGAGCCTGTGGTCACACACGACCGGTGGAGCCGATTGGTCCGTAGGGTCCGCCCCGATATAAGCCACGCCCACAAAGAGCTGCTGTGGAGCGTTTGCGACCCCGAAGAGAAGGGCGTCATCGGTAAGATGGGTTTAGTCCTGGTTTAGTCCTGGTTTAGTCCTGGTTTAGTCCTGGTTTAGTCCCGGTTTAGTCCCGGTTTAGACCCGGTTTAGACCCTGTTTAGACCCGGTTTAGACCCGGTTTAGACCGGGTTTAGACCGGGTTTAGACCCGGGTTTAGACCCGGTTTAGACCCGGTTTAGACCTGGTTTAGACCCGGTTTAGACCCGGTTTAGACCTGGTTTAGACCCGGTTTTCCTCCGTAGGTAAGCTGGCGTTCGTGCAGCTTGCAGACCTGTTGAACATTGAGGTCATCACAGTGAAGCAGAGGCCACACCCCCTTCAGAACCTTTGCCCCGCCCTCTACCTGTCCAGGCCGAGCCGCCTCCTCTCGTCCGTCGTCCAGCACAGGTGAGTCCAGACGAGTCCAGGACAAAGGACTGTCCACCAGTCCATACTGAGCTCGTGTCTCTGTGC
>JAIEZT010001234.1:0-32976 GCA_019594935.1 Periophthalmus modestus
GGGTGGACAACATGATCTCCTCTTCTCCGCTGCACTGTTTGACGAAGGGTGAAAATGATACTCCTGCTGCGTGACTGAACTGGTGTCATACGCACGCCCCTCGTCACCGCTTTTAAAACCACATATACGCTTTCTCCAAACTGCTCTAAATACCACAATGTGAAGAGTGTACAACAACAAGGGTGTTCAGGATTCCTAACTGCCACAGAGCAATACATCTGGTTCAAAATAAAGACATCAGCAATAACAATAACAAAAACAAAATGTAAGGGTGGGGGATTACATATATTTTTTTGCATTACCTTGGTAACGATATTCAGATGGCACTTTAACATATATTGTGCTTTTGTCTGTTATATAGTTATAATTTCTGACACCTTTGAATCATTTTTATATTTTGGACATTTTAATATATTGATGTAAAACAACTTAATAAAATAAACAATTCCACTGATGTCCATATTGGAAAGTTGCAGTGCCCAGTGGGAGCTTATCATGCAGGTAAACTAGACTCAAATGCAACACAAAGAGAACAGTCAAATGTCTTAGAAAATATAGCAGAACGTGTCCTTTAAACAGGTCATTCTGAATATGGTAAATCAGGCAATAAACAACGGAGGAATAATGTCTTATTAATGTCAACGAAAATCTCTTCCACTTCGGGGATTCAATAAGGGAAACAGGCTGGGAGAATAAACTCAGGAACAGGTAACTCAAACAGAGATAAATGCAAGTTCAGAACTGCAGGAATGCAAACAACAAATATTACAGATACAGAGCTTGCGTGTTGCTCTTGGCTGGTCAACAATCTAGGACTAACTGAACAGAGGGAGTATATATATAGACTACCCTGGGCTGATTGGCAAATGAATGGCAGCTGGAGGTAAAACAGGGAGGCAGCAAAAGAAGGACCAGAACAGACTGGGAAACGGAGTTGGATTGGGGATAAACATGTAAACAGGCAGAACTGTTACAGAGCTGAGATTGCCGTAAACATCACAGCAAAGTGCCACAATGCTGGACAATGCTCAGCAGATCACACTGGAAAGAAGAAGATTCTTTTTTCATTTGTGCCAAAATGACTACGCAACACTGTTGGATCATACGTTTATCATCGATTAAGAAAATAAAATTGGAGTAAGTAAGGTCAGTGGGCATGTACCAGTGGCTCTGAAAACGATCGGACAAATGACGTCTTGAACACAGGAGTATAAAGATTACTCAAACATGCAAAATTGAACATTTAAAGTGTGCATATCTCACTTGCAATATTATCAATTATTCAGTACATCTCCTCCCACCTCTAACTTGTTGCAATCTTATCTTATCACAAGCTTTAATTACTCAATGAAGTTATGAAAGTTTTTGTATGAACCTATATATTAATTTGTACTATTAATACTATTCGTGCTATTAATTTAAAAAAATGAAAACAGGTCCATAATTGACCATAACTGTAATAGGTTTGAGACTCTGACATCTCTATCTGTGGATCCAGAATGATGAAAGTTAACAACTATTCATAACAAAATATTATGTCTTTTTTGTGGTTACTCGTCCTCAAAATGGCACCATATAACAGGAAGCTGAAAGTGACAGAGTGTATAATATTCACACTGCATGTTTAATTTTGTCTTGAATACAGGGAGCTGTTGGAACAAGTGGCTGAATTTGAAAAGACTGACTTCAAAACACCAGATAAGGTGAGTGAAGGTGAATCATGACTGGTGATGATACCATTTTGGCTGAAACAATATTTTGACCCGCATAGACACATCTACCAAGCAGGTCCAGTAAAGACCTTATTTTGAAGTAGTTTTATATTTCAGTTACTTTTTGGTTCAATGGTGACACATACAGAGCAATGACAAGTACATTTAACCGCCCATATCAACTTTGTAATGGTATACACCTCTTTGTCTTTAAATGTTATTTTAAAGCTGATTCATGGGACTTTGAAACACAAGACAAAACATACAATTGTAGTTCATAATATTTTTTGTCATTCCAGCCCAACCAGGAGTCAAGTAAACCCAAGTTAGCCCCTCTCAATGAAGGAGGGGTGTCTGAACTTCTTAATAAGGTAGGCTTATGTGAGACTAGCAGTAGGTGCAATGCATTTGGTAACACTTTTTAATAACTACAGCATAATTAACCTTAATAAAGGATGAACAAGGGCTTCATTCATGATGAACGAATGACTTGATTAATACTTTAATTAGCACAAATGCAAATTCAGGCATAGTAACTACTTAATCTCTCTGCTCCATTGCCTAAGTACCTAAATACTCGTTGCTGCCTGCACCTGGAATGAAAGTCAACAAATGAGGTCCATATCCTCCATGAATGCTATGCTAATAGAGCCATTCATTTGTTGTAAACACAATTTGATGTTGAATTTGTCCGGTGATGGTTTATGGGTTTAAAAATTTTAACTTAAAAATTTGAACTGGTAAAATGCAAAGAGAACATTTTTGAAACTTAGGATTAATGGATTAATGAGACAAATGTGAATGAAGCAAAAATACATCTAGCTATGTTTTATAACATGAGTAAAAAGTCAAATAAAGTCAGTTTTGCATAATATGTGCTCCTTAAGGCAAATTAAGTTGTAGCAATTATAAAGTGTTTAAGTGCATTTTATTTTGTACCTGTTAACAATTACAACTGTAACAATTTTTTTTGAATATTTCGTGTTTGTTCAGGAGATTGCCAGACTACAAGAAGAAAACGACAAAATGAAAGCCAGATTGCGGACCTTGGAAACACAGGTGCATTACACTTTTGTCATAAATTATTGCTTTTTGTAGAAGCAGAACTTTGTGAAAAAAACAGACTCTTATCAAAGTGATTACAATAAAATGTTTCATGGTATTGGAAATAGTAATGCCTTGTCTCTATGTTTTCTGTCTGTAGGCTATGAGTGCTCTGGATGAGAAGACGAGAGCTGAAAGAGCCCTCAGAGACCTCCAGAAAGTGCAAGGGGAACAGAAGGTATGATAATAATGCAGGAATAGTGTGTGTGTGACGTTTGAACACAAAACTTTTATTATCTAAAATAGGTTAAAAAATAAATGTAATTCTTTCCCTAATTTTTAGTTGTTTATGTTTTGCTTTTTGATTTATTTTACCCTCCTCCCTCACCTCACCCTCCCTTCTGTCTAATAAATGCCATGACTGCTAAGTGAAAGCCAAAGTTAAATCTATCAACTGGACAAAACGTTGTAAGAGTGAAGACCTGGATGACTGAGGCATGACTGCTAAATTAACAAATCAACAAATATTCTGTACATTTTTCTTACTACATTTTCTTAATTTTGTTGTTGAATTATATATATATATATATATTTTTTACATTTGACTTGTTATAATATTGTCTATTGTTTATCTGCAATCTTGGGCTTATTTTGGTATGTACCCTTTGTGTGTGTGTTTTGTAACAATAGTAATTGTAGTAATGTAGGAGTGTGTGTCTATATATATATTATACATTATATATATTATACATATATATATATACAGGCAAATAAGTATTTGAAGACCCTGTGATTTTGCAAGTTCTCCCACTTAGAAAGGGGTCTGAAATTTTCATCTTAGATGCATGTCCACTGTGAGAGACATAATCTAAAAAAAAATAATCTGGAAATCACATTATATGATTTTTTAAATAATTTATTTGTATGTTACTGCTGCAAATAAGTATTTGAACACCTGTCTATCAGCTAGAATTCTGAGCCTCAAAGACCTGTCAATAGCAGACCTGCCTTTAAAAAGTCCACCTCCACTTCACTTATTCTCCTAAATTAGAAGCGCCTGTTTGAGATCGTTAGCTGCATAAAGACACCTATTCACCCCATACAGTCTGTAAGACTCCAACTACTAACATGGCCAAGACCAAAGAACTGTCAAAATGTAATACACTAAGTTTTTTAGGTTTAAAATCATGCATGGCACAGAAGGTTACTGCTTAAACCAGCTCATGTCCAGGCCTGTCTAAAGTTTGACAAAGTGACAGCCCAGAAACCTGACTGATCTAGAAAAGATCTGTGTGGAGGAGGAGGCCAAAATCCCTCGTGCCTGGTGAAAAACTACAGGAAACGTTTGACCTCTGTAATTGCAAACAAAGGCTACTGCACCAAATATTAACATTGATTTTCTCAGGTGTTCAAATACTTATTTGCAGCAGTAACATACAAATAAATTATTTTTAAGAAATCATACAATGTGATTTACAGATTTTTTCTCTCTCAGTGGACATGCACCTAAGATGGAAATTTCAGACCCCTCCATGATTTCTAAGTGGGAGAACTTGCAAAATCACAGGGTCTTCAAATACTTCTTTGCCTCACTGTACATGCAATTCACCAGTTAATCTGACGACCATTTTGTTTTTCCCCTCAGCTCCTGGCCTGTTCTCAGGAGATCAACTGTCTGGAGGATACAGTGGCCGCTTTGAAGGAGGACTATGAGAAGTCGCTAAGTGCCAATGCCGCTTCTCAGAAGGACCTCCAGGAGAACCTGATCTCGGCCAAACACGAGCTGCTCAGGGTCCAGGAGCAGCTCAGCCTAGCAGAGAAGGTCTGACACACGACAATACATGCTACAGGGGTTGGTTTGGACTGGGGTCAGTGGGAGTAAGTATTAGGGCTATACAATTTGGGAAAAATATCAAACTGCGATTTTTCTGATAAGCATAGCGATGTGAATTTGAAATAGTTTTTTAACAATTAGTTCATATTCTAAACCCACCCAGAAGAGTTGACTAAAAGACTGAAACGACTAATACACAAATCACATTTCAGATCATGTTTTATTTAATCAGTTCATTTATTTGTTCATTTATTTATAACAAGGACAGTGCATATTGACCAACAGTACAAATAATAATATGGCAGAGTTAAGCAACGATCCAGATGTACAGGAGGCACCCTGGAAAGAGGGATCAGAATAAGATCAAAGAATGAAACATTTCATAGATTTAAATGTAGTTAAGTTGATGCAGCAGGAGCAAAGCAGGCAGTCAAGTCAGGGACACAAATTTTAAAAGTCCATTTAGAGCTGAAGCAAAGTTTAAAAAAGCAGTGTGAATATACAGTAAAACATACAGGTAAGAAACATTAGTAATAACAAACATAGGACAAAGCATGCATCATTTACAGACACATGCATAGTTAACCACCAGATGGCAGCTACAGCTACAGGGATGATTGTACAGAACTAAACTACAGGATTAGCAGTTTTAATGTAGAATAAGATGTGATATTTTGTTGTTTGTGGAAGAAATGATGGTACTACTTCAAAAGCTGCAGGCTTTGCGATTTGCTAATTGTGTCCTATCCAATTTTTGATTTTGATTCAATTTCTGTTCATCCTACCGCCCAAGTTAGCATAAGTATAGACCCTTTAAAATACTTTGTCATCATAAAGTTCAAAATCTATTGTGTGGTCAACATTCTGAAGTATTTGTCCAGTAAAACCTAAAACTCTTCACTCATCACTGTCTATCATAAGTTCCTATTAAATAAATAATGCAAAATATAATTGTAAATGGTCAAATCCACTTTTATTTTTCATATTTTGTAATAGTCTCTTGCTAATCCTTCACTGTAAAGGAATTATGTTCCTCTTCACCTTTGCCTCCAGTTACTCCAATCCTGGAATTTAAAATGTTGGCTATTTGTTTGTGTCTGATTTAGGAGTTGGACAAAAAGTTTCAGCAGACGGCGGCCTATCGCAACATGAAGGAGATCCTGACCAAGAAGAACGAGCAGATCAAGGAACTCAGAAAAAGTTTACAAAGGTGAGGAGGACTGGAGACTATAAAGGTTAAAGTTCACGTAGGCCACAGGGAAGATATTTGTCTGCTGGTTGTCTGCTACCTTATTATTCTACAGTAGGCCTGCCACAATAATTCATTTATTGACTTCAATATTTATCGTGGTCACAGGGAACTTTTCTTATTTTTCTGTACTTCGATGAGATTTGAGTTGTAATGGGCCATCTAAAGTATTTCATTCTGTTATTTGTTTATTGCAGTACAGTATTTTATTATGATATTGGACATTTAGAGTTTAAAGTAAATTTGAGGTATAATCCGGCTTTAGGGTTATTGTATCAGTGGCATGAATTAGTTTAAGTATTATTTATCTTCTACAATTTCTTAAGCATATATCTCCATTTCAAAATGTGTTACAATGACAGGCCTGTTACAGATATTTTATAAAAGAAGTTGGTGTGTAAGGTGGTCAGTTATCAGATTATTGTCACATAGAGTATGATTCAGCGTGAAAATGTTAAATACAAAGGTAAATTGCCAGTGTAGATTACAGAATTCAAAGGTGTTAGGTGTGAACACTTTTCCCCTGTTTTTTTTAAATTGTCTACATTTTTGTGGTGTTTTTTCCCAGTTTGAGTTCTTGGAAGTTGGTCCTATTTTTTCTTGTATATTTTTGTTATCTATAGTTAGTCATTAGTTTATTTACATATCTCTGTTGTGTATATATTTAGCAAGTAGTATTTTCATGGTTTGTTTTCGTTCCTGCTTTTGTGTGGGGATAGTTTATGGCTTGTTTTTTTTCGTTAGAGTAGAGACAGTCCTTATTTTACATTGGCCGGCTAATTATGGTCTTTTTTCCCTTTGTTGCTTTGTTTGTTTTTTGGACACAGGGTTTGTTGTTAAGGGTTTTTTTTTTTTCCAATAACTTTTAAAAAAATTAAGAAGAACCAGAAGTTAAAAAGTAATGAACAGTATTGAACCTTTAGCTTTGTTTCCTGTGTCCTTATTAAATATGTTTTGGTCCACTTTTGGGTCATTACAAAGGTTATTGCAATATAATTTACTATTACTAATGCTATGACTGAAAATTAAACTAAAATAAATAAATAAATGTTTTAGTACTGTACTTTAGTACTTTACTTTAAGAATGTGCTTATGAATGTGTTTGAAATGTGACACCAGAACTGCAACCAAGAACTATTCATTCATTAGATTTCAAAAGCCTGGTGAACACCTTTTTTTGGACTATTTTACCCAAATTAAGCTTAAGTGACACCATTTGAGGACTTTTCATCAAAAACACTAAGTTTGTGGGGTTTATTTTTATTTGATACTGAGTCATAACACTCAGCAAATGCCATATTTTCTCTACTGTTCAGATATCTGTGTAAACCCTCAGTCGTCCAGGTCTGATCCATAGCAAAAGACAAAGTTCAAATCTGTCAACTGGAAATCGTTGTAGGAGTGAAGACGTTTCGCTGCTCATCCAAGCCGCTTCTTCAGTTCATGAAGATAGCCATTATTTGATGACTATTATAGCAATGACTGATTAGTTTCAGGTCCAAGTTGTTTTTTTTCCTTATGAGTTCACTTTGCTTCAGAATCAGACTTTCTTTGAAGTGGTTGAGGTCTTAAAAGGCATGTAACTAAATGTGTTTGTGTGGTTGTATGCAGATATGAACCCGACGAATGAGCCGCCCTAAAGGTCGCTGGGTCTGAGTCAACAAGTGGACCAACGTCTTATACCGAGGTTTAAAGACACACTACACATTCTGATGCTACAAGTGGACAAAGAGAAGAGCTCCTCTGATACAGCTGCAATTACACATTATATCTGGTATCTATAGTAAAAACCTGACTGCTAATAAAGAGCAACATGGTGAGTTTTGAACTGAATTATGTGACAATGACATCATATCTCCTTTTGGTGTCCTCTGATGTGGTACAGTACAGGCTGTTATGGTACTGGATGTTTTAGCATCTCCTCCTACACTCTACAAGACAATCACCTTGTACGATGTCCATTACCAACTTTCAAAACTAGATTTTTTTTAAAGGCTCTATATCATGAATTACTATTTTATTATTTCACATTATTTTTCATAGGCTTATACATTATGAGATCAAATGTAATAGTCATATTTATATAGTATATATTAGATTAAAAAACTATGTTGAATATTGCGATAACAATATCATTGCAATAGTTTGTCTAGGGTTGGATTTTGTTGGCAAACCCCCACACTTAAGTTCAACATCCAATAAGTATACAGTAAGTTCTGTTAAATTACAACAATGACTTGATTTACTATCGTCAAACTTGATAATCTTGATAAAAACATCATAGAGACTAAAGCAAGAAAAAGGAAATTTAGGATTCAAAAAAGAAAATCAAGACTAAAATCTAACTAATCTGAATCAATCTAAATCTTTAAAATGATTAAGTGAATTTATCTGCATCCTAAAAAAGCAGCAGAAGAGGCAAGGACTCTAGACACTGACTCACCAAGCTAATAGCATTTACTGCCCAAGTGAGTCATTTGCATAGACAGGTTAAGTCTATGAGTTTCATGGATGATCTTGAGGGCCTGGATCTGTAAATAAATTAGAAGTCATCCCAATGTTCCTTGGTTAGTATATGTCTTTATACGGTGCTGTAATTTAGGAAGGACTGGATGACACTCCCTCCATCTTAAAAGAGGGTAAAATATTTTCTTAAAAAAAACTCCTCGGCATGTTTTTCCGTTTCAATTTTCAGTTTCAGTGTGGTGGTTACCGCTCACCTCTGAATCTCACCAAGACATTTCCAAGTACCTGAAGACATGCTGTAGACATGTGACAATTTTATGATTTTCAAAACAAAAACTATTTTCTTTTGGCTAAACCTTTTTTGTAGGTAGATTTAAATAAGATATTTGAAATTTCTAAACCCAGGACTCTTGTGTAACTCCTGTGTAAGCAACGCAGACTTTGGCCTGTGTTTTTCACTTACTATGAATTATGACCTCTATTACTGTCCCAACAGCCAAGTCAAAATAGGAACTAACTTAACCAAACAATTGGCATGACATGAAAAATTAAAACATTTTAGGAAAATCTCAGTTAGAATGGTGTTAACTATTAGTGTAAGATCAATTAATGCATTATTTAAGCCAGCTTAATAAGGATAAATTACTATTCAAAACATGGGGGGTGGAAATGCTTTAGGATAATGGCATATCCAGCTACTGTATGTCCAACCTGTCCTGTACCAGTCAGAAGAAATTGTTCCTTTAGTGTGATGACGCTCTATGCAATCAGCCCATGTAAAGAGGCCTTGTTCGCTCAATGGGAGTTTACCATCTGCCTACACATGTTATTGCTTCAATAAGACATTACAGACTTTCTGCTAACTTAGCTCATAATTACACCCCTTTAATAATTATGCCAATTCAATAATATGATTTTGTTTTTAGTGATTTAACATTCTGTGAAAGTTCCATCACTCAAAACATAAGATTTTACCTTCAGCTTAATTAGCACATTATAATATATTATAGGGTACCACTTTATAATAACTACACCTTAACTACAATCACAACTGAAACAGGGTTGCCAGTGTCTTAACCTGCAGATACAGGACACATACATGTTTTTCTCATTCTCAGTCTATGGACAGATCATGGCTCATATGGAAGCTCAGAATTCACTAACTGAGAGGCAGAGGCTGCATTAACACTGATTAATGATTGGCCGTAGGTGCTGAGGTCTAGTTAGTGACAATTGAGATCAGAGAGAGTCCTTTTAGGTTTAAACCACTGGATTTCAGTATTGAAACTGGCAACCCAAATGAGAGACTCATGTGAGGCTCATTATGCTTACTGATTGCATAATTGTCTTGAGAAACAAAACATATCATAAATAAATGTGACATCAATGTCCAATATCTGTGTAAACTCAGTCGTCCAGGTCTGATCCATAGCAAAAGATGAAGTTAAAATCTGTCAACTGGACAAATCGTTGTAGGAGTGAAGACATTTCACTCCTCATCCAACCCGCTTCTTCAGTTCTGGTCAGATTGCTGGTGGACACTGCCTTATATCTATCTGAAAGGAAAGGCTAACTACACTGAAACTGTAAACATCTATTGTTTCCAGTTTCAGCTGAAACTACCCTATTCAGACTTTAACAACCCTGCTATTGTTCTCTTTGTTTTGGGTCTGAGGATGGAGTTAATGATGGGGGAGAGATTGTCTCAGGCCCCCATTTCTATTTAAGGAAGGATTGTCTTTCCTAACAAAAATAACTTCTTTAACTCCCCTCTCAAACCATTTCTTTTCTCTGGCTAAGATTTGAACTTCACTATCTTCAAAGGAGTGGTTAGTAGCTTTGAAATGTAGATGTACAGCAGACCGGGGTCCAGAGGAGCTCTCATGCCCGGTGTTGGTACATCCTCTTGTGGAGTAGCTGTTTAGTTTCTCCAATGTAACGCTCACTGCACTCTTCACTACACTGAATAGAGTAGACTACATTTATACTTTGTTTATGGCTCTGGGTTTTGTCCTTAAAGTGTTTGTAGGTTTGAAAAAGACAGGAATCTCATAATGTCTGAAAATTCTCTTAAGTTTTTCAGACACACCCGCTGTGTCTGAAAAACTTCTCAGTCTGCCGTACATACTACTCTATTCAGTGTAGTGAAGAGTGCAGTGAGCGCTACATTGGAGAAAACTAAAACAGCTAATCCACAAGAGGATGTACCAACACCGGCGTGAGAGCTCCTCTGGACCCCAGTCCGCCGTACATCTACATTTCAAAGCCACTAACCACTCATTTGAAGATAGTGAAGTTCAGATCCTAGCCAGAGAAAAGAAATGGTTTGAGAGGGGAGTTAAAGAAGCTATTTTTGTTAGGAAAGAGAATCCTTCCTTAAACAGGAATGGGGGCCTGAGACATAATCTCTCCCCCATCTACAACTCCATCCTCAGACCCAGAACAAAGAGAACAATAGCAGGGTAGTTAAGGGCTTAACAGGGTAGCTCCAGATGAAACTAGAGACAATAGTTGTTTACATTTTCAGTGTAGTTAGCTCCTCCCTTCAGATAGATATAAGGCAGTGGCCGCCAGCAATCTGACCAAAACTGAAGTAGAGGCTTGAATGGGCAGCGAAACGTCTTCACTCCTACGATCAGTCCAGTTGACAGATTTTAGCTTCGTCTTTTGCCATCACGTCCAATGTTCTTGTAACTAAGAATACATCAGCATTACAGTTGTTATCAGTAAAAGCTATTTTGGTTTTGAACATCTGTGTCATATCTGGGGACACAGATAAGTCAAGAAATCGTATACAGTTCAATTAATAAGGCATAAACAATGACTTAACAAATAGACTATTTAATTCAGAGGTTAGGATTGGGTGTTGGGATATAAATTAAGTAGTTACTAAGCCTGAATCATTCTATTAATAGACTATTAGTTCATTATAAATGAAGTCTTTGTTTATGCTTTAAAGTCTAATTAAGGTAGTGTATTATTATAAGTATTACCCATTATAGTTGGTCTTGGTCAAACATAGAGAATATGATATTTTAGTTTGGAGGAGTTGGTATTGAGTGACCATGGGATTACAATCCAAATACGATGTTGTACTGCTCTTGTAGAGTGTGAAACATCTGTACCTTTAAATCTATACTAGCTGTGGACTTGTTTGTATTGTGCAACATATGGGGAAATAAAATTATGATGCTGAAATGGTGATTACTAGTATTGTTTTATCTTTATAATATGCCAAATTAGTATTAGGATTTAGTCTCCTTTGACATCGGTCTTCTCCTTAACTATGAAGCACAATATATAAATATATAAACCAGGTGTCGGCGAGTAAATCTGACCCCGGGCCAATTTTCTCTCAATGACTTGGAGCCAGAATAAAAAATAATTTCAAAATAAAAGTTCTGAAGTACGTATGAAATGGCCCCAATAGCATGGCCCCAATAGTCCCTTAATAGTCCCTTAACATCTAAAACGGGACAAGAGACAGGACAACACAAACAACAATCAAACAACTCCACAGATCACAAAAAATTCACACTCCATACGGTCTAAAGTGCCTATTTGTAAAGAGCGTATGTGGCTAAAGTGCTTCCTGTCATTTTAAAGTGCTGTAGTATTCTAATAAATAAGTTAATTTAGTTTAAAGCCAGTTCAGTCCACATGTGTTAGTCATCTCCTGCCGCTCAGAGACGACCAAGACACTGGAGTTTACAGAGTGCCCTCAAGTCTTACAATATTCATACATATATACATATTAATATCAATTATACTATGATATTGTATTGTACATCTCTGTTTGAAAAGAGCTAGTCTTTCATCCTGTCATCTGGAGCAAACCATTAGCTCCTTTAGTGTTGGTCTTCCTTTAATAATACCTTCCTACTTCGACCGAAAGTCCAGTTTAGAAAACTGCTTTAACTTTAATATGTAATCTTCTTACTTTTAAAAAATGGGGCCAAACAAGAAGAAAAAAGTGAATTGCTAAAGTTGACTTGAACTAAATTGTAGTTTGCGGCCCCGATTCTGCAGGATTTACAAGAATCCCTTGGCTCACGAGTGCCCCCTAACATGAGGCAGGGTAACTGCGTGCCTCACCCGGTGCCATTTCACAGCCGCTTAAAGCAGCAGAACACAGAGCTGAGCGCACAGCAAAGTCAGTCCGCGGTGAGGCATGAACGGCCGGTGCCTCACCTCGCGTCTCTTCTCGGGATTTTCAACGGTAAACGTAAAAATTCAGTGATTTTGAGTTAAAAAAAGAATAAAATTGCAAACTTAAATAGAAAATAACTTTATAGTACAAATCATTGGATAAATATAACCATTTCATTTATTTTTTTCTCTGTGATGACAGGTGAGGCACTGGATAGACTAGTGGATTAGCCAATCAGAGACACACATGGTCCATTTGTATCAAAAAATATATGGCCGCTTACATAAACAAGGGACTGAAAAACATTGGGGATTTACGCAGAATCAGTGAACAAAGTGCTAAAACTCTGCGCAATCATAGCAAAAAAGACGAAGTTTAAATCTGTTAACTGGACAAATTGTCGTAGGAGGGAAGACATTTCGCTGCTCATCCAAGCCGTTACTTCAGTTCTGGTCAGATTGCTGGTGGCCACTGCCTTATATCCATCTGCAGGAAGGAGCTAACTACACTGAAACTGTAAACATCTATTGTCTCCAGTTTCAGCTAGAATACCTACAACTCCATCCTCAGACCCAGAACAATGAGAACAATAGCAGGGTCTTAAAGGCTGAACAGGATAGTTTCAGATGAAACTGGAGGTTCAATGTAGTTACCCCCTTCCTTCAGACAGATATAAGGCAGTGTCCACCAGGTATCTGACCAGAACTGAAGAAGCGGCTTGGGATGAGGAGTGAAAATGCCTTCACTGTAAGGTCTAAATTACAATGTTGACAGATTTTAAGATTTTTTTGTTTGCAAGGAAATTACGTTTCTTAAATAATCAGCAATTTGCTTTTCATGACTATTCGAATTTGATTGTGATAAATCTTGCTGCCTGAGCGCATCACAGCTTCCTTGCACAGGAAGTGGTTTTGCGATGTGAAAGTGTGACAGCACTTTCCCACAATATGGCTCCCACCTGTACTTGCCACTGTGTCAAAGTAACTGTCACACTTTCACAAGGCTACAGCGCAGCGTCTACAGTATTGGTTAATTTTAAGAACATCATGTTAGATTGAATAATGAATGAATCCAAGGCTGTAAAATCTCCATGGAAAGAAGCAAGTAGCAGAAAGAAAAAGTTACATAGTGCTCATACATAATCTTTGTCTCTACCAGGGTATGTTTCAAGTGCACATTTGGTAGGAAGGTTATGGCCCTGTCTCCAGTTTTTTCTTATATAGGCAAACTGAGCACATTAATGAAATCCTGTATTAAACAAACGTAAATATGCCTAGCTAATTACATCAGCAGTCCCTATCGGGTAACAAAAGAAGTACAACATACACATTAGTCAAAAACTTTGTAACATTTGCTTGTGTTGTACTAATGGTCACATGACTGGTTTGATTTCAGCCACACTAACAACGTAGCTATTCAGTGTAACTGCAGCTAAAATATGTTTTACCTGCTGTTGTTTTTTACATTTTTTTTACTTTTTATTTTAGTCAAATTAATATTTCTAATCTGCCAGTGTTCTGGGACTAGTAATGGTGATAAAGTACCCTTAAGGGGTAGCAAAAAGACGAAGTTCAAATCTGTAAACTGGACAAATCGTTGTAGGAATGAAGAGGTTTCGCTGCTCATCCAAGCCGCTTCTTCAGTTGTGATCAGATTACTGGTGACCACTGCCTTATATCTATCTGCAGGGAGGGGCTAACTACACTGAAACTGTAAACATCTATTGTCTCCAATTTCATCTGAAACTACCCTATTCAGCCCTTAACGACCCTGCTATTGTTCTCTTTGTTCTGGGTCTGAGGATGGAGTTGTAGATGGGGGAGAGATTATGTCTCAGGCCCCCACTCCTGTTTAAAGAAGGATTCTCTTTCCTAACAAAAATAGCTTCTTTAACTCCCCTCTCAAAACAATTTTCTTTTTCTCTGGCTAGGATCTGAACTTCACTATCTTCAAATGAGTGGTTAGTGGCTTTGAAATGTAGATGTACGGCGGACTGGGGTCCAGAGGAGCTCTCACCGCCGGTGTTGGTACATCCTCTTGTGGATTAGCTGTTTAGTTTCTCCAATGTAACGCTCACTGCACTCTTCACTACACTGAATAGAGTAGTATGTACGGCAGACTGAGAGTTTTTCAGACACAACCCGCTGTGTCTGAAAAACTTAAGAGAATTTGTGAAATGTCTTCACTCCTACAATGATTTGTCCAGTTGACAGATTTGAACTTCGTCTTTTGCTATGGATCAGACCTGGATACCTGAGGGTTTACACAGATACCCTTAAGGGACACATCAATCTTGGTCTGTTTTTGGTCAGATTTGTAGTTCATGTTTTCCAAATGCCTACATTTGAAAAAACACAATTAATAGCATAGTCACTTACACAACCACGCGCCATTCAGACCACTGAGCCCTACCCCAGTCAATGCAACATGCTCACTGGTAACACATTGCATTGACCCACACAGGCATGAGCTGAGAAGCTTTCACAGGGAATCATCTGGTTAGGTCTGAGGTGAAGAATTCTGCTTCCCTACCAGTTTTAAAATGCACAACTGATAACAAGGCAGACACCTAGTCCAGGTGGCTTGTGTCTGGCTGACCTGTATGTGACTGTGTGAGAGCTGGCTATGCAAACTGTGGCCACTCCCTCCCCTCACTCCCTTGAGGGGAGTAAGTGAGGGAACCCCCCCCCACTCCTCCCGGGCTCACTCTCTACTCCCTCCCTCACATTCCCTTTTGAGGGAGTAAGTGAGGGCCCGCCCCCCCCCCCCCCCCCCACCTCCCCCTACTCCTTCACTCTATGCCTCCTCCTCACTCCCTTTGAGGGAGTAAGTGAGGGAACCCCCCCCCCCCTACTCCTTCCAACTCTATGCTCCCTCCCTCACTCCCTTTGAGGAGTAAGTGAGGAACCCCCCCCCCCCCCATCTCCTTCACCTCTATGCTCCCTCCCTCACTCCCTCAAGGCGAGTAAGTGAGGGAACCCCCCCCCCCCCCTACTCCTTCACTCTATGCTCCCTCCCCACCCCCTCCTCCCTCAGTCCGCTCTAACTCCTCTCTCTTTCTCACCCCCCCACTTCACTCATCCAGGGCCTCTCACTGCTGGAGGTAATTTCCTCCCAGGGATACCTTCCCCCGAGTTGTAGGGTCCTTTGCTCGCTATGGCTTCATTCTGCCCAATAAGTCTGTGCATTCTAAAACAAAGAACCAAGTTTACAGTTAGAATGCCTTTGTGCTCTGTGGGTATGATAGATTTAAGTCCCCACCCCCTTACCCTCAGCGTCCGCTTACTCGGATCCGTTATCACCCCCACTACCTGTTCCAGGGTCACATGGACCGCCCTCCAGGTAGCACCGAGTGTGTAACTGGTTTTCTACTTACTGTTGACTTGATTTTCTTGTTTTACGGGTATGTCGCATGCGAACAAACTAAGAACAAAATGGCTGGGGGGGTCCGTTGCATTGTCCGTTGCTTAGCTTTGTGGTATCGGCGTTTAGTACTCTCAGTCAGGGGCATTGATGTGGGTGGAGGGGGCTATTCTAGTATAATCTAATGACGGTTGTGGACCTTTAGATTATCAATAAGTGGCCCTTAGACTTAGGCGTGACACATATATAATCTGGAAGAACGTACTAAGGGGGTAATCAAAACAATCGCTACCATCTCTTATGTTAGGAAAACTGCTCAAGCGCATACCTGGGGCAGTTCACATTTGAAGCTTTTTTTTTGAGCTTATTTGGACAGAGGAAAATGTCAATTAAGAAACTTGACATTAACACTCATTCTAAAAGTTAGCACGTACCGTTTGGCGAGTTCCATGGCTGCTCCATCAGGGGAGGTGTCACTCAGGGAGGACAACGTCGCTAAGATGCTCTCTGTCTGGAACGGGCACCTTTCCCGCCGCCGATGCTGGCAGCTTGGGGGGAACCACGTGGGGCAGGTAAGGCTGAAAGGCCCAGCTGCCCACCCCTGTCGTGCTGGGGGCTGCTTTATTGAGATCCTCCGTCCTGTATAGCAGTAGACGTCATCATGTCTGGAGGCAGACGTCAACATAAGGTGACCTGGAAGCCATCACCATGGGGAATGACAAGTGTGGTGCGCGACGGGGGAGGTTAAGCTCAGCCGGGAAGGTTTGCTGGGTGGCCACAAAAACAATGGGGGTAACGTCCTGTTATCATTGGGCATAGCACAGGACTATAGGCAGCAACGCCACACGGGGTGGGTCGTCGGGGGGCCCGCCGGCCAAAAACCACAAGGAGGATCCTTTTTTTTCTGTTGTATATATTACTTTTGCCAAAACACACTACACGTGGAACGACCATTGTGGTGATCTGCATATCGTTAACTAGTTTAGTGCGTTTACACTCCCAGGGGGACCATAGCAGCTCGAGTGCGCTGGCACTCATCAATCTTTTTGTAAAACACGTTATACTGGTGCGTCAGGTTGTGTGCTGGGCTAATTCTTGCCACTTTGAGAACTGCGTTGGGGCGGCAGATGGCATCTTAGCGGGGATTTTCCCAAGAAGTTTGCTCCTCGGTTAAAATCCAATGTGGCAGGTTGTGGACGGGACTGTACCTTGCACCTCCTCGTTTTCCCATGACAGGTCTTTTCAGCGAGCGGAAAGCTGTGAGGCCCAAACCCAGCAACGCGGGGGCAAGGATCAGTAGCACATATAGTCGCGGGCAATGAGAGGTCTTATCCTGCATGAAAAGCCTAGGAACTAATAGAGCCAGTTTTCCTTGTGAACACAATTTGGACCGTAGAATGATTCCAGTGGATAAATTAATAGGCTTAACAGTTGTTGAAGGCCCAGAGTTTAGGTGGGATGCAACAAAACCCGTGCCCAAATGCAAACTCGCATTTATCCAAGTGCTCAGATACGACAACGTTTGGAATGAATTACTAACCCATAACATATTTAGTCACCATGTTCCCTTTTATCCATTTGGAAAATGCCTATGCTTGCCAAAAAACCGCGTATTCAAAACGTTTCAGATTTGGTTTTTGACACTCTGAACTTTTGATGAGAGAACACCATAATTATACATGGCATAAAGCTCAAAAGTCGATTTTTACACATAAATAAACCCCTTCTTTAAACATAGGAAAACCACCAATACTGAGCAGCAGACATAATCACTTACCGCGGCCTGCGAAGACGTTCCATGGTGGTACACATACACTAGCACAGCCAAAGTCTATGAGGCGCACTCTGGTGGCCTTCCAGGGTCTCCTCCATCCAAACTCAACCAAGGCTGTTGTCTGGGGTGTTTTATGTCCCTATGAAAAGATTCCACGCGACAAAAGTTCCAACGATGCATTCACCAGCCCTGCCGCAACCCAAAAATTTTGGCTGTGGGAAAAAAAAAAAAGAAAATGCCAATAAAATCAAAACTATAATAGTGATTCAACAACAGACCAATTTAAAGGTGCAACTATGTACAACTTTTCTGGTCTGGTTGGGTCTCCACCTGCTTGTCTCCGTGGAGATGCTTTGTCTGACATTACCTACAAATCGCAATGGCAATGATATGATGCAAATGTTTTGTAAGCACTGTCATAATTTCCTCCACAAACAAAATCTAATCGTCTTATTCGCTGTATAAAAGCTGCTGAACCCTGTAGTGTAGATCTGTACACACATGTTCGAAGGTGAATCTTGTATTTGTCACTTGATATTAGTGTTTTTGGTCAATTCTCACCTGGCACGTAAAAAATTGGAAACTTTGAACAGAATCTTCATTATTTAAAACGTAAATTACAAAGCTAATCCATTTGTACATGGTACCACAGTATGGCATCGTCACCCCTATCAAGTACTCCACCGGAGACCATCGGAACTGACAGCTCAATAGACCACGTTACCAGTCAGACATCTTTGGAGCGTTGATGAATGCAGTTAAAACCATTGCAAGATCTAGCTATATAATACCATAACTAGGGAACATCCAGGCAAACGCAGTAATCTCCATCCTCTGCAGCACAGGTGGTGAATCCGAAGTTCGGTTTTAAATGCACGTAGATAGAACTTTGAATTTTTACTGTATGAAAAACGGGAGAAAATTCCAGGAAACTAAATTCACGCTTATAAGTGGTGCCAAAATGATTCCTCCGTTATCCTAAGCCTTCCAACCATTCTAGTGATTCATTGCTTTTTTCACACCTGTCAGAGAACCGTTATTGAGAGGTTTGCTATGACGGTAAAACTAAACAATTAGCGTGTCACGAATAGTGTCTTGATTATCGGACAAATACACAATGCTGTATGAATAGATGCCAACAGACACGCAGCAAACCTATTTTACTTTGAAAACTGCTTTTACAATATACTGTACTGGGCTAAGCCGAGGTTTGCTCAAATACATGGAAAAAATCAGGGTTACGGGTCTTTAGAAAAAATAAGTAGTATGAGAAAAACTATTGAGCCTTCAGTTTTGAAAACTTCTTACCTTGGCTTCGACCGCATCAAGCCATCCTCTGTGCAGTTGATGTGCTCCCACCATGTCGCATGCATGGATTTGGCCTCTCCAACACGAGCACAATCTGCTTTCCAGATCAAACCACTCAAGAAGGACATGAGTTACTTCGCTGTCTTTCACGCCGGGCGCCCGCTCCCAGCTTGTGTCGCAGTATCTCCACTCAAGTGGAAAACCCGTTTCAAACTACACCCTAGTCCTTTCGTGCAGATCAAAAGTGAAAATGGGTCAAGATGTGCAAATACAACATTGTTACTGAAGTTGTGTTAGAATTACTTACTGTCCATGAGATTCTGGTGCTTTGAATACATTTGATGCGAACTGTAAGAAACATGTTACAATTAGTATTAAACAGTTTAACAACACACAAAAGTGACATGTGGGGGTGGAATGTGCAAATCCAAAGGATAGTCGGTCCGTGTCTGAGGAAGTAGTGTCCTTACCTGGCCACCAAGTTGTTCCTCTATCCCACACCGAACACACAGAGTTAGACTGTGGGGGGGGGGGTAGCCGACCACGGGGTCTTCAAACATTTTTCAATATGGTACTTTTCTTTGATAATGCACTGCAAGAAGATAGTGGAATGTTAGTACTCAATAGAATGTTTCACTCAACAATGTGCCTTAAAGTTGAACTTTGTTCTGGTGGGGACAAGCGCGCCAGCCTGCTTGTCCCCATGAAGATGTTTATGTCCTCCAGAAAAGTACACAGTAAGGTTTAAAAATCAGTATCAGGTTAGAGCAGGTCTTACATTGGTCTTTGAAGAGGTTGTTCAGGTCTTCGTCTTCTGTCTCTGTTGAGGGGACCCGGGGAGCTCCTGGCTCTCACTGGAGGTGGATTCCTTTCCTGCAGGTCTCTAGGGTTGCTCTAGGCTGATCCTGACTCTGAGTACTGCAGTTTGGAGACTCTGTAAAAGCAGAAAAATTATTGTAAGTAAAAATTATATTTTATTACTTAAAAATGGCACATTTTATCTTCATTGTGGTATTGTAATCAGTATTGAGTATTGAGTGAAGACTTCACCAGAAAAGTTACATAATGCACCTTTCACCACATTGCGATTTATCCTTTGTTATGCTAAAGGTGTTACAATAATTTGCTATTTTTGTACAAGCCTAATTGTAAGCTAGTGACTGGTCTCACCTGCTTTCCTTTGTTCTTTTGACGCTTCTTTTTCTGTGGGGCGTCCTTCTTCGTGACGGGTGTTCGCAATCTTCCTGCTGGTGCTCGCTGTGCCATCACTGAAATCATTCCTGGACTTTTTTACCAGCTCCAGCCAGCTCTTCAGTGGAATCGGAGCTGCTTCTTTTTCCGACTCTTCAGTTTTCATCCGTCCTTGCATCCCTCTTCGGCTCGGTGGGGCTGCAACTAGAGGTACTCGCCTTAGGGGAAGTCTTCTCGCTGCTAATCCCTGATTGAGAGCTAATAAGTCACTCAGATTTGGGATATCACAGCGTTTCAGTTTGACAAGGACTTTAAAACCGAGTCCTCTGAGTGCGCGAAAGTTTTTAATCGTCCGATGTGTCTTTTCCAAAAGTGAGCTAGGAGTGTTTGATTTCATCTTTACTACTAGTTGGACAGTTATTTAGTCTAAAAAGGGTAATTTAAAAAAGGGGGTAAACCTAAACTAAAAACAATGGCTACCACAACAAGTAAGTAACAAAAGCCTAAATACAAGTCAGGAGTCACTACAAATGCCAACTGCACAGTTAGAAGTGCAGAGTCCAGATGAACAGATGTGTGCTCTGACATCATAAGACCAAATCCAGTGATGTCACCAGGTTCATAGGTTGTCATGTCAACGGATGATGTCACTAGAAATTACATCATAATGGAATCAGCATAGAATCAGTGTTTTAAACAAAAAAACAATTTAAAAATAATAGACTGTACAACAAATGTGTTGAATTACTTGTTATGATCTAAAGGGTTGAAAGCAGAAAGGAGAAGTTAATATAACTTAGTTAGCTGAAGATTCCATATTTTGTGGGTCTTTATATGTAAAAAGGCAGATTACATAAACTGACGGTCTTTATACAAATACATTGTTTCCTAGTACTTTTTCTACATAAATAGTTCTTATTGTATCAACTCCTGCACAGTTGTAATTGTAGTTGTAGTGTGAGTGCAGTTTGGTCAGATAGAGATAACGCAATAGAGGTTTTGCTATGCCCCCTTTTCATAGACTGGACCTTTTTCGGCAAGACATTTCTTTAGTCGCAAAATATTATTTGACTACAGCCTAGCTAGTGATCACCTAATCTTAATAATACTTGTGTTTTATATCCAAAAAAATACCATTTGTTGTGTGTGTATTTGTCAAATGCTGTAAAAATTACAAAGGACAAAACTGAATCAAACCAATATTTATTGCAATTTCCCATTCAAATCAAATGTTCTCATCATTTTAAAAGCAAAATAAAGGCAGAGGTTTAAAAATAATCTATGTAGAAAACAATACCGTTTTTTTGTACAGACAGAAATGAGAAAACTAAGTATGAGTAGTGCAAAGCTTAAAAATATGGCATTGTTTACATTATCTTAATAAGTAATAATCATCTTTAGCACTATGGTTCCGATACTAAAACGTATGAAATCAGCACAACTTCAGAAGCAAAGTTGAAGGTAGTCATGAAAAGTCTGTTGAAGATTTTGGCAAGCTGGACTTACTGCCAATGCCAAGTTTTTTCATTGAAAGAAGGGAGCAGAAAGCAGCAGAAATACTGTTTTATACCAGGCTGGGTGACACTGAAGAAGGGCTGCACAATAGTATGAATTAAACAATGTACCAGAAATGACCAAAACCAGAAAACATTGTGCTAAATCACTTCTACATAATAGCCTTTTTAGTTAAAAGAATCCCTCTGATTTCTCACATGGAGCAGTTTTCTAAAATTTGTGAACCCTCCTAATTTGGTTTCATATGGTGAAAATCATTTAATATAGATACTTGTGTATATAATGTCTTTTCCTAAATCAAATTTGTCAGCCATTGGCCCTGATAGAGGTCAGGGGGCAGGCATACCCCATTAAAATTACCAGCTGAAAAAAATACTAAATAATTAAACTTTTTTTAAGAGAATATGTTGAAGACATTAATAAAAAATTAAAACCATAAGAAAAAATAATAATAAAACTTTAACATTTTTTACCTCTGCTCTGACTTTCTAACTTTGCAAAGGAAAAAAAAAAAAAATAAAAAAAAATATAGATATATATATATAAGTATTTGGCATTTGTCAGAATTGTATTTTAATAATATTGTGCAGCTCTATATGATAAATAATTGCAACCCAAATTACATGAGCAGAATTTCTGGCTCAGACACAGCACAGTAGAGCATAAAGCCCATCTGGTCCACCTGATCCTCTGACAGCCCACTTAACAGATTAACTGCTGGTTTGAAATAACTGTGCAACGCCCCTTGCTCCAGGTAGCCAATCAGCTCGGTGATGCACTGCTGGAACCGTACCTCCAGACCTGCTTTCCAACCAATCGCTCTCACTGTCGATGAGGTGGAGGATGAGATTTGGCCGTGGGGCAGTTCACGAGCCTTTTGGTGGGCGGAGGGCGGGGGGTTTAAGTTTGAATATAGATTTCAGGATTTTGAGTAAGAGTCTGCGAAGGCCATCGTCCGCCATGTCAGCTGGGCCAGCCGCTGAGTCTCCAGGGGTACAGGGACAGGTTGCCAGGCGTTACCCCAGGGAGCAGTGAGCTCCGGCTGGGCAGTCAGAGCCCACGTCGCCCTCCCTCAGCCTGGCAGCAAAACTGTGTTATTTTTCATACAATGGTGTGTACTACTCCCTTCAGAGAACAGCTCAAACAGCAGTGTTTGGTGTTCAGGTGTTTTTTCTAACCAGAGTAGAAAGAGAAGTGGGAGTTGAGAAATAGACCCAGCTTTCATTGAAAAAGTACCTGAAAAACGCCATTGTCAACATTACAGTGAAGAGGGACTCCGGGATGCTGACCTTATCTACAACAGGACAATGACTCAAAGCACACCTCCAAATTGTGCAAGAAACTCATTAGAGAAGAAGCAGGAGGGTGGTATTTCTATCTGTAATGAAGTGTCCACTGTCAGCGCAGTCACCAGATCTAAACCCCCTTGAGCTGTCGTGGAGCAGCTTGGACCGTATGGTACGCAAGAAGTGCCCATGCAGCCAATCCAACCTGTGGGACGGGCTTCTAGAAGGTGTGGGGTGAAATTTCTCCACAATACCTCAACAAATTAACAGCCAGAACGCCAAAGATCTGCAATGCTGTAATTGCTGCAAATGGGGATTATTTGACTAAAGCAAAGTTTGAAGGAAAAAATTATTATTCAAATAAATATCATTATTTCTAACCTTGTCCAATGTATTGACTATATTTTCTATTCATTTTACAACTCGTGGTAAAAGTGTGACTTTTCATGGAAAACAAAATTGTCCCCTGGGTGACCCCAACTTTTGAACGGTAGTGTAGTGTATATCTTACAATTACAATTGTTTTTATATGTATATAATATATATATATATATATATATATATATATATATATATATATATATATTATATATATATATATATATATATATATATATATATATAAATATATATAATAAATATAAAACTGCTACTAAAGATTTGAGCATTATGGCAGAATAGGAATCCACTCACTGAAATCTCCAGCCTGAGGTCAAGGTCCTCAAGCACAGGTCTGACCACACAGTCCATGGTGCTGAGATGGAGGGCCAGTTCATCGTCTCCATCATGACTTACTGAACAGCTCACCACGGCCTCTGATGACAGGTCCCACCCACCAGATGCCTAAAGAGAACCGAGCGTCAATCAGCACTGTTTACCAGAAAATATTATTAGCCTTCAAAAACATTAGTGACGATCTACCTGTCCCAGTAGCCTTCATCCTCTGGGGAAATACTCCAGGTTGACCCTCCGGACCATCCCAGTGCAGCGGGTGTGTGAGAAGTGTCTCCTCCCCAGGAACAAGACGCCACAGGGAAGACTCTAACTGGAGAGGAACCAGGAGACAGGCGTGGTCTGCACCTCACCACCTACAAGTATACAAGACAATTTTATTTTCATTTTAACCTATTTAACTTTTGGTGAAGGGTTATGTTATTGCTTTTTTGGTTTGGCATTAAACATATTTAAACTTTATAAAGGTCACCACGGCAAGTTTCAGATCTAGGAGAAGGGAGCATGCTCACTACAAGATTGCTTTCAATGTTTTCACAACTGTAAATGATTTGATATACAAGTTCAATGCCATACTATGGAACTTTCCAGGCAAAGCAATAACATATCCACAGAGACAAGAACATGGCTGACTGCAACCGGAAAAAGTCACATTTTAGTAGTGGATACTATGCTGGATTTACCTGCAGGTCATCCAGGAGCGACCCCCCCAGGTTCATCTCTCCCAAGGGCATGTCCGGGTGTCTGCAGCGGAGGAAGCCCTGGATCTCAGTGCAGATGTCCAGGGCCAGAGCCTCTGCCCTCTGCACTTCCTGTGGGCTGAGAGCGGCCCGGCTGTGGTAGAACTGCTGCAGACGTTCCTATAAAATTATGTTTTGATTATTTTTAAGGTGCTGTACCGGTCTTAAAACGTGAAACACAGAACTAGTTTTTCTAAACCTCATTCTTCACAGACAGTACACCAGTGGTCTTTGTTCTGACCCCAAGAGCTGCTTTCACAATATATCTGTACTGGGGCAAGAGTAATTTTACTTGATTACATGAAAAAAATCAGGCACATAATTCCATCAATAATTAGTCAATATAATGGAAATCCACCAGAAATGTGCAAAAACACATGCCTGATTGACGTTCAAGGGTTCATGACTGGTGAGGCACTGATGTCGTCCACAATCAGATTTACAAACATATAAACCAGGTGTCAGTACATTTGGTTCCGGGTCAATGTCTCTCCCCAGTAAGTGACTGGGGCCAGAATGAAAAATAATTTAAAATAAAGGTTCCGAAGTCCGTATGAAATAGCTCTAATGGTATTGAAATAAAAAAAAACAAGCTGGTTTTGTTTTGTTTTTTTGCTCCTGGCCTGTTCTCCAGGAGATCAACTGTCTGGAGGATACAGTGGCCGCTGTGCGACGTTGAAGGAGGACTATGAGAAGTCGCTAAGTGGCCAATGCCGCTTCTCAGAAGACCCTCCAGGAGAACCTGATCTCGGCCAAACACGAGCTGCTCAGGGTCCAGGAGCAGCTCAGCCTAGCAGAGAAGGTCTGACACACGACAATACATACAGGGGTTGGTTTGGACTGGGGTCAGTGGGAGTAAGTATTAGGGCTATACATTTGGGAAAAAATATCAAACTGCGATTTTTCTGATAAGCATAGCGATGTGAATTTGAAATAGTTTTTTTAACAATTAGTTCATATTCTAACCCACCCAGAAGAGTTGACCTAAAAAGACTGAACCGACTAATACACAAATCACATTTCAGATCATGTTTTTATTAATCAATTCATTTATTTGTTCATTTATTATATAACAGGACAGTGCATATTGACCAACAGGACAAATAATAATATGGCAGAGTTAAGCAACGATCCAGATGTACAGGAGGCACCCTGGAAAGAGGGATCAGAATAAGATCAAAGAATGAAACATTTCATAGATTTTAAATGTAGTTTAGTTGATGCAGCAGGAGCAAAGCAGGCAGTCCAAGTCAGGGACACAAATTTTAAAAGTCCATTTAGAGCTGAAGCAAAGTTTAAAAAGCAGTGTGAATATACAGTAAAACATACAGGTAAGAAACATTAGTACTTAACAAACATAGGACAAAAGCATGCATCATTTTAACAGACAACATCATAGTTTAACCACCAGATGGCAGCTACAGCTACAGGGCTGATTGTACAGAACTAAACTAAACTACAGGATAGCAGTTTTAATGTAGAATAAGATGATATTTGTTGTTTTGTGGAAGAAATGATGGTACTTCAAAAGCTGCAGGCTTGCGATTTTGCTAATTGGTGTCCCTATCCAATTTTTGATTTTGATTCAATTTCTGTTCACTTCCTGACCGCCCAAGTTAGCATAAGTATAGACCCTTTAAAATACTTTGTCATCATAAAGTTCAAAATCTATTGTGTGGTCACATTCTGAAGTATTGTCCCCAGTAAACCTAAAAGTTCTCACTCATCACTGTCTATCATAAGTTCCTATTAAATAAATAATGCAAATATAATTGTAAATGGTCAAATCCACTTTTATTTTTCATATTTGTAATAGTCTCTTGCTAATACCTTCACTGTAAACGGAATTAGGTTCCTCTTCCTTCACCTTTGCCTCCAGTTACTCCAATCCTGGAATTTAAAAATGTTGGCTATTTGTTTGTGTCTGATTTATAGCTTGGACAAAAAGTTTCAGCATGGTAACGGCGGCCTTACGGGTCGCAACATGAAGGGAGATCCTGACCAGAGGAACGAGCAGATCAAGGAACTCAGAAAAAGTTTACAAAAGGTGAGGAGGACTGGAGACTATAAGGTTTAAGTTCACGTAGGCCACAGGAAGATATTTGGTCTGCTGGTGTCTGCTAACCCGTTATATTCTACATAGGGCTTGCCAAATAATTCCTTTTTATTGACTTCAATCAATTTATCGTGGGTCACAAGGGAAACTTTTCTTATTTTTCTGTACTTCGATGAGATTTGAGTTGTAATGAGGGGCCATCTAAAAAGTATTTCATTCTGTTATTTGTTATTGCAGTACAGTATTTTATTATGATACTTGGACATTTAGAGTTTTAAAGTAAATTTGAGGTATAATCCGCTTTAGGTTATTTGTATCAGGTGGCTGAATTAGTTTTTAAGTATTATTTATTTTCTACAATTTCTTAAGCAATATATCTCCATTTCAAAATGTGTTACAATGACAGGGCCTGTTACAGATATTTTATAAAAGAAGTTGGGTGTAAGGTGGTCAGTTATCAGATTATTGTCACATAGAGTATGATTCAGCGTGAAAATGTTAATACAAAGGTAAATTGCCAGTGTAGATTACAGAATTCAAAGGTGTTAGGTGTGAACACTTTTCCCCTGTCTTTTTTTTTAAATTGTCTACATTTTTGTGGTGTTTTTCCCAGTTTGAGTTCATGGAAGTTGGTCCTATTTTTTCTTGTGTATATTGTTGTTATTTATAGTTAGTCATTGTTTATTTACATATCTCTGTTGTGTGTATATATTTAGCAAGTAGTATTTTCATGGTTTGTTTTCGTTTCCTGCTTTTGTGTGGGGAATAGTTTATTAGTTTTATGCTTGTTTTTCGTTAGAGTAGAGACAGTCCCTTATTTTACATGGCCGGCTAATTATGGTCTTTTTCCTTTGTTGCTTTGTTGTTTTTTGGACACAGGGTTTGTTGTTAAGGGTTTTTTTTTCCAACAACTTTAAAAAAAATTAAGAAGAACCAGAAGTTAAAAAGTAACCTTGAAACAGTATTGAACCCTTAGCTTTGTTTCCTGTGTCCTTATTTTATATGTGTTTTGGTCCACTTTTCGGGTCATTACAAAGGTTATTGCAATATAATTTACTATTACTAATGCTATGCTGAAAATTAAACTTAAAATAAATAAATAAATGTTTTTAGTACTGTACTTTAGTACTTTACTTAAGAATGTGCATTATGAGAATGTGTTGAAATGGTGACACCAGAACTGCAACCAAGAACTAAATTCATTCATTAGATTTCAAAAGCCTGGGTGAACACCTTTTTTTTGGACTATTTTACCCAATTAGATTAAGGGGACACCATTTGAGGACTTTTCATCAAAACACTAAGTTTGTGGGGTTTATATTTATTTGATTACGGAGGTCATAACACTCAGCAAATGCCAATTTTTCTCTACTGTTCAGATATCTGTGTAAACCCTCAGTCGTCCAGGTCTGATCCATAGCAAAAGACAAAGTTCAAATCTGTCAACTGGACAAATCGTTGTAGGAGTGAAGACGTTCGCTGCTCATCCAAGCCGCTTCTTCAGTTCATGAAGATAGCCATTATTTGATGGACTATTATAGCAATGACTGATTAGTTTCAGGTCCAAGTTGTTTTTTTCCTTATGAGTTCACTTTGCTTCAGAATCAGACTTTTCTTTGAAGTGGTTGAGGGTCTTAAAAGGCATGTAACTAAATGTGTTTGTGTGGGTTGTATGCAGATATGAACCCGACGAATGAGCCGCCCTAAAGGTCGCTGGGTCTGAGTCAACAAGTGGACCAAACGTCTTGATACCGAGGTTTAAAGACACACTACACATTCTGATGCTACAAGTGGACAAAGAGAAGAGCTCCTCTGATACAGCTGCAATTACACATTCTATCTGGTATCTATAGTAAAAACCTGACTGCTAATAAAGAGCAAAACATGGTGAGTTTTGAACTGAATTATGTGACAATGACATCATATCTCCTTTTGGTGTTTCCTCTGATGTGGTACAGTACAGGCTGTTATGGTACTGGATGTTTTAGCATCTCCTCCTACACTCTACAAGACAATCACCTTGTACGATGTCCAATTACCAACTTTCAAAACTAGATTTTTTTTTAAAGGGCTCTATATCATGAATTACTATTTTATTATTCACATTATTTTTCATAGGCTTATACATTATGAGATAAAATGTAATAGTCATATTTATATAGTATATATTAGATTAAAAAACTATGTTGAATATTGCGATAACAATATCATTGCAATAGGTTGTCTAGGGTTGGATTTTGGTTGGCAAAACCCCCATACGTAAGTTCAACATCCAATAAGGTATACAGTAAGTTCTGTTAAATTACAACAATGACTTGATTTACTATCGTTCAAACTTGATAATCTTGATTAAAAACATCATAGAGCACTTAAAGCAAGAAATAAAGGGAAAATTTAGGATTCAAAAAGAAAATCAAGACTAAAATCTAACTAATCTGAATCAATCTAAATCTTTTAAAATAATTAAGTGAATTTATCTGCATCCTAAAAAGCAGCAGCAGCAGAAGAGGCAAGGACTCTAGACACTGACTCACCAAGCTAATAGCATTTACTGCCCAAGTGAGTCATTTGCATAGACAGGTTAAGTCTATGAGTTTCATGGATGATCGTGAGGGCCTGGATCTGTAATAAATTAGAAGTCATCCCAATGTTCCTTGGTTAGTATATGTCTTTATACGGTGCTGTAATTTAGGAAGGACTGGATGACACTCCCTCCAATCTTAAAAGAGGGTAAAAATATTTTCTTAAAAAAAACTCTCGGCATGTTTTTTCCGTTTCAATTTTCAGTTTCAGTGTGTGGTGGTTACCGCTCACCTATGAATCTCACCAAGACATTTCCAAGTACCTGAAGACATGCTGTAGACATGTGACCAATTTTATGATCTTTCAAAACAAAAACTATTTCTTTTGGCCTAAAACCTTTTTTGTAGGTTAGATTTAAATAAGATATTTGAATTTCTAAAACCAGGACTCTGTGTAACTCCTGTGTAAGCAACGCAGACTTTGGCCTGTGTTTTTTCACCTACTATGAAATTATGACCTCTATTACTGTCCCAACAGCCAAAGTTCAAAATAGGAACTAACTTAACCAAAAACAATTGGCATGACATGAAAAAATTAAAACATTTTAGGAAAATCTCAGTTAGAATGGTGTTAACTATTAGTGTAAGACAATTACTGCATTATTTTAAGCCAGACTTAATAAGGATAAATTACTATTCAAAAACTGGGGGGTGGAAATGCTTTAGGATAATGGCTATCCAGCTACTGTATGTCCAACCTGTTCTGTACCAGGCCAGAAAGAATTGTTCCTTAGTTGTGTGATGACGCTCTATGCAATCAGCCCATGTAAAGAGGCCTTGTTCGCTCAATGGGAGTTTACCATCTGCCTACACATGTTATTGCTTTCAATAAGACATTACAGACTTTCTGCTAACTTAGCTCATAATTACACCCCTTTTAATAATTATGCCAATTCAATAATATGATTTGTTTTTAGTGATTTAACATTCGTGTGAAAGTTCCATCACTCAAAACATAAGATTTTACCTGTCAGCTTAATTAGCACAGTATAATATATCTGGAATAGGGTACCACTTTATAATAACTACACCTTAACTACAAATCACAACTGAAAACAGGGTTGCCAGTGTCTTAACCTGCAGATACAGGACACATACATGGTTTTTTCTCATTCTCAGTCTATGGACAGATCATGGCTCATATTATGGAAGCTCAGGGGGGGAATTCCTAACTGAGAGGCAGAGGGGGAGCACTAACAATGATTCAAGATTGGCGTTAGGTGCTGAGGTCTAGTTAGTGACAATTGAGATCAGAGAGAGTCCTTTTAGGTTTAAACACAACTGGATTTCAGTATTTGAAACTGGCAACCAAAATGAGAGACTCATGTGAGGGCTCATTATGCTTACTGATTGCATAATTGTCTGCGAAACAAAAAATATCATAAATAAATGTGACATCAATGTCCAATATCTGTGTAAAATCAGTCGTCCAGGTCTGATCCATAGCAAAAGATGAAGTTAAAATCTGTCAACTGGACCAAATCGTTTGTAGGAGTGAAGACATTTCACTCCTCATCCAACCCCGCTTCTTCAGTTCTGGTCAGATTGCTGGTGGACACTGCCTTATATCTATCTGAAGGGAAAGGCTAACTACACTGAAACTGTAACATCTATTGTTTCCAGTGTTCAGCTGAAAACTACCCTATTCAGACTTCCTTTAACAACCCTGCCTATTGTTCTCTTTGTTTTGGGTCTGAGGATTGGAGTTAATGATGCGGGAGAGATTATGTCTCAGGCCCCCATTTCTATTTTAAGGAAGGATTGTCTTTCCTAACAAAAAAAATAGCTTCTTTAACTCCCCTCTCAAACCATTTCTTTTCTCTGGCTAATTTTGAACTTCACTATCTTCAAAGGAGGGGTTAGTAGCTTTGAGATGGAGATGTACAGCAGACCGGGGTCCAGAGGAGCTCTCACAGCCGGGTGTTGGTACATCCTCTTGTGGAGTAGCTGTTAGTTTCTCCAATGTAACGCTCACTGCACTCGTTCACTACACTGAATAGAGTGAGACTACATTTATACTTTGTTTATGGCTCTGGGTTTTGTCCTTAAAGTGTTTGTAGGGTTTGAAAAAGACAGGAATCTCATAATGTCTGAAAATTTCTCTTTAAGTTTTTCAGATCACACAAGGGTTTGTGTCTGAAAAACTTCTCAGTCTGCACGTAATACTACTCTATTCAGTGTAGTAAAGAGTGCTAGTGAGCGCTAATTGGAGGAAGGAAACTAAACAGCTAATCCACAAGAGTTATGTACCAAACACCGGACGTGAGAGTTCCTCTGAGAATCCCAGTCCGCCGTACATCTACATTTCAAAGCCACTAACCACTCACTTTGAAGATAGTGAAGTTTGCAGATCCTCAGTCAGAAGAAAAAGAAATGGTTTGAGAACGGGGAGTTAACGTAAAGACGCTATATGTTGGTGGAAAAGAGAATCCTTCCTTAAACAGGAACAATGTGGGCCTGAGACATAATCTCTCCCCCATCTACATACTCCAATCCTCAGACCCAGGGCACAGAACAGAAGAGAACAAGAAGCATGGTATTTAATGGCTTAACCAGTGTAAGTCTCCAGCTGCAACTAGAGACAATAGTTTTGTTTACATTTTCACCTGGGGTGTAAAGTTAGCTCCTCCCTTCAGATAGCTTAGAAGGTCAGTGGCTGCCAGCATCTGACCAAAATTGTCAGTAGAGGCTTGAATGGTGCAGCGGAAAAAACGTCTTCACCTCCTACGATTAGTCCAGTTGCCGAGAGTGTTAGCTTCGTCTTTTGCCAATCACGTCCAAGTTCTTGTAACTAAGAAATAATCATCATTACGTCGTTATCAGTAAAAGCTATTTTGGTTTTGAAACATCTTGGTGTAATATTCTGGGGGACCACAGATACATCAAGAAAATCGTTTTATTACAGTTCATTCCTACAGGTCTGAACAATGACTTACCAAATAAGACTATTTAAATTCAGAGGTTAGGATTGGGTGTTGGTATATCAGTAAAGTTAGTTACTAAGCCTGAATCATTCCTATTAATAGACTATTAGTTAAATAAATGAAGTCTTTGTTATGCTTTACAGCATAATTAAGGGTAGTTTATAAAGTATACCCATTATAGTTGGTCTTGGTCAAACTAGTGAATTGATATTAGTTTGCGGGAGGAGTGGTTTATTGAAGGTCGTGACCCTGGGATTACCAATCCAAATCGATGTGGTACTGCTCTTGTAGCGTGTGAAACATCTGTACTTTAAATCTATATAGCTGTGGACTGGTTTGTATGTGAACTATGGGAAATAACAGTTGATGTTTGAAATGGTGATTACTAGTATTTTTTTATCTTTATAAATGCAACTTTAGTAGTAGGCTGTAGCTCCTTTGCATCGGGTTTCTCTTACTCTGCAGCACAATCTATTCAACATTACACAGGTGTCGGCGAGTAAAATCTGACCACGGCCCAATTTTCTCTCATGACTTGGAGCCAGATAAAAAATAATTCAAAATAAAAGTTCTGAAGTAGTATGAACTGGCCCCATAGTATGGCACCAATAGTCCCTTACTAGTCCATACCATCGAAAACGGGACAAGAGACAGGACAACCCAAACAACAACAAGAACAACTACAGATCACCCTAAAAATCACACCCATCGGGTCTAAAGTGTCTATTGGTAAAAGAGCCAGTGGCTAAAGTGCTCCTGTCATTTTAAAGTGCTGTAGTATTCTAATAAAATAAGTTAATTTAGTTAAAGCCAGTCTTTCCACATGTGTTAGTCATTCTGCGCTCAGAGACGACCAAGACACTGGAGTTTACAGAGTCTGCCTCCAGTCTTCCAAACATTCCTACATAATACATATATAATCTTAATCTCAATTACTATGATCTTGTATTGTACGTCTCTGTTTGAAACGCTAGTCTTTTATCCGTCATCTGGAGAAAACCATTTCGCTCTTTAGTGTGGTCTTCCTTAATACTACCTTCCTACTTCGAC
>JAIEZT010001234.1:33076-64350 GCA_019594935.1 Periophthalmus modestus
AGCATAGAGTGAAGGAGTAGGGAGTGAGGGCGGGAGGGGGTAGGGGAAGGGGGTAAGGAGGTGAGGCAGGGACGGAGAGAGTGAGGGATCTCTCACTCCCTTCAAGAGAGTGAGTAAGAGAGTGGCCACAGTTTGCATGGCCAGCTCTCACATACAGGTCAGCCCAGACACAAGCCACCTGGACTAGGTGTCTGCCTTGTTATCAGTTGTGCATTTAAAACTGGTAGGGAAGCAGAATTCTTCACCTCAGACCTCACCCAGATGATTCCCTGGAAAAGCTTCTCAGCTCATGCCCTGTGTGGTCAATGCAATGTGTTACCAGTGAGCATGTTGCATTGACTGGGGGTAGGGCTCAGTGGTCTGAATGGCGCGTGGTTGTGTAAGTGACTATGCTATTAATTGTGTTTTTCAAATGTAGGCATTTGGAAAACATGAACTACAAATCTGACCAAAACAGACCAAGATTGATGTGTCCCCTTAAGGGTATCTGTGTAAACCCTCAGTTATCCAGGTCTGATCCATAGCAAAAGACGAAGTTCAAATCTGTCAACTGGACAAATCATTGTAGGAGTGAAGACATTTCACAAATTCTCTTAAGTTTTTCAGACACAGCGGGTGTGTCTGAAAAACTTCTCAGTCTGCCGTACATACTACTCTATTCAGTGTAGTGAAGAGTGCAGTGAGCGCTACATTGGAGAAACTAAACAGCTAATCCACAAGAGTATGTACCAACACCGGCGTGAGAGCTCCTCTGGACCCCAGTCCGCCGTACATCTACATTTCAAAGCCACTAACCACTCATTTGAAGATAGTGAAGTTCAGATCCTAGCCAGAGAAAAGAAATTGTTTGAGAGGGGAGTTAAAGAAGCTATTTTTGTTAGGAAAGAGAATCCTTCTTTAAACAGGAGTGGGGGCCTGAGACATAATCTCTCCCCCATCTACAACTCCATCCTCAGACCCAGAACAAAGAGAACAATAGCAGGGTCGTTAAGGGCTGAATAGGGTAGTTTCAGATGAAATTGGAGACAATAGATGTTTCAGTTTCAGTGTAGTTAGCCCCTCCCTGCAGATAGATATAAGGCAGTGGTCACCAGTAATCTGATCACAACTGAAGAAGCGGCTTGGATGAGCAGCGAAACCTCTTCATTCCTACAACGATTTGTCCAGTTTACAGATTTGAACTTCGTCTTTTGCTACCCCTTAAGGGTACTTTATCACCATTACTAGTCCCAGAAACACTGGCAGATTAGAAATATTAATTTGACTAAAATAAAAAGTAAAAAAATATGTAAAAAACAACAGCAGGTAAAACATATTTTAGCTGCAGTTTACACTGAATAGCTACGTTGTTAGTGTGGCTGAAATCAAACCAGTCATGACCATTAGTACAACACAAGCAAATGTTACAAAGTTTTTGACTAATGTGTATGTTGTACTTCTTTTGTTACCCGATAGGGACTGCTGATGTAAATTAGCTAGGCATATTTACGTTTGTTTAATACAGGATTTCATTAATGTGCTCAGTTTGCCTATATAAGAAAAAACTGGAGACAGGGCCATAACCTTCCTACCAAATGTGCACTTGAAACATACCCTGGTAGAGAGACAAAGATTATGTATGAGCACTATGTAACTTTTCTGCTACTTGCTTCTTTCCATGGAGATTTTACAGCCTTGGATTCATTCATTATTCAATCTAACATGATGTTCTTAAAATTAACCAATACTGTAGACGCTGCGCTGTAGCCTTGTGAAAGTGTGACAGTTACTTTGACACAGTGGCAAGTACAGGTGGGAGCCATATTGTGGGAAAGTGCTGTCACACTTTCACATCGCAAAACCACTTCCTGTGCAAGGAAGCTGTGATGCGCTCAGGCAGCAAGATTTATCACAATCAAATTCGAATAGTCATGAAAAGCAAATTGCTGATTATTAAGAAACGTAATTTCCCTTTGCAAACAAAAAAAATCTTAAAATCTGTCAACATTGTAATTTAGACCTTACAGTGAAGGCATTTCACTCCTCATCCAAGCCGCTTCTTCAGTTCTGGTCAGATACCTGGTGGACACTGCCTTATATCTGTCTGAAGGAAGGGGGTAACTACATTGAACCTCCAGTTTCATCTGAAACTATCCTGTTCAGCCTTTAAGACCCTGCTATTGTTCTCATTGTTCTGGGTCTGAGGATGGAGTTGTAGGTATTCTAGCTGAAACTGGAGACAATAGATGTTTACAGTTTCAGTGTAGTTAGCTCCTTCCTGCAGATGGATATAAGGCAGTGGCCACCAGCAATCTGACCAGAACTGAAGTAACGGCTTGGATGAGCAGCGAAATCTCTTCCCTCCTATGACAATTTGTCCAGTTAACAGATTTAAACTTCGTCTTTTGCTATGATTGCGCAGAGTTTAGCACTTTGTTCACTGATTCTGCGTAAATCCCCAATGTTTTTCAGTCCCTTGTTATGTAAGCGGCCATATTTATTTTGATACAAATGGACCATGTGTGTCTCTGATTGGCTAATCCACTAGTCTATCCAGTGCCTCACCTGTCATCACAGAGAAAAAAATAAATGAAATGGTTATATTTATCCAATGATTTGTACTATAAAGTTATTTTCTATTTAAGTTTGCAATTTTATTCTTTTTTTTAACTCAAAATCACTGAATTTTTACGTTTACTGTTGAAATCCCGAGAAGAGACGCGAGGTGAGGCACCGGCCGTTCATGCCTCACCGCGGACTGACTTTGCTGTGCGCTCAGCTCTGTGTTCTGCTGCTTTAAGCGGCTGTGAAATGGCGCCAGGTGAGGCACGCAGTTACCCTGCCTCATGTTAGGGGGCACTCGTGAGCCAAGGGATTCTTGTAAATCCTGCAGAATCGGGGCCGCAAACTACAATTTAGTTCAAGTCAACTTTAGCAATTCACTTTTTTCTTCTTGTTTGGCCCCATTTTTAAAAGTAAGAAGATTACATATTAAAGTTAAAGCAGTTTTCTAAACTGGACTTTCGGTCGAAGTAGGAAGGTAGTATTAAAGGAAGACCAACACTAAAGGAGCTAAATGGTTTGCTCCAGATGACAGGATGAAAGACTAGCTCTTTTCAAACAGAGACGTACAATACAATATCATAGTATAATTGATATTAATATGTATATATGTATATATGTATGAATGTTGTAAGACTTGAGGGCACTCTGTAAACTCCAGTGTCTTGGTCGTCTCTGAGCGGCAGGAGATGACTAACACATGTGGACTGAACTGGCTTTAAACTAAATTAACTTATTTATTAGAATACTACAGCACTTTAAAATGACAGGAAGCACTTTAGCCACATATGCTCTTTACAATAGACACTTTAGACCGTATGGAGTGTGAATTTTTTGTGATCTGTGGAGTTGTTTGATTGTTGTTTGTGTGTGTCCTGTCTCTTGTCCCGTTTTAGATGTTAAGGGACTATTAAGGGACTATTGGGGCCATACTATTGGGCCATTTCATACGTACTTCAGAACTTTTATTTTGAAATTATTTTTATTCTGGCTCCAAGTCATTGAGAGAAAATTGGGGCCGGGGTCAGATTTACTCGCCGACACCTGGTTTATATGTTTATATATTGTGCTTCATAGTTAAGGAGAAGACCGATGTCAAAGGAGACTAAATCCTAATACTAATTTGGCATATTATAAAGATAAAACAATACTAGTAATCACCATTTCAGCATCATAATTTTATTTCCCCATATGTTGCACAATACAAACAAGTCCACAGCTAGTATAGATTTAAAAGGTACAGATGTTTCACACTCTACAAGAGCAGTACAACATCGTATTTGGATTGTAATCCCATGGTCACTCAATACCAACTCCTCCCAAACTAAAATATCATATTCTCTCTATGTTTGACCAAGACCAACTATAATGGGTAATACTTTATAATAACTACACCTTAATTAGACTTAAAGCATAAACAAAGACTTCATTTATAATGAACTAATAGTCTATTAATAGAATGATTCAGGCTTAGTAACTACTTAATTTATATCCCAACACCCAATCCTAACCTCTGAATTAAATAGTCTATTTGTTAAGTCATTGTTCATGCCTTATTAATTGAACTGTATACGATTTCTTGACTTATCTGTGTCCCCAGATATGACACAGATGTTCAAAACCAAAATAGCTTTTACTGATAACAACTGTAATGCTGATGTATTCTTAGTTACAAGAACATTGGACGTGATGGCAAAAGACGACGAAGCTAAAATCTGTCAACTGGACTAATCGTAGGAGTGAAGACGTTTTCGCTGCCCATTCAAGCCTCTACTTCAGTTTTGGTCAGATTGCTGGCGGCCACTGCCTTCTATCTATCTGAAGGGAGGAGCTAACTACACTGAAAATGTAAACAACTATTGTCTCTAGTTTCAGCTGGAGCTACCCTGTTAAGCCCTTAACTACCCTGCTCTTGTTCTCTTTGTTCTGGGTCTGAGGATGGAGTTGTAGATGGGGGAGAGATTATGTCTCAGGCCCCCATTCCTGTTTAAGGAAGGATTCTCTTTCCTAACAAAAATAGCTTCTTTAACTCCCCTCTCAAACCATTTCTTTTCTCTGGCTAGGATCTGAACTTCACTATCTTCAAATGAGTGGTTAGTGGCTTTGAAATGTAGATGTACGGCGGACTGGGGTCCAGAGGAACTCTCGCGCCGGTGTTGGTACATACTCTTGTGGATTAGCTGTTTAGTTTCTCCAATGTAGCGCTCACTGCACTCTTTACTACACTGAATAGAGTAGTATGTACGGCAGACTGAGAAGTTTTTCAGACACACCCGTTGTGTCTGAAAAACTTAAGAGAATTTTCAGACATTATGAGATTCCTGTCTTTTTCAAACCTACAAACACTTTAAGGACAAAACCCAGAGCCATAAACAAAGTATAAATGTAGTCTACTCTATTCAGTGTAGTGAAGAGTGCAGTGAGCGTTACATTGGAGAAACTAAACAGCTACTCCACAAGAGGATGTACCAACACCGGCGTGAGAGCTCCTCTGGACCCCGGTCTGCTGTACATCTCCATCTCAAAGCTACTAACCCCTCCTTTGAAGATAGTGAAGTTCAAATCTTAGCCAGAGAAAAGAAATGGTTTGAGAGGGGAGTTAAAGAAGCTATTTTTGTTAGGAAAGACAATCCTTCCTTAAATAGAAATGGGGGCCTGAGACATAATCTCTCCCGCATCATTAACTCCATCCTCAGACCCAAAACAAAGAGAACAATAGCAGGGTTGTTAAAGTCTGAATAGGGTAGTTTCAGCTGAAACTGGAAACAATAGATGTTTACAGTTTCAGTGTAGTTAGCCTTTCCTTTCAGATAGATATAAGGCAGTGTCCACCAGCAATCTGACCAGAACTGAAGAAGCGGGTTGGATGAGGAGTGAAATGTCTTCACTCCTACAACGATTTGTCCAGTTGACAGATTTTAACTTCATCTTTTGCTATGGATCAGACCTGGACGACTGATTTTACACAGATATTGGACATTGATGTCACATTTATTTATGATATGTTTTGTTTCGCAAGACAATTATGCAATCAGTAAGCATAATGAGCCTCACATGAGTCTCTCATTTGGGTTGCCAGTTTCAATACTGAAATCCAGTTGGTTTAAACCTAAAAGGACTCTCTCTGATCTCAATTGTCACTAACTAGACCTCAGCACCTACGGCCAATCATTAATCAGTGTTAGTGCAGCCTCTGCCTCTCAGTTAGTGAATTCTGAGCTTCCATATGAGCCATGATCTGTCCATAGACTGAGAATGAGAAAAACATGTATGTGTCCTGTATCTGCAGGTTAAGACACTGGCAACCCTGTTTCAGTTGTGATTGTAGTTAAGGTGTAGTTATTATAAAGTGGTACCCTATAATATATTATAATGTGCTAATTAAGCTGAAGGTAAAATCTTATGTTTTGAGTGATGGAACTTTCACAGAATGTTAAATCACTAAAAACAAAATCATATTATTGAATTTTGGCATAATTATTAAAGGGGTGTAATTATGAGCTAAGTTAGCAGAAAGTCTGTAATGTCTTATTGAAGCAATAACATGTGTAGGCAGATGGTAAACTCCCATTGAGCGAACAAGGCCTCTTTACATGGGCTGATTGCATAGAGCGTCATCACACTAAAGGAACAATTTCTTCTGGACTGGTACAGGACAGGTTGGACATACAGTAGCTGGATATGCCATTATCCTAAAGCATTTCCACCCCCCATGTTTTGAATAGTAATTTATCCTTATTAAGCTGGCTTAAATAATGCATTAATTGATCTTACACTAATAGTTAACACCATTCTAACTGAGATTTTCCTAAAATGTTTTAATTTTTCATGTCATGCCAATTGTTTGGTTAAGTTAGTTCCTATTTTGACTTGGCTGTTGGGACAGTAATAGAGGTCATAATTCATAGTAGGTGAAAAACACAGGCCAAAGTCTGCGTTGCTTACACAGGAGTTACACAAGAGTCCTGGGTTTTAGAAATTTCAAATATCTTATTTAAATCTACCTACAAAAAAGGTTTAGCCAAAAGAAAATAGTTTTTGTTTTGAAAGATCATAAAATTGGTCACATGTCTACAGCATGTCTTCAGGTACTTGGAAATGTCTTGGTGAGATTCAGAGGTGAGCGGTAACCACCACACTGAAACTGAAAATTGAAACGGAAAAAACATGCCGAGGAGTTTTTTTTAAGAAAATATTTTACCCTCTTTTAAGATGGAGGGAGTGTCATCCAGTCCTCCTTCCTAAATTACAGCACCGTATAAAGACATATACTAACCAAGGAACATTGGATGACTTCTAATTTATTTACAGATCCAGGCCCTCAAGATCATCCATGAAACTCATAGACTTAACCTGTCTATGCAAATGACTCACTTGGGCAGTAAATGCTATTAGCTTGGTGAGTCAGTGTCTAGAGTCCTTGCCTCTTCTGCTGCTTTTTAGGATGCAGATAAATTCACTTAATTATTTTAAAGATTTAGATTGATTCAGATTAGTTAGATTTTAGTCTTGATTTTCTTTTTTGAATCCTAAATTTCCCTTTTTCTTGCTTTAGTCTCTATGATGTTTTTATCAAGATTATCAAGTTTGACGATAGTAAATCAAGTCATTGTTGTAATTTAACAGAACTTACTGTATACTTATTGGATGTTGAACTTAAGTATGGGGGTTTGCCAACAAAATCCAACCCTAGACAAACTATTGCAATGATATTGTTATCGCAATATTCAACATAGTTTTTTAATCTAATATATACTATATAAATATGACTATTACATTTTATCTCATAATGTATAAGCCTATGAAAAATAATGTGAAATAATAAAATAGTAATTCATGATATAGAGCCTTTAAAAAAAAATCTAGTTTTGAAAGTTGGTAATGGACATCGTACAAGGTGATTGTCTTGTAGAGTGTAGGAGGAGATGCTAAAACATCCAGTACCATAACAGCCTGTACTGTACCACATCAGAGGACACCAAAAGGAGATATGATGTCATTGTCACATAATTCAGTTCAAAACTCACCATGTTGCTCTTTATTAGCAGTCAGGTTTTTACTATAGATACCAGATATAATGTGTAATTGCAGCTGTATCAGAGGAGCTCTTCTCTTTGTCCACTTGTAGCATCAGAATGTGTAGTGTGTCTTTAAACCTCGGTATAAGACGTTGGTCCACTTGTTGACTCAGACCCAGCGACCTTTAGGGCGGCTCATTCGTCGGGTTCATATCTGCATACAACCACACAAAAACACATTTAGTTACATGCCTTTTAAGACCTCAACCACTTCAAAGAAAGTCTGATTCTGAAGCAAAGTGAACTCATAAGGAAAAAAAAACAACTTGGACCTGAAACTAATCAGTCATTGCTATAATAGTCATCAAATAATGGCTATCTTCATGAACTGAAGAAGCGGCTTGGATGAGCAGCGAAACGTCTTCACTCCTACAACGATTTGTCCAGTTGACAGATTTGAACTTTGTCTTTTGCTATGGATCAGACCTGGACGACTGAGGGTTTACACAGATATCTGAACAGTAGAGAAAATATGGCATTTGCTGAGTGTTATGACTCAGTATCAAATAAAATAAACCCCACAAACTTAGTGTTTTTGATGAAAAGTCCTCAAATGGTGTCACTTAAGCTTAATTTGGGTAAAATAGTCCAAAAAAGGTGTTCACCAGGCTTTTGAAATCTAATGAATGAATAGTTCTTGGTTGCAGTTCTGGTGTCACATTTCAAACACATTCATAAGCACATTCTTAAAGTAAAGTACTAAAGTACAGTACTAAAAACATTTATTTATTTATTTTAGTTTAATTTTCAGTCATAGCATTAGTAATAGTAAATTATATTGCAATAACCTTTGTAATGACCCAAAAGTGGACCAAAACATATTTAATAAGGACACAGGAAACAAAGCTAAGGGTTCAATACTGTTCATTACTTTTTAACTTCTGGTTCTTCTTAATTTTTTTTAAAGTTGTTGGAAAAAAAAAACCCTTAACAACAAACCCTGTGTCCAAAAAACAAACAAAGCAACAAAGGAAAAAAGACCATAATTAGCCGGCCAATGTAAAATAAGGACTGTCTCTACTCTAACGAAAAAACAAGCCATAAACTATCCCCACACAAAAGCAGGAACGAAAACAAACCATGAAAATACTACTTGCTAAATATATACACACAACAGAGATATGTAAATAAACTAATGACTAACTATAAATAACAAAAATATACAAGAAAAAATAGGACCAACTTCCATGAACTCAAACTGGGAAAAAACACCACAAAAATGTAGACAATTTAAAAAAAACAGGGGAAAAGTGTTCACACCTAACACCTTTGAATTCTGTAATCTACACTGGCAATTTACCTTTGTATTTAACATTTTCACGCTGAATCATACTCTATGTGACAATAATCTGATAACTGACCACCTTACACACCAACTTCTTTTATAAAATATCTGTAACAGGCCTGTCATTGTAACACATTTTGAAATGGAGATATATTGCTTAAGAAATTGTAGAAAATAAATAATACTTAAACTAATTCATGCCACTGATACAATAACCCTAAAGCCGGATTATACCTCAAATTTACTTTAAACTCTAAATGTCCAATATCATAATAAAATACTGTACTGCAATAAACAAATAACAGAATGAAATACTTTAGATGGCCCATTACAACTCAAATCTCATCGAAGTACAGAAAAATAAGAAAAGTTCCCTGTGACCACGATAAATATTGAAGTCAATAAATGAATTATTGTGGCAGGCCTACTGTAGAATAATAAGGTAGCAGACAACCAGCAGACAATATCTTCCCTGTGGCCTACGTGAACTTTAACCTTTATATAGTCTCCAGTCCTCCTCACCTTTGTAAACTTTTTCTGAGTTCCTTGATCTGCTCGTTCTTCTTGGTCAGGATCTCCTTCATGTTGCGATAGGCCGCGTCTGCTGAAACTTTTTGTCCAACTCCTAAATCAGACACAAACAAAATAGCCAACATTTTAAATTCCAGGATTGGAGTAACTGGAGGCAAAGGTGAAGAGGAGGAACATAATTCCTTTACAGTGAAGGATTAGCAAGAGACTATTACAAAATATGAAAAATAAAAGTGGATTTGACCATTTACAATTATATTTTTGCATTATTTATTTAATAGGAACTTATGATAGACAGTGATGAGTGAAGACTTTTAGGTTTTACTGGACAAATACTTCAGAATGTTGACCACACAATAGATTTTGAACTTTATGATGACAAAGTATTTTAAAGGGTCTATACTTATGCTAACTTGGGCGGTAGGATGAACAGAAATTGAATCAAAATCAAAAATTGGATAGGACACAATTAGCAAATCGCAAAGCCTGCAGCTTTTGAAGTACCATCATTTCTTCCACAAACAACAAAATATCACATCTTATTCTACATTAAAACTGCTAATCCTGTAGTTTAGTTCTGTACAATCATCCCTGTAGCTGTAGCTGCCATCTGGTGGTTAACTATGCATGTGTCTGTAAATGATGCATGCTTTGTCCTATGTTTGTTATTACTAATGTTTCTTACCTGTATGTTTTACTGTATATTCACACTGCTTTTTAAACTTTGCTTCAGCTCTAAATGGACTTTTAAAATTTGTGTCCCTGACTTGACTGCCTGCTTTGCTCCTGCTGCATCAACTTAACTACATTTAAATCTATGAAATGTTTCATTCTTTGATCTTATTCTGATCCCTCTTTCCAGGGTGCCTCCTGTACATCTGGATCGTTGCTTAACTCTGCCATATTATTATTTGTACTGTTGGTCAATATGCACTGTCCTTGTTATAAATAAATGAACAAATAAATGAATTGATTAAATAAAACATGATCTGAAATGTGATTTGTGTATTAGTCGGTTCAGTCTTTTAGTCAACTCTTCTGGGTGGGTTTAGAATATGAACTAATTGTTAAAAAACTATTTCAAATTCACATCGCTATGCTTATCAGAAAAATCGCAGTTTGATATTTTTCCCAAATTGTATAGCCCTAATACTTACTCCCACTGACCCCAGTCCAAACCAACCCCTGTATGTATTGTCGTGTGTCAGACCTTCTCTGCTAGGCTGAGCTGCTCCTGGACCCTGAGCAGCTCGTGTTTGGCCGAGATCAGGTTCTCCTGGAGGTCCTTCTGAGAAGCGGCATTGGCACTTAGCGACTTCTCATAGTCCTCCTTCAAAGCGGCCACTGTATCCTCCAGACAGTTGATCTCCTGAGAACAGGCCAGGAGCAAAAAACAAAACAAAACCAGCTTGTTTTTTTATTTCATACCATTAGAGCTATTTCATACGGACTTCGGAACCTTTATTTTAAAATTATTTTTCATTCTGGCCCCAAGTCACTTACTGGGAGAGACATTGACCCGGGACCAAATGTACTGACACCTGGTTTATATGTTTGTAAATCTGATTGTGACGACATCAGTGCCTCACCAGTCATGAACCTTGAACGTCAATCAGGCATGTTTTTGCACATTTCTGGTGGATTTCCATTATATTGACTAATTATTGATGGAATTATGTGCCTGATTTTTTTTCATGTAATCAAGTAAAATTACTCTTGCCCCAGTACAGATATATTGTGAAAGCAGCTCTTGGGGTCAGAACAAGACCACTGTGTACTGTCTGTGAAGAATGAGTTAGGAAAACTAGTTCTGTGTTTCACGTTTTAAGACCGGTACAGCACCTTAAAAATAATCAAAACATAATTTTATAGGAACGTCTGCAGCAGTTCTACCACAGCCGGGCCGCTCTCAGCCCACAGGAAGTGCAGAGGGCAGAGGCTCTGGCCCTGGACATCTGCACTGAGATCCAGGGCTTCCTCCGCTGCAGACACCCGGACATGCCCTTGGGAGAGATGAACCTGGGGGGGTCGCTCCTGGATGACCTGCAGGTAAATCCAGCATAGTATCCACTACTAAAATGTGACTTTTCCGGTTGCAGTCAGCCATGTTCTTGTCTCTGTGGATATGTTATTGCTTTGCCTGGAAAGTTCCATAGTATGGCATTGAACTTGTATATCAAATCATTTACAGTTGTGAAAACATTGAAAAGCAATCTTGTAGTGAGCATGCTACCCTCTCCATAGATCTGAAACTTGCCGTGGTGACCTTTATAAAGTTAAATATGTTTAATGCCAAACCAAAAAAGCAATAACATAACCCTTCACCAAAAGGTTAAATAGGTAAAATGAAAATAAATTGTCTTGTATACTTGTAGGTGGTGAGTGCAGACCACGCCTGTCTCCTGGTTCCTCTCCAGTTAGAGTCTTCCCTGTGGCGTCTTGTTCCTGGGGAGGAGACACTTCTCACACACCCTCTGCACTGGATGGTCCGGAGGGTCAACCTGGAGTATTTCCCCAGAGGATGAAGCTACTGGGACAGGTAGATCGTCACTAATGTTTTTGAAGGCTAATAATATTTTCTGGTAAACAGTGCTGATGACGCTCGGTCTCTTTAGGCATCTGGTGGGTGGGTACCTGTCATCAGAGGCCGTGGTGAGCATGTTCAGTAAGTCAGTGATGGAGACGATGAACTGGCCCTCCATCAGCAGCACCATGGACTGTGTGGTCAGACCTGTGCTTGGAGGACCTGACCTCAGGCTGGAGATTCAGTGAGTGGATTCCTATTCTGCCATAATGCTCAATCTTTAGTAGCAGTTTATATTTATATATATATATATATATATATATATATATATATATATATATATATATATATATATATATATATATATATATATATATATATATATATATATATATATATATATATATATACATATAAAAAACAATTGTAATTGTAAGATATACACTACACTACCGTTCAAAAGTTTGGGGTCACCCAGACAATTTTGTTTTCCATGAAAAGTCACACTTTTACCACGAGTTGTAAAATGAATAGAAAATATAGTCAATACATTGACAAGGTTAGAAATAATGATATTTATTGAAATAATAATTTTTTCTCCTCAAAACTTTGCTTTAGTCAAATAATCCTCCATTTGCAGCAATTACAGCATTGCAGATCTTTGGCGTTCTGGCTGTTAATTTGTTGAGGTATTGTGGAGAAATTTCACCCCACACTTCTAGAAGCCCGTCCCACAGGTTGGATTGGCTGCATGGGCACTTCTTGCGTACCATACGGTCAAGCTGCTCCCACGACAGCTCAATGGGGTTTAGATCTGGTGACTGCGCTGGACAGTGGACACTTCATTACAGATAGAATACCAGCCTCCTGCTTCTTCTCTAATGAGTTCTTGCACAATTTGGAGGTGTGCTTTGAGTCATTGTCCTGTTGTAGGATGAAGGTCAGCATCCCGGAGTCGCCTCTTCACTGTAGATGTTGACAATGGCGTTTTTCAGGTACTTTTTAATGAAGCTGGGTCTATTTCTCAAACTCCCACTTCTCTTTCTACTCTGGTTAGAAAAAACACCTGAACACCAAACACCTGTTTGAGCTGTTCTCTGAAGGGAGTAGTACACACCATTGTATGAAAAATAACAGTTTTGCTGCCAGTGCTGAGGGAGGGCGACGTGGCTCTGACTGCCCAGCCGGAGCTCACTGCTCCCTGGGGTAACGCCTGGCACCTGTCCCTGTACCCCTGGGAGACTCAGCGGCTGGCCCAGCTTGACATGGCGGACGATGGCCTTCGCAGACTCTTACTCAAAATCCTGAAATCTATATGCAAACTAAACCCCGCCCTCCGCCCACTCGAAGCTGCCCCACTGGCCAATCTCATCCTCCACCTCAGCGACAGTGAGAGCGATTGGTTGGAAAGCAGTCTGGAGGTACGGTTCCAGCAGTGCATCACCGAGCTGATTGGCTACCTGGAGCAAGGGGCGTTGCACAGTTATTTCAAACCAGCAGTTAATCTGTTAAGTGGGCTGTCAGAGGATCAGGTGGACCAGATGGGCTTTATGCTCTACTGTGCTGTGTCTGAGCCAGAAATTCTGCTCATGTAATTTGGTTGCAATTATTTATCATATAGAGCTGCACAATATTATTAAAAATACAATTCTGACAAATGCCAAATACTTATATATATATATATATTATTTTTTTTATTTTTATTTTTTTCCTTTGCAAAGTTAGAAAGTCAGAGCAGAGGTAAAAATGTTAAAGTTTTATTATTATTTTTTCTTATGGTTTTAATTTTTTATTAAATGTCTTCAACATATTCTCTTAAAAAAAGTTTATTATTTAGTATTTTTTTCAGCTGGTAATTTTTAATGGGGTATGCCTGCCCCCTGACCTCTATCAGGGCCAATGGCTGACAAATTTGATTTAGGAAAAGACATTATATACACAAGTATATCTATAAAATGATTTCACCATATGAAACCAAATTAGGAGGGTTCACAAATTTTAGAAAACTGCTCATGTGAGAAATCAGAGGGATTCTTTTAACTAAAAAGGCTATTATGTAGAAGTGATTTAGCACAATGTTTTCTGGTTTTGGTCATTTCTGGTACATTGTTTAATTCATACTATTGTGCAGCCCTTCTTCAGTGTCCACCCAGCCTGGTATAAACAGTATTTCCTGCTGCTTTCTGCTCCCTTCTTTCAATGAAAGAAACTTGGCATTGGCAGTAAGTCCAGCTTGCCAAAATCTTCAACAGACTTTTCATGACTACCTTCAACTTTGCTTCTGAAGTTGTGCTGAATTTCATACGTTTTAGTATCTGGAACCATAGTGCTAAAGATGATTATTACTTATTAAGATAATGTAACAATGCCATATTTTTAAGCTTTGCACTACTCATACTTAGTTTTCTCATTTCTGTATGTACAAAAAAACGGTATTGTTTTCTACATAGATTATTGTTTAACCTCTGCCTTTTATTTTTGCTTTTAAAATGATGAGAACATTTGATTTGAATGGGAAATTGCAATAAATATTGGTTTTGATTCAGTTTTCCTTTGTAATTTTACAGCATTTGACAAATTACAACACAACAAATGGTATTTTTTTGGATAAAACACAAGTATTATTAAGATTAGGTGATCACTAGCTAGGCTGTAGTCAAAATATTTTGCGACTAAAGAAATGTCTTGCCGAAAAAGGTCCAGTCTATTGAAAAGGGGGCATAGCAAAACCTCTATTGCGTATCTCTATCTGACCAAACTGCACTCACACTACAACTACAATTACAACTGTGCAGGAGTTAATACAATAAGAACTATTTATGTAGAAAAAGTACTAGGAAACAATGTATTTGTATAAAGACCTTCAGTTTATGTAATCTGCCTTTTTACATATAAAGACCAAAAAATATGGAATCTTCAGCTAACTAATTTATTAACTTCTCCTTTCTGCTTTCAACCCTTTAGATCATAACAAGTAATTCAACACATTTGTTGTACAGTCTATTATTTTTAAATTGTTTTTTTTTAAAAACTGATTCTATGCTGATTCCATTATGATGTAATTTCTAGTGACATCATCCGTTGACATGACAACCTATGAACCTGGTGACATCACTGGATTTGGTCTATATGATGTCAGAGCACACATCTGTTCATCTGGACTCTGCACTTCTAACTGTGCAGTTGGCATTTGTAGTGACTCCTGACTTGTATTTAGGCTTTTGTTACTTACTTGTTGTGGTAGCCATTGTTTTAGTTTAGGTTTACCCCCTTTTTAAATTACCTTTTTACTAAATAACTGTCCAACTAGTAGTAAAGATGAAATCAAACACTCCTAGCTCACTTTTGGAAAAGACACATCGGACGATTAAAAAACTTTCGCGCACTCAGAGGACTCGGTTTAAAGTCCTTGTCAAACTGAAACGCTGTGATATCCCAAATCTGAGTGACTTATTAGGCTCTCAATCAGGGAATAGCAGCGAGAAGACTTCCCCTAAGGCGAGTACCTCTAGTGTCAGCCCCACCGAGCCGAAGAGGGATGCAAGGACGGATGAAAAACTGAAGAGTCGGAAAAGAAGCAGCTCCGATTCCACTGAAGAGCTGGCTGGAGCTGGTAAAAAGTCCAGGAATGAGTTCAGTGATGGCACAGCGAGCACCAGCAGGAAGATTGCGAAACCCGTCACGAAGAAGGACGCCCCACAGAAAAAGAAGCGTCAAAAGAACAAAGGAAAGCAAGGTGAGACCAGTCACTAGCTTACAATTAGGCTTGTACAAAAAATAGCAAATTATTGTAACACCTTTAGCATAACAAATGATAAATCGCAATGTGGTGAAAGGTGCATTATGTAACTTTTCTGGTGAAGTCTTCACTCAATACTCAATACTGATTACAATACCACAATGAAGATAAAATGTGCCATTTTTAAGTAATAAAATATAATTTTTACTTACAATAATTTTTCTGCTTTTACAGAGTCTCCAAACTGCAGTACTCAGAGTCAGGATCAGCCTAGAGCAAACCTAGAGACCTGCAGGAAGGAATCCACCTCCAGTGAGAGCCAGGAGCTCCCCGGTCCCTCAACAGAGACAGAAGACGAAGACCTGAACAACCTCTTCAAAGACCAATGTAAGACCTGCTCTAACCTGATTACTGATTTTAAACCTTTACTGTGTAACTTTTCTGGAGGACATAACATCTTCATGGGGACAAGCAGCTGGCGCGCTTGTCCCCACCAGAACAAAGTTGCATAGTGCACCTTTAAGTGAACATTCATTGAGTACTAACATTCCACTATCTCTTGCAGCATTCAAAGAAAAGTACCATATTGAAAAATGTTTGAAGAGTGGTGGCTACGGTACAGTCTACTCTGGTGTTCGGATAGAGGACAACTTTCCAGTAAGGAGACTATTCCTTTGGATTTGCACATTCACCCCCACATGTCACTTTTTTGTGTTAAAACTGTTTAATACTAATTGTAACATGTTTCTTACAGGTTGCCATCAAATGTATTCCAAGCACCAGAATCTCATGGACAGTAAGTAATTCTACACAACTTCAGTAACAATGTTGTATTTGCACATCTTGACCCATTTTCACTTTTTATCGTCCGAAAGGACTTAGGATGTAGTTGGAAACGGGTTCCACTTGAAGTGGAGATACTGACACAAGCGGGAGCGGGGCCCGGCGTGAAAGACAGCGAAGTAACTCCTGTCCTTCTTGAGTGGTTTGATCTGGACAAGCAGATTGTGCTAGTGTTGGAGAGGCCAAATCCATGCATGGACATGGTGGAGCACATCAACTGCACAGAGGATGGCTTGAGTGAGGTCGAAGCCAGGTAAGGTTTTCAAAATGAAGGCTCAATAGTTTTTCATACTACTTATTTTCTTAAAGACCCTGTACCTGATTTTTTCCATGTATTTGAGCAAACCTCGGCTAGCCCAGTACAGATATATTGTATAAGCAGTTTTCAAAGTAAAAATAGGTTTGCTGCGTGCTGTTTGCATCTATTCATACAGCATTTTATTGTCCGATAATCAAGACACTAATTGCACGCTAATTGTTTAGTTTTACCGTCATAGCAAAACTTCATAACGGTCTCTGACAGTTGTGAAAAAAGCAATGAATCACTAGAATGGTTGGAATGCTTAGGATAAGTGAGGAATCATTTTGGACCACTATAAAGCGTGAATTAGTTCTGATTTTCCCGTTTTCATACAGTAAAAATCAAGTACAGTGCATTTAAAACCGAACTTCAGATATCACCTGCTTGCTTCATAGAGATGGAGATTATTGCTTTGCCTGGAATGTTCCACAGTATGGTATTATATAGCTAGATCTTGCATGTTTTTAATGCATTCTCACCGCTCCAAAGATCTGACTGGTAACTTGGTCTATTGCTGTCAGTTTCTTGTCTCCGTGGAGATTGATAAGTTGAATGCCATACTGTGTAACATGTCAAATGGATTAGATTTGTAATTTACGTTTTAATAATAAGATTCTGTTCAAAGTTCAAATTTTTTACGTGTCCAGGAGAATTGACAAAAACACTAATATCAAGTGACAAATACAAGATTCACCTTTCAGAACATGTGTGTACAGATCTACACTACAGGGTTAGCAGCTTTTTATACAGAATAAGACGATAGATTTTGTTTGTGGAGGAAATTATGGTGCTTAAAATTTGCATCCATTCAATTTGCAATTTCGATTTGTATGCTAATGTCAGACAAAGCATCTCCACGGAGACAAGCAGGTGGCAGACCCCCCACCAGAAAAGTTGTACATAGTGCACCTTTAAATTGGTCTTTTGTTGAATCACTATTATATTTTTGATTTTATTTGCATTTCTTTCCCACAGCCAATGTTGCGGCAGCTGGTGAATGCATCGTTGGAACTTTTGTCGCGTGGAATATTTCATAGGGACATAAAACCAGACAACATCCTGGTTGAGTTTGATGAGGAGACCCTGGAAGCCACCAGAGTGCGCCTCATAGACTTTGGCTGTGCTAGCTATTGTACCACATGGAACGTCTTCCGCAGGCCTCTCGGTAAGTATTATGTCTGCTGCTCATGTATTTGGTGGTTACCATGTTTAAAGAAGGGTTATTATGTGTAAAATCGACTTTTTTGAGCTTTATGCCATGGTATAATGTTGTTCTCTCATCAAAAGTCAGAGTGTCAAAAACAAATCTGAAACTTTTGAATACGCTGTTTTTGGCAAGCATAGCATTTTCAAAATGATAAAAGGTAACATGGTTAGCTAAATATGTTATGGGTTAGTAATTCATTCCAAAGTTGTCTTATCTGAGCACTTAAAAATGCTGAGTTTGCATTTGGCAAGTTTTGTTGCATCACAGATAAAACAACTCTGGACTTCAACAATTTTTAGCCTATAATTTATCACTGGACTCATTCTACGGTCAAATTGTGTTCACAATGAAAACATGGCTCTATTAGTATAGCTTTCATGCAGGATAAGACCTCAACTTTTGTTTACTTTGCTATTGTTCATTCCTGTTGCTGACAGAGGGAGCTCCAATGCTTAAATACCTCATGGGAAACAGAGGTGCAAGTACATTTTTCAAATGCACACATTATTTTAAGATAGAAAATGTGAAAAATGTATGCCATGACCAAAGCATGTCTAAAAGAGAATTAAAGTCACAAGAATGTATAACGTGTTTTTTAAAAAGAGGGATATTACACTTCTATGGGGTATTAACCGCTAACATATAACATATTCAGATCACCACATTACCTTTTATTGTTTGGAAATAATATATACACAGAAAAAAATGTCACTTTTGTTTTTGACGGTCTGACTACCCCCTTCCTTTGCTCCTATGGTAGTTTAAATATAATGGTGTTAACTTGTTTTTTGTGATATTAACCGATCTAACCTGTCATATTTCATTGTTGTGTTTCAGGGACCTTGTTGTACTTGCCTCCAGAGTGGTTCAGGACGGAGGAGTACAAAGCAGCCCCAGCACAGTGTGGCAGCTGGGCCTGAGCTTATACGTCATGCTGCATGCTGCAATGCCGTTCCAGGACAGAGAGCAGCTCTCCTCCGATTACACCCCCCCGATGGGCGCCAAACTCACAAACGGTACGTGCTAACTTTTTAGAATGAGTGTTAATGTCAAGTAATGACATTTTCTTCTGTAAAAGCTCAAAAAAAAGCTAAAATGTGAACCTATTATGCGCTGCAGTTTTCTAACACAGATGTTAGCGGATTGTTTCTTTTATTAAGTCATTTCAGATTAATATTGCAATTTAAAATGTCCTTATTGATAATGGTCCACAAGTGTCATAGATTATAACTATATAGCATACACAATGCCTTCTTTAATAACATATACAAATCTACAACTCTGCTAAATATTTAGTTTATATCTGACATCTAAAACAAGAAAAATCAAGTCAACAGTAGTAGAAAACCAGTTAAACAGTTGGCTACAGTTAGGGCCCACTCATTTGGAAATATCATAACCTCTATACATAACCTCTATCATACCCACAGAGCAAATCATTCTAACTGTAAACTTTGTTCTTGTTTTTAGAATGCCAAGACTTATTGGGCAGAATGATGAGCAAAGACCCTACAACTCGGATATCCCTGGAGGAAATCCTCCAGCACCCCTGGATGAGTGAGTGGGGGGGTGAGAAAGAGAGAGAGTAGAGCGGAGTGAGGGAGGGGTGTTGGGGAGGGAGCATAGAGTGAAGGAGTAGGGGGGGGGGGGGGGGTTCCCTCACTTACTCCCTTTGAGGGAGTGAGGGAGGGAGCATAGAGTGAAGGGGTGGGGGGGGGGGGGGGTTCCCTCACTTACTCCCTCAAAGGGAGTGAGGGAGGGAATAGAGTGAAGGAGTAGGGGGGGGGGGGGTTTCCCTCACTTACTCCCTCAAAGGGAGTGAGGGAGGGAGCATAGAGTGAAGGAGTAGGGGGGGGGGGGGGGGGGGGGTTCCCTCACTTACTCCCTCAAAGGGAGTGAGGGAGGGAGCATAGAGTGAAGGAGTAGGGGGGGGGGGGTTCCCTCACTTACTCCCTCAAAGGGAGTGAGGGAGGGAGTGGCCACAGTTTGCATAGCCAGCTCTCACACAGTCACATACAGGTCAGCCCAGACACAAGCCACCTGGACTAGGTGTCTGCCTTGTTATCAGTTGTGCATTTAAACTGGTAGGGAAGCAGAATTCTTCACCTCAGACCTAACCAGATGATTCCCTGTGAAAGCTTCTCAGCTCATGCCCTGTGTGGTCAATGCAATGTGTTACCAGTGAGCATGTTGCATTGACTGGGGGTAGGGCTCAGTGGTCTGAATGGCGCGTGGTTGTGTAAGTGACTATGCTATTAATTGTGTTTTTCAAATGTAGGCATTTGGAAAACATGAACTACAAATCTGACCAAAAAACAGACCAAGATTGATGTGTCCCTTAAGGGTATCTGTGTAAACCCTCAGTTATCCAGGTCTGATCCATAGCAAAAGACGAAGTTCAAATCTGTCAACTGGACAAATCATTGTAGGAGTGAAGACATTTCACAAATTCTCTTAAGTTTTTCAGACACAGCGGGTGTGTCTGAAAAACTTCTCAGTCTGCCGTACATACTACTCTATTCAGTGTAGTGAAGAGTGCAGTGAGCGTTACATTGGAGAAACTAAACAGCTAATCCACAAGAGGATGTACCAACACCGGCGTGAGAGCTCCTCTGGACCCCAGTCCGCCGTACATCTACATTTCAAAGCCACTAACCACTCATTTGAAGATAGTGAAGTTCAGATCCTAGCCAGAGAAAAGAAATTGTTTGAGAGGGGAGTTAAAGAAGCTATTTTTGTTAGGAAAGAGAATCCTTCTTTAAACAGGAGTGGGGGCCTGAGACATAATCTCTCCCCCATCTACAACTCCATCCTCAGACCCAGAACAAAGAGAACAATAGCAGGGTCGTTAAGGGCTGAATAGGGTAGTTTCAGATGAAATTGGAGACAATAGATGTTTACAGTTTCAGTGTAGTTAGCCCCTCCCTGCAGATAGATATAAGGCAGTGGTCACCAGTAATCTGATCACAACTGAAGAAGCGGCTTGGATGAGCAGCGAAACCTCTTCATTCCTACAACGATTTGTCCAGTTTACAGATTTGAACTTCGTCTTTTGCTACCCCTTAAGGGTACTTTATCACCATTACTAGTCCCAGAACACTGGCAGATTAGAAATATTAATTTGACTAAAATAAAAAGTAAAAAATATGTAAAAAACAACAGCAGGTAAAACATATTTTAGCTGCAGTTACACTGAATAGCTACGTTGTTAGTGTGGCTGAAATCAAACCAGTCATGTGACCATTAGTACAACACAAGCAAATGTTACAAAGTTTTTGACTAATGTGTATGTTGTACTTCTTTTGTTACCCGATAGGGACTGCTGATGTAAATTAGCTAGGCATATTTACGTTTGTTTAATACAGGATTTCATTAATGTGCTCAGTTTGCCTATATAAGAAAAAACTGGAGACAGGGCCATAACCTTCCTACCAAATGTGCACTTGAAACATACCCTGGTAGAGACAAAGATTATGTATGAGCACTATGTAACTTTTCTGCTACTTGCTTCTTTCCATGGAGATTTTACAGCCTTGGATTCATTCATTATTCAATCTAACATGATGTTCTTAAAATTAACCAATACTGTAGACGCTGCGCTGTAGCCTTGTGAAAGTGTGACAGTTACTTTGACACAGTGGCAAGTACAGTGGGGAGCCATATTGTGGGAAAGTGCTGTCACACTTTCACATCGCAAAACCACTTCCTGTGCAAGGAAGCTGTGATGCGCTCAGGCAGCAAGATTTATCACAATCAAATTCGAATAGTCATGAAAAGCAAATTGCTGATTATTTAAGAAACGTAATTTCCTTTGCAAACAAAAAAAATCTTAAAATCTGTCAACATTGTAATTTAGACCTTACAGTGAAGGCATTTCACTCCTCATCCAAGCCGCTTCTTCAGTTCTGGTCAGATACCTGGTGGACACTGCCTTATATCTGTCTGAAGGAAGGGGGTAACTACATTGAACCTCCAGTTTCATCTGAAACTATCCTGTTCAGCCTTTAAGACCCTGCTATTGTTCTCATTGTTCTGGGTCTGAGGATGGAGTTGTAGGTATTCTAGCTGAAACTGGAGACAATAGATGTTTACAGTTTCAGTGTAGTTAGCTCCTTCCTGCAGATGGATATAAGGCAGTGGCCACCAGCAATCTGACCAGAACTGAAGTAACGGCTTGGATGAGCAGCGAAATGTCTTCCCTCCTACGACAATTTGTCCAGTTAACAGATTTAAACTTCGTCTTTTGCTATGATTGCGCAGAGTTTAGCACTTTGTTCACTGATTCTGCGTAAATCCCCAATGTTTTTCAGTCCCTTGTTATGTAAGCGGCCATATTTATTTTGATACAAATGGACATGTGTGTCTCTGATTGGCTAATCCACTAGTCTATCCAGTGCCTCACCTGTCATCACAGAGAAAAAATAAATGAAATGGTTATATTTATCCAATGATTTGTACTATAAAGTTATTTTCTATTTAAGTTTGCAATTTTATTCTTTTTTTAACTCAAAATCACTGAATTTTTACGTTTACCGTTGAAATCCCGAGAAGAGACGCGAGGTGAGGCACCGGCCGTTCATGCCTCACCGCGGACTGACTTTGCTGTGCGCTCAGCTCTGTGTTCTGCTGCTTTAAGCGGCTGTGAAATGGCACCGGGTGAGGCACGCAGTTACCCTGCCTCATGTTAGGGGGCACTCGTGAGCCAAGGGATTCTTGTAAATCCTGCAGAATCGGGGCCGCAAACTACAATTTAGTTCAAGTCAACTTTAGCAATTCACTTTTTTCTTCTTGTTTGGCCCCATTTTTTAAAAGTAAGAAGATTACATATTAAAGTTAAAGCAGTTTTCTAAACTGGACTTTCGGTCGAAGTAGGAAGGTATTATTAAAGGAAGACCAACACTAAAGGAGCTAAATGGTTTGCTCCAGATGACAGGATGAAAGACTAGCTCTTTTCAAACAGAGATGTACAATACAATATCATAGTATAATTGATATTAATATGTATATATGTATGAATATTGTAAGACTTGAGGGCACTCTGTAAACTCCAGTGTCTTGGTCGTCTCTGAGCGGCAGGAGATGACTAACACATGTGGACTGAACTGGCTTTAAACTAAATTAACTTATTTATTAGAATACTACAGCACTTTTTAAAATGACAGGAAGCACTTTAGCCACATACGCTCTTTACAAATAGGCACTTTAGACCGTATGGAGTGTGAATTTTTTTGTGATCTGTGGAGTTGTTTGATTGTTGTTGTTTGTGTTGTCCTGTCTCTTGTCCCGTTTTAGATGTTAAGGGACTATTAAGGGACTATTGGGGCCATGCTATTGGGGCCATTTCATACGTACTTCAGAACTTTTATTTTGAAATTATTTTTTTATTCTGGCTCCAAGTCATTGAGAGAAAATTGGCCCGGGGTCAGATTTACTCGCCGACACCTGGTTTATATATTTATATATTGTGCTTCATAGTTAAGGAGAAGACCGATGTCAAAGGAGACTAAATCCTAATACTAATTTGGCATATTATAAAGATAAAACAATACTAGTAATCACCATTTCAGCATCATAATTTTATTTCCCCATATGTTGCACAATACAAACAAGTCCACAGCTAGTATAGATTTAAAGGTACAGATGTTTCACACTCTACAAGAGCAGTACAACATCGTATTTGGATTGTAATCCCATGGTCACTCAATACCAACTCCTCCCAAACTAAAATATCATATTCTCTATGTTTGACCAAGACCAACTATAATGGGTAATACTTTATAATAACTACACCTTAATTAGACTTAAAGCATAAACAAAGACTTCATTTATAATGAACTAATAGTCTATTAATAGAATGATTCAGGCTTAGTAACTACTTAATTTATATCCCAACACCCAATCCTAACCTCTGAATTAAATAGTCTATTTGTTAAGTCATTGTTTATGCCTTATTAATTGAACTGTATACGATTTCTTGACTTATCTGTGTCCCCAGATATGACACAGATGTTCAAACCAAAATAGCTTTTACTGATAACAACTGTAATGCTGATGTATTCTTAGTTACAAGAACATTGGACGTGATGGCAAAAGACGAAGCTAAAATCTGTCAACTGGACTGATCGTAGGAGTGAAGACGTTTCGCTGCCCATTCAAGCCTCTACTTCAGTTTTGGTCAGATTGCTGGCGGCCACTGCCTTATATCTATCTGAAGGGAGGAGCTAACTACACTGAAAATGTAAACAACTATTGTCTCTAGTTTCATCTGGAGCTACCCTGTTAAGCCCTTAACTACCCTGCTATTGTTCTCTTTGTTCTGGGTCTGAGGATGGAGTTGTAGATGGGGGAGAGATTATGTCTCAGGCCCCCATTCCTGTTTAAGGAAGGATTCTCTTTCCTAACAAAAATAGCTTCTTTAACTCCCCTCTCAAACCATTTCTTTTCTCTGGCTAGGATCTGAACTTCACTATCTTCAAATGAGTGGTTAGTGGCTTTGAAATGTAGATGTACGGCGGACTGGGGTCCAGAGGAGCTCTCACGCCGGTGTTGGTACATCCTCTTGTGGATTAGCTGTTTAGTTTCTCCAATGTAGCGCTCACTGCACTCTTCACTACACTGAATAGAGTAGTATGTACGGCAGACTGAGAAGTTTTTCAGACACAGCGGGTGTGTCTGAAAAACTTAAGAGAATTTTCAGACATTATGAGATTCCTGTCTTTTTCAAACCTACAAACACTTTAAGGACAAAACCCAGAGCCATAAACAAAGTATAAAGTAGTAGTCTACTCTATTCAGTGTAGTGAAGAGTGCAGTGAGCGTTACATTGGAGAAACTAAACAGCTACTCCACAAGAGGATGTACCAACACCGGCATGAGAGCTCCTCTGGACCCCGGTCTGCTGTACATCTACATTTCAAAGCTACTAACCACTCCTTTGAAGATAGTGAAGTTCAAATCTTAGCCAGAGAAAAAGAAATGGGTTTGAGAGGGGAGTTAAAGAAGTTATTTTTGTTAGGAAAGACAATCCTTCCTTAAATAGAAATGGGGGCCTGAGACAATCTCTCCCCCATCATTAACTCCATCCTCAGACCCAAAACAAAGAGAACAATAGCAGGGTTGTTAAAGTCTGAATAGGGTAGTTTCAGCTGAAACTGGAAACAATAGATGTTTACAGTTTCAGTGTAGTTAGCCTTTCCTTTCAGATAGATATAAGGCAGTGTCCACCAGCAATCTGACCAGAACTGAAGAAGCGGGTTGGATGAGGAGTGAAATGTCTTCACTCCTACAACGATTTGTCCAGTTGACAGATTTTAACTTCATCTTTTGCTATGGATCAGACCTGGACGACTGAGTTTACACAGATATTGGACATTGATGTCACATTTATTTATGATATGTTTTGTTTCTCAAGACAATTATGCAATCAGTAAGCATAATGAGCCTCACATGAGTCTCTCATTTGGGTTGCCAGTTTCAATACTGAAATCCAGTTGGTTTAAACCTAAAAGGACTCTCTCTGATCTCAATTGTCACTAACTAGACCTCAGCACCTACGGCCAATCATTAATCAGTGTTAAATGCAGCCTCTGCCTCTCAGTTAGTGAATTCTGAGCTTCCATATGAGCCATGATCTGTCCATAGACTGAGAATGAGAAAAAACATGTATGTGTCCTGTATCTGCAGGTTAAGACACTGGCAACCCTGTTTCAGTTGTGATTGTAGTTAAGGTGTAGTTATTATAAAGTGGTACCCTATAATATATTTATAATGTGCTAATTAAGCTGAAGGTAAAATCTTATGTTTTGAGTGATGGAACTTTCACAGAATGTTAAATCACTAAAAACAAAATCATATTATTGAATTGGCATAATTATTAAAGGGGTGTAATTATGAGCTAAGTTAGCAGAAAGTCTGTAATGTCTTATTGAAGCAATAACATGTGTAGGCAGATGGTAAACTCCCATTGAGCGAACAAGGCCTCTTTACATGGGCTGATTGCATAGAGCGTCATCACACTAAAGGAACAATTTCTTCTGGACTGGTACAGGACAGGTTGGACATACAGTAGCTGGATATGCCATTATCCTAAAGCATTTCCACCCCCCATGTTTTGAATAGTAATTTATCCTTATTAAGCTGGCTTAAATAATGCATTAATGATCTTACACTAATAGTTAACACCATTCTAACTGAGATTTTCCTAAAATGTTTTAAATTTTTCATGTCATGCCAATTGTTTGGTTAAGTTAGTTCCTATTTTGACTTGGCTGTTGGGACAGTAATAGAGGTCATAATTCATAGTAAGTGAAAAACACAGGCCAAAGTCTGCGTTGCTTACACAGGAGTTACACAAGAGTCCTGGGTTTTAGAAATTTCAAATATCTTATTTAAATCTACCTACAAAAAAGGTTTAGCCAAAAGAAAATAGTTTTTGTTTTGAAAGATCATAAAATTGGTCACATGTCTACAGCATGTCTTCAGGTACTTGGAAATGTCTTGGTGAGATTCAGAGGTGAGCGGTAACCACCACACTGAAACTGAAAATTGAAACGGAAAAACATGCCGAGGAGTTTTTTTTAAGAAAATATTTTACCCTCTTTTAAGATGGAGGGAGTGTCATCCAGTCCTTCCTAAATTACAGCACCGTATAAAGACATATACTAACCAAGGAACATTGGGATGACTTCTAATTTATTTACAGATCCAGGCCCTCAAGATCATCCATGAAACTCATAGACTTAACCTGTCTATGCAAATGACTCACTTGGGCAGTAAATGCTATTAGCTTGGTGAGTCAGTGTCTAGAGTCCTTGCCTCTTCTGCTGCTTTTTAGGATGCAGATAAATTCACTTAATCATTTTAAAGATTTAGATTGATTCAGATTAGTTAGATTTTAGTCTTGATTTTCTTTTTTGAATCCTAAATTTCCTTTTTCTTGCTTTAGTCTCTATGATGTTTTTATCAAGATTATCAAGTTTGACGATAGTAAATCAAGTCATTGTTGTAATTTAACAGAACTTACTGTATACTTATTGGATGTTGAACTTAAGTGTGGGGGTTTTTGCCAACAAAATCCAACCCTAGACAAACTATTGCAATGATATTGTTATCGCAATATTCAACATAGTTTTTTTAATCTAATATATACTATATAAATATGACTATTACATTTGATCTCATAATGTATAAGCCTATGAAAAATAAATGTGAAATAATAAAATAGTAATTCATGATATAGAGCCTTTAAAAAAAATCTAGTTTTGAAAGTTGGTAATGGACATCGTACAAGGTGATTGTCTTGTAGAGTGTAGGAGGAGATGCTAAAACATCCAGTACCATAACAGCCTGTACTGTACCACATCAGAGGACACCAAAAGGAGATATGATGTCATTGTCACATAATTCAGTTCAAAACTCACCATGTTGCTCTTTATTAGCAGTCAGGTTTTTACTATAGATACCAGATATAATGTGTAATTGCAGCTGTATCAGAGGAGCTCTTTCTCTTTGTCCACTTGTAGCATCAGAATGTGTAGTGTGTCTTTTAAACCTCGGTATAAGACGTTGGTCCACTTGTTGACTCAGACCCAGCGACCTTTAGGGCGGCTCATTCGTCGGGTTCATATCTGCATACAACCACACAAACACATTTAGTTACATGCCTTTTAAGACCTCAACCACTTCAAAGAAAGTCTGATTCTGAAGCAAAGTGAACTCATAAGGAAAAAAACAACTTGGACCTGAAACTAATCAGTCATTGCTATAATAGTCATCAAATAATGGCTATCTTCATGAACTGAAGAAGCGGCTTGGATGAGCAGCGAAACGTCTTCACTCCTACAACGATTTGTCCAGTTGACAGATTTGAACTTTGTCTTTTGCTATGGATCAGACCTGGACGACTGAGGGTTTACACAGATATCTGAACAGTAGAGAAAATATGGCATTTGCTGAGTGTTATGACTCAGTATCAAATAAAATAAACCCCACAAACTTAGTGTTTTTGATGAAAAGTCCTCAAATGGTGTCACTTAAGCTTAATTTGGGTAAAATAGTCCAAAAAAGGTGTTCACCAGGCTTTTGAAATCTAATGAATGAATAGTTCTTGGTTGCAGTTCTGGTGTCACATTTCAAACACATTCATAAGCACATTCTTAAAGTAAAGTACTAAAGTACAGTACTAAAACATTTATTTATTTATTTTAGTTTAATTTTCAGTCATAGCATTAGTAATAGTAAATTATATTGCAATAACCTTTGTAATGACCCAAAAGTGGACCAAAACATATTTAATAAGGACACAGGAAACAAAGCTAAAGGTTCAATACTGTTCATTACTTTTTAACTTCTGGTTCTTCTTAATTTTTTTAAAAGTTATTGGAAAAAAAAAACCCTTAACAACAAACCCTGTGTCCAAAAAACAAACAAAGCAACAAAGGAAAAAAGACCATAATTAGCCGGCCAATGTAAAATAAGGACTGTCTCTACTCTAACGAAAAAACAAGCCATAAACTATCCCCACACAAAAGCAGGAACGAAAACAAACCATGAAAATACTACTTGCTAAATATATACACACAACAGAGATATGTAAATAAACTAATGACTAACTATAGATAACAAAAATATACAAGAAAAAAATAGGACCAACTTCCAAGAACTCAAACTGGGAAAAAACACCACAAAAATGTAGACAATTTAAAAAAAAACAGGGGAAAAGTGTTCACACCTAACACCTTTGAATCTGTAATCTACACACTGGCAATTTACCTTTGTATTTAACATTTTCACGCTGAATCATACTCTATGTGACAATAATCTGATAACTGACCACCTTACACACCAACTTCTTTTATAAAATATCTGTAACAGGCCTGTCATTGTAACACATTTTGAAATGGAGATATATTGCTTAAGAAATTGTAGAAGATAAATAATACTTAAACTAATTCATGCCACTGATACAATAACCCTAAAGCCGGATTATACCTCAAATTTACTTTAAACTCTAAAAATGTCCAATATCATAATAAAATACTGTACTGCAATAAACAAATAACAGAATGAAATACTTTAGATGGCCCATTACAACTCAAATCTCATCGAAGTACAGAAAAATAAGAAAAGTTCCCTGTGACCACGATAAATATTGAAGTCAATAAATGAATTATTGTGGGCAGGCCTACTGTAGAATAATAAGGTAGCAGACAACCAGCAGACAAATATCTTCCCTGTGGCCTACGTGAACTTTAACCTTTATAGTCTCCAGTCCTCCTCACCTTTGTAAACTTTTTCTGAGTTCCTTGATCTGCTCGTTCTTCTTGGTCAGGATCTCCTTCATGTTGCGATAGGCCGCCGTCTGCTGAAACTTTTTGTCCAACTCCTAAATCAGACACAAACAAATAGCCAACATTTTAAATTCCAGGATTGGAGTAACTGGAGGCAAAGGTGAAGAGGAACATAATTCCTTTACAGTGAAGGATTAGCAAGAGACTATTACAAAATATGAAAAATAAAAGTGGATTTGACCATTTACAATTATATTTTGCATTATTTATTTAATAGGAACTTATGATAGACAGTGATGAGTGAAGAGTTTTAGGTTTTACTGGACAAATACTTCAGAATGTTGACCACACAATAGATTTTGAACTTTATGATGACAAAGTATTTTAAAGGGTCTATACTTATGCTAACTTGGGCGGTAGGATGAACAGAAATTGAATCAAAATCAAAAATTGGATAGGACACAATTAGCAAATCGCAAAGCCTGCAGCTTTTGAAGTACCATCATTTCTTCCACAAACAACAAAATATCACATCTTATTCTACATTAAAACTGCTAATCCTGTAGTTTAGTTCTGTACAATCATCCCTGTAGCTGTAGCTGCCATCTGGTGGTTAACTATGCATGTGTCTGTAAATGATGCATGCTTTGTCCTATGTTTGTTATTACTAATGTTTCTTACCTGTATGTTTTACTGTATATTCACACTGCTTTTTAAACTTTGCTTCAGCTCTAAATGGACTTTTAAAATTTGTGTCCCTGACTTGACTGCCTGCTTTGCTCCTGCTGCATCAACTTAACTACATTTAAATCTATGAAATGTTTCATTCTTTGATCTTATTCTGATCCCTCTTTCCAGGGTGCCTCCTGTACATCTGGATCGTTGCTTAACTCTGCCATATTATTATTTGTACTGTTGGTCAATATGCACTGTCCTTGTTATAAATAAATGAACAAATAAATGAACTGATTAAATAAAACATGATCTGAAATGTGATTTGTGTATTAGTCGTTTCAGTCTTTTAGTCAACTCTTCTGGGTGGGTTTAGAATATGAACTAATTGTTAAAAAACTATTTCAAATTCACATCGCTATGCTTATCAGAAAAATCGCAGTTTGATATTTTTTCCCAATTGTATAGCCCTAATACTTACTCCCACTGACCCCAGTCCAAACCAACCCCTGTAGCATGTATTGTCGTGTGTCAGACCTTCTCTGCTAGGCTGAGCTGCTCCTGGACCCTGAGCAGCTCGTGTTTGGCCGAGATCAGGTTCTCCTGGAGGTCCTTCTGAGAAGCGGCATTGGCACTTAGCGAACTTCTCATAGTCCTCCTTCAAAGCGGCCACTGTATCTCCAGACAGTTGATCTCCTGAGAACAGGCCAGGAGCTGAGGGGAAAAAAACAAAATGGGTCGTCAGATTAACTGGTGAATTGCATGTACAGTGAGGCAAAGAAGTATTTGAAGACCCTGTGATTTTGCAAGTTCTCCCACTTAGAAATCATGGAGGGGTCTGAAATTTCCATCTTAGGTGCATGTCACACTGAGAGAGAAAAAATCTGTAAATCACATTGTATGATTTCTTAAAAATAATTTATTTGTATGTTACTTGCTGCTGCAAATAAGTATTTGAAACACCTGTCTATCAGCTAGAATTCTGAGCCTCAAAGACCTGTCAATAGCAGACCTGCCTTTAAAAAGTCCCACTCCACTTCACTTATTCTCCTAAATTAGAAGCCCTGTTGTGAGATCGTTAGCTGCATAAAGACACCTATTCACCCCATACAGTCTGTAGACTCCAACTACTAACATGCCCAAGACAAAAGAACTGTCAAAATGTAATACCCTAAGTTTTTTAGGTTTAAAATCATGCATGGCACAGAAGGTTACTGCTTAAACCCAGCTCATGTCCCAGGCCTGTCTAAAGTTTGACAAAGTGA
>JAIEZT010001235.1:0-12500 GCA_019594935.1 Periophthalmus modestus
CAAAATCTTGTCAACGAGTCACTCACGTGACTTGTTGACAAGATGGCTGCGTAGCATTTTCGCTCCTCTCCCTCCGTTCTCATTTTTTGAGTCAAATACTTCCTAAAGTGAGACTTTTGACAGATTTAATTCAAGATCTACTCTATCTAAATACCTTGAAACAATCGACAAATGGCGGAAGGCACAAGAAGGCAAGCAAAGACAAGCAAACAAACTGAGAAGTTTCCCGACAAACCACCTGCGGAACCACCTGCTGATGAACACCCCAGACAAAAATCCAGACGAATCTGACAAACTGGCAAACATGATTACAAGCCTGATTAAGGTATCGCTGGATGAGCAACGTGAGTTCATTAATCACAATTTTGGCAACTTTGAAACCCGTCTAGAAAAGATACAAGCAGAAATGACGAACAATACAAAGGACATAAAAAAACTGAAGACGGATCAGAAAGAGCTCTCTGTTAAAGTTGAAAATGTGTCAAAAACGCTAATTGACAAGTACAACATCCTCGAAGAGGCGATTGCTCTCCAAGAAGACAGAAGTAGGAGAGATAATATACGAATCAAAACTACCCGAATCACAGGGGGAAGTCAACGTGTTGTCCTACATGAGCGCTACTTTACCCAAATGGTTTCCTTCACTTGCCGATGAGAGGATTGATATAATGCGAGCCCACAGAATTGGTCCTGTACGCTCTCCTGGAGAGCCCCTCCGCGTACGGTTATCATGAAATTTCTCCGCTTCACGGACCGGGATAAGATCCTTAAAGTTGCACGGGAATCTCCAGTGACGGTGAATGGAAAAAGCATCCGTTTTTACGGCGGATTATAGTAGTTTCACTGCGAAACGAAGACGTGCATTCGCTGGAGGTCATGGAAGAAGCCAAAAAAAAACAAAACTTTAACACATTCCTCCTTTTATCCGGCCACCTTAAAACTATCCAAAGGATCCGAGTCCGTTTCCTTTACAAATATTGAAGATGCGGAGAAATACTGGCCTCTTAACTTCTACTACGGGACAATGGAACTGAACAAGCAGCAGTGTTTTCACAACGGATGGACATGGAAAAATGGACCTTAAAGCGAAAGGTACTGGATTTAATTTCGATCTTTAGATGGATAAACATATATTCTTTGTTTAAAATAAAATAATAATAATAATAATAATAGTAATAATAAAAATAATAAAATAATAAATATAAAAGAAGATATGTAAATATACTAATAGCAACGGGAATGGGGCGGATTTTCTTTATGTAGCCACCTTCTCACATAGTCAGGTGAATATATTAGTTTAGGGAGGGGAACTCACCTTACGTGAGGTTTTCAGATTTTCTTTCTCTTTTTTTTTTTTTAGGCCCGAGCCCCTACAGGGCGTAGGGCCTATTGCTTCCGCAACGATGAGTGCCTGGGCTTCGCCCAGGCACTCATCGCAGCGCACAAGTTCGGCTGAGGTCGTGACCTTGCCCTGATTCCACTATCCCAGCAACCCATGCCGCATTATTATTAGGCCCGAGCCCCCGTAGGGCCTATTGCTTCCGCAACGATGAGTGCCTGGGCGAAGCCCAGGCACTCATCGTTGCTAACTGTCTTGCCGAACTTGTGCGCGAAGCCGAACGTTCGGCGACCTTGCCCTGATTCCACTATCCCAGCAACCCATGCCGTAGGCATGGGCCATCTTTATTACTGCTAAAATGAATGGAAGTCAATGGGAGGTCAATGGCGGGCCCCGACGTCATGGCGAATGACGGGCGCGTCAGCGCCCGTCATTCGCCATAGACCCCACGGTGACGTGGGGAAAGTTGAGAGCTTTCAAAAAACGTATAATATGTCATTCTAATGTTTTCGGATATATTGTTTTTGCTAAAAATATTATTATTTTTTTTATTTTTTTTTCTTTCTTCTGCTCTTTGAACAGGAATTTGACCCCCTGAACATATTTGAAAACTCACCAAATTTTGCCCAAAATTCAGAAGTGGCGAAAAATTTCTTTTTTTATATGGTGCATCATTGGGTATAAAAAAATGGCGCGACAGCGCCACCTACAAAAGTCAAAATACATTGCGTCAATGGGAGGCGCCCCGACATCAACTTTGTTGTAGAGCCACCAAATTCGGTACACACATTCATCAAGTGATGCCAAACAAAAAATATTATTATGGCCACGCCCTCTGACAAACCGGAAGTCGGCCATCTTGGATTGAAAATTCCGAAATGCCGAGTCAGCATTTTTGTTGACGTCGCATTTTCGTCAACTCCTCTGAAGGCGCTTCACCTGCAGGGCTGAAAATCACTGGACATCATCTAGACAAGTGGGGCATCAAAAGTTATCCAATTTACATTGATACGTATAACGGTTTCCGTGCGGCGAAGCCGCAAAATTCCATCGGAATTTTTGCAATTTTTAAATTTCAAAATTTGCTCCTATTTGTGCATACTATGTCCGATTTGACTCAAATTCAAATCAGTTGTAAAACTTTCTGGCCTAGACCTACTCATTGTGAAAGAAAACAATTTGGTGCAATAGCGCCCCCTACAGAATAACAAATAAATTTGCATGGAGGTCCCAAAATTTAGTTTTCCCAAATGTTACGAAATTTCACACAAATTCCAGTGGGTCATCCCAATCAATAAAGTCAATCAGACCCATGACGTTTTTTGTACCGTGTTGCCATGACGATGCGCCAAAGTGCCCATGTTATCCTAATGGGAACGCTCCGAAAATTTCCCATTCATGAGAAAAACATTAGTTTCATGGAATTAAGTGAAATTTGCCAGAATGACTCATCATGTCATCCCGATCCAAAAAGTCAATCGGATACATGTCATATTTTCCACCCGGTTGCCATGGTGATGGCCGAAATACCCCATGTTATCCTAATGGGAAAATTTCCACATTTTTGGACATTTCAAAGTCTTCTAACAACTTCATACCTTCAATGAAGAACATGAAATTTGGCACAGTGATTCTTTACATGGTTTCCGTCAAAAAAGTCCAGGGGGCCAACTGTGTATTTTGCACGGTGTTGCCATGGCGATGCCTGGAAAAACCCATGTTGGTGCATTTTGTGCATCACTGCTCCCAATGTCTTTTGACTTTGTTTGGTGACAAGTGCAGCCCAAAGCCACAATAAAACAGAGGCAAGTGGCGCGTTAGCGCCACCTATAGAGAGTGCCCGGTTGGCCGAGTGCGAAGCGCGGCCCGCGAGGGCCGTTCGATGCCGCTTGCGGCTTTAATTTCTTTTTATGTTTTTCTTTTTTTTTGAGCTCATGGTGATGCAGGGTGGGAGTTTTGGGATTTCCATATGTTCTGGTTACTATGTATTATTATTGCTTGTTAAAGAACAAACTGAAATAACATGACAACTTGTGTTTAATATATGTACTTGGAATACTAAAGGTTTAAATGCCCCTATCAAACGCACCGCATGCTTAGATCACCTATTAAGACACAGTGTTGACATTGCCTTTATACAAGAGTCCCATCTGCAAAAAGCAGATGTTAATAGATTTTCAAATCAACACTATTTTATTGCTGCATCTTCTTCACTAGAATCAAAAACCTGTGGAACATTGATAGTAATTAAACGTAATCTAAATCTAACAATTACAAATAGTTATGGCAGCTCTGATGGGCGTATTGCGCATATAAAAGCTAATATTTTAGGACGAGATTATGCCTTAATTTCAATATATGCACCAAACCATTATGATCCAGAATTTTATGGGAAAATAATAGAAATCTTATCAGGTTTACAAGAATATGCAGTAATTATTGGTGCTGATATGAATGCTATTTTAGATGTAACCCTAGATAGTTCATCTTGTCGCTCACAGTACTCACAAAAAATGTCAACTAATGCTTTTGGGAGTTTGTTATTTGATTTTTCTTTACAAGATTTATATCGTTTATCAAACCCAAATTTAACACAATACACGTTTTTTTCAAATAAGCATAAAACATATTCTAGAATAGATTATTTATTAGCTAATCCTTCTGCCTTTATGAAAATACACAAGGTTCAAATCATTCCAAATGCCTTATCTGACCATTCAATGGTCACGGCCAAATTGTCTCCTAACAATATTCCAATAAGAGCCACTAGATGGCGTCTCAATACCACCTTACTTAAAAACTTAGATTATTGTGATTATATCAGGAAACAAATAAAACAATTTTTAATTTGTAACTCAGCCCCTGAAATTGACCCACGGACATTATGGTACGGCTCTCAAGGGTTGCATTCGTAATGCTACGATTTCTTACTCATCACATATTAATAAGAGGAAGTTAGAAAAAATTAAACAATATGAGCACATTTTACAAGTATTAGAACAAAAACAACATCGAATGGGATTCTCAGATAATAGAGCTAAGATTATTGAGGTTGTTAAATCAAAGTTATACACACTTCTTCGAGCCAGAGCTGAATTTGACATTCATAGAGCTAGACAAACCTCTATTTTTACGGTACCAGAAATAATTCACTTCTTGCCATGAAATTAAATAAATGCACAAAACACAGCAATATAACTATTTAAGCAAACAATGAAATATTAACAGATCCCAAAGATATAAATAATGAGTTTTATGCTTTCTATCAATCATTATATTCATCGAGAATTGAGTTAAATAAAGCAGGGTGTAAAAAATTTCTACATGACTTAACATTAACCTCATTATCTAAAGAAGAAAGTACAAATCTTAACAGTAAAATTTCATTGATCGAGCTTCATACTGCCCTAAATAGCATGAAACAGGGTAAATCCCCAGGTTGGGATGGGATCCCTCCGGAATTTTATCTTACATTTTGGAATGATTTAGGACTTTTGTTCTTAAAAATGATTTGGACTTCAATTGAGAAAGGTTCCTTCATTAATGATGCGAATCAAGCAATAATCACTATTTTACCTAAACCAAATAAAGATCAAACTCTATGTAGTAATTATAGGCCTTTATCACTGCTTAATACTGATGTTAAAGTCTATGCTCGAATCCTGGCTCATCGCATTGATCCATATATGTCAAAAATGATTAATTGTGACCAAACCGGTTTTATCAAAAATCGATTGGCATCTGATAACATAAGACGTTTACTTCATATTCTCCACGCCGCCACTGATATCCCATCTGACTGTGTTATTTTATCTCTTGATGCCGAAAAAGCTTTTGATCAGCTTGAATGGGAGGATCTCTGGATGGTTATGGATCATTTTAAACTGGGACATACTTTCATTAATATGGTCAAATTATTATACACGGACCCTTCAGCTGTGGTAATAAGTGGAAGTATTACATCACCTTCTTTCCGTATATCTAGATCATGTCGTCAAGGTTGCCCTTTAAGTCCTTTTCTTTTTGCTTCTCTCTATATTGTGATGACATTTTATTATATATAGATAAAGCATCAACCTCTATCCCACATGTACTTGAGGCATTTAAAGAGTTTGGTTCGTATTCTGGATATAAGATAAATTGGTTAAAATCGGCTTTACTTCCTCTAAATTCACATGCTAACCTTGTATCACTTCCGTCTATAATTCCCAGAGTGGAGCATTTCAAATATTTGGGTGTGGAAATCTATTCATCACTAAATGTAATTGCTTCTAAAAATTTTACAAACATTTTAAACCAGGTAACTCTTGACTTACAACGATGGGATAATCTCCCTACCTCTTTACAAACTCGAATTTCCATAATTAAAACAGATATATTACCACGTATAAATTTTTACTTTGCAATGCTTCCCCTCTCTCCCCCGCCCAGGTATTTTGAAAGGCTTCACTCTCTGATTTCAAAATATCTATGGAAAGGAAATCGGCCACGTGTCTCCTTAGCTACATTGCAGCGGCACAAATCTTCAGGAGGCCTTTCAGTGCCAAATTTCAAATATTACTACTGGTCTTTTGTTTTACGTCCACTTTCTTCATGGTTCTGCCCAACACGTGACTCTTCATGGAAATGCATTGAAGAAAATCTAGTTCATCCTCATAGATTAAAGGACCTGATTTACTCCACCATCCCACTTAAACAAGCACAGACTGGCCCAATAATTACTAATCTACTATCAGTCTGGCGAAACGTGGAAAAAGAATCTAAAATTAAAGCCGCAAGCGGCATCGAACGGCCCTCGCGGGCCGCGCTTCGCACTCGGCCGACCGGGCACTCCCTGTAGGTGGCGCTGATCCGCCACTTGCCTCTGTTTTATTGTGGCTTTGAGCTGTACTTTTCACCAAACAAAGTCAAAAGACATTGGGAGCAGTGATGCACAAAATGCACCAACATGGGTTTTTCCAGGCATCGCCATGGCAACACCGTGCAAAATACAAACTTGGCACCTCGGACTTTTTTGACGGGGATGATGTAAAGAATCAACGTGCCAAATCTCACATTCTTCATTGAAGGTTATAAGACTTTGAAATGTCCCAAAATTTGTAAATTTTCCCATTAGGATAACATGAGGTATTTCGCGCATCGCCATGGCAACAGAGTGAAAAATATGACATGGGTGTGATTGACTTTTTTGATCAGGATGACATGATGAGTCATTCTGCCAAATTTTCACTTAATTCCATGAAACTAATGTTTTTCTCATGAATGGGAAATTTTCGGAGCGTTCCCATTAGGATAACATGGGCACTTTGGTGTATCGTCATGGCAACAGGATGCAAAAAACGACATGGGTCTGATTGACTTTATTGATTGGAATGACGAAATGGAATTTTGTGTGAAATTTCGTAACATTTGGGAAAACTAAATTTTTGAACCTCCATACAAATTAATTTTGTTATTCTGTAGGGGGGCGCTATTGCACCAATTTTGTTTCTTTCACAATGAGTAGGTCTAGGCCAGAAAGTTTTACAACTGATTTGAATTTGAGTCAAATCGGACTTTGTATGCACAAATGGGAGCAAATTTTGAAATTTGAAAATTGCAAAAAAATTCCGATGGAATTTTGCGGCTTCGCCGCACGGAAGCCGTTATACGTATCAATGTAAATCGGATAACTTTTGATGCCCCACTTGTCTAGATGATGTCCAGTGATTTTCAGCCCTGCAGGTGAAGCGCTTCAGAGGAGTTGACGAAAATGCGACGTCAACGAAAACGCTGACTCGGGCATTTCGGAATATTCAATCCAAGATGGCGACTTCCGGTTTGTCCGAGGGCGTGGCCATAATAATTTTTTGTTTGGCATCACTTGATGAATATGTGTACCGAATTTGGTGGGTCTATGACAAAGTTTACGTCGGGGCGTCTCCCATTGACGCAATGTATTTTGACTTTTGTAGGTGGCGCTGTCGCGCCATTTTTTTATGTCCAATGATGCACCATATAAAAAAAAATATTTTTCGGCACTTCTGAATTTTGGGCAAAATTTGGTGAGTTTTCAAATATGTTCAGGGGGTGAAATTCCTGCTCAAAGAGCAGATGAAAGAAGAAGAAAAAAAAAAAATAATTAAAGCCGCAAGCGGCATCGAACGGCCCTCGCGGGCCGCGCTTCGCACTCGGCCGACCGGGCACTCCCTGTAGGTGGCGCTGATCCGCCACTTGCCTCTGTTTTATTGTGGCTTTGGGCCGCACTTGTCACCAAATAAAGTCAAAAGACATTGGGAGCTCTGATGCACAAAATGCACCAACATGGGTTTTTCCAGGCATCGCCATGGCAACACCGTGCAAAATACAAACTTGGCACCTCAGACTTTTTTGATGGGGATGATGTAAAGAAATCACTGTGCCAAATTTCACGGTCTTCTTAGACTTTTGTAGGTGGCGCTGTCGCGCCATTTTTTTATGCCCAATAATGCACCATATAAAAAAATAAATTTTTCGCCACTTCTGAATTTTGGGCAAATTTTGGTGAGTTTTCGAATGTGTTCAGGGGGTGAAATTCCTGTTCAAAGTGCAGAAGAAAGAAGAATAAAAAAAAAAAAATAATAATAATAATATTTTTAGCAAAAACAATATATCCGAAAACATTAGAATGACATATTATACGTTTTTTGAAAGCTCTTGACTTTCCCCACGTCACCGTGGGGTCTATGGCGAATGACGGGCGCTGACGCGCCCGTCATTCGCCATGACATCGGGGCCCGCCATTGACCTCCCATTGACTTCCATTCATTTTAGCAGTAATAAAGATGGCCCATGCCTACGGCATGGGTTGCTGGGATAGTGGAATCAGGGCAAGGTCGCGACCTCAGCCGAACTTGTGCGCTGCGCGCACAAGTTCGGCAAGACAGTTAGCAACGATGAGTGCCTGGGCTTCGCCCAGGCACTCATCGTTGCGGAAGCAATAGGCCCTACGCCCTGTAGGGGCTCGGGCCTATAATAATATTAAAAGCCGCAAGCGGCATCAAACGGCCCTCGCGGGCCGCGCTTCGCACTCGGCCGACCGGGCACTCCCTGTAGGTGGCGCTGATCCGCCACTTTTTATTTTTTTATTGTGGCTTTGGGCTGCACTTGTGATCAAATCAAGGCAAAAGACAGTGGGAGCACTGATGCACAAAATGCACAAACATGGGCTTTTCCAGGCATCGCCATGGCAACACCGTTCAAGATACAAAGTTGGCCCCTCGGACTTTTTTGACGGGAACAATGTAAAGAATCACCGTGCCAAATTTCATGTTCTTCATTGAAGGTATGAAGTCGTTAGAAGACTTTAAAATGTCCGAAAATGTGGAAATGTTCCCATTAGGATAACATGGGGTTTTTCGCGCATCGCCATGGCAACAGAGTGAAAAATATGGCATGGGTGTGATTGACTTTTTGGATCGGGATGACATGATGAGTCATTCTGCCAAATTTCACTTAATTCCATGAAACAAATGTTTTTCTCATGAATGGGAAATTTTCGGAGCGTTCCCATTAGGATAACATGGGCACTTTGGTGTATCGTCATGGCAACATGATACAAAAAACAACATGGGTCTGATTGACTTTATTGATTGGAATGACCCACTGGAATTTTGTGTCAAATTTCGTAACATTTGGGAAAAGTAAATTTTGGGCCCTCCATGCAAATTTATTTGTTATTCTGTAGGGGGCGCTATTGCACCAAATTGTTTTCTTTCATAATTAGTAGGTCTAGGCCAGAAAGTTTACACAACTGATTCGAATTTGAGCTCAATCGGACTTTTTGTGCGCAAACGGGAGCAAATTTTTAAATTGAAAAATTGCAAAAATTCCGATGGAATTTTGCGGCTCCGCTGCACGGAAACCGTGATAGGGATCAACATAAATTGGCTAACTTTTGATGCCCCATTTGTCTAGATGATGTCCAGTGATTTTCAGCCCTGCAGGTGAAGCGCCTTCAGAGGAGTTGACGAAAATGCGACGTCAACGAAAAACGCTGACTCGGCATTTCGGAATTTTCCATCCAAGATGGCCGACTTCCGGTTTGTCAGGGCGTGGCCATAATAATGTTTTTGTTTGGCATCACTTGATGAATGTGTGTACCGAATTTGGTGGGTCTACAACAAAGTTGACGTCGGGGCGTCTCCCATTGACGCAATGTATTTTGATTTTTGAAGGGGGCGCTGTCGCGCCATTTTTTTATGCTTAATTATGCAACATATAAAAAAATAAATTTTTCGGCAGACCTGAATTTGAGCAAAATTTGGTGAGTTTTTGAATTTGTTTAGGGGGTCAAATTCCTGTTCAAAGTGCAGGAGAAAGAATAAATAAACAAACAAACAAACAAACAAAAATAATAATAATTTTAGCAAAAACAATATATCCGATGACATTAGAATGACATATTATACGTTTTTTGAAAGCTGTCGACTTTCCCCACGTCACGTGTGGGTCAATGGCGAATGACGGGCGCTGACGCGCCCGTCATTCGCCATAACGTCGGGGCCCGCCACTGACCTCCCATTGACTTCCATTCATTTTAGCAGTAATAAAGATGGCCCATGCCTACGGCATGGGTTGCTGGGATACTGGAGTCAGGGCAAGGTCGCGACCTCAGCCGAACTTGTGCGCTGCGCGCACAAGTTCGCCAAGACAGTTAGCAACGATGAGTGCCTGGGCTTCGCCCAGGCACTCATCGTTGCGGAAGCAATAGGCCCTACGCCCTGTAGGGGGCTCGGGCCTAAAAATTAAAGCCGCAAGCGGCATCGAACGGCCCTCGCGGGCCGCGCTTCGCACTCGGCCGACCTGGCACACTGTAAGGGTGGCGCTAACGCGCCACTGGTCTCTATGTCATTGCAGCTGTGGGCAGTTCATTTTCACTAAACAGACACATTGGAAGCGCTGACGCGCTTCATCACCATGACAACACTGTACAAACTACAACAGGAGTCTCTTTGAGTCCCACTCCTAAATAAACCATTATGGTTTAAAAGAGCCACAATTTCCACATCTCATATAAAAAAAATTAATAATCAAATCCATTTGCGTGAGATCCAGCTTGAGACAAACTTGTATGACTAACATTAGTCCATAACTATTTGTGCCAGTCAGATCTGATCATTATTTATGACAGAAATCAAGTTTTATCAGAGTTTAGCCTTTAAACTTTTTTTCACCCAGACCCAGAGTCACATGACCTGTTTGTAGTGAGCTGTGTGTCTGAATCGCTCTGTGAAGGAGGCACTATATCGTCTGCTAAAGAGTGTGGGGCTCTGTAGTGAATGAGAGGTTAGAGACTAGGCTGGACATTCAGACACAGTCCAGTCTTGTATCTTAATATTTTTTTTCATAGGCTCTATTATTTTAAATGAAAACTTTGAACCTGGGCACATACCTATTGACCACACTTTGAGTACGGCCTCACCACACAGACCTACTTTTTTCTCCCACTTCCATCTTGTGTCTCTGTACTGTACATAGATGATTTGCTCTTTGTTGTTATTATAAGCCTAAACAAAACAATGAGGACACACTGACACAGCAGGTCAAAATATATGTTTTGGATGAGATACTAATGTTAAAAACATATGACTATGTCTCAGTGTCACCTCCTAATACACTCTCATATCATTAGTGTCAAGTGACAGCAATTTCAGAACCACTGCCTCATTATCACATTTCTATTTTAACTCATTCACAGAAACATAACTACGAATAATGTAACTTATGTTTCCTCCCAATTTACCAGTTTCTAACTTAAACTTAAAAATCTTTGTGTAAGAACATGTTGTTGTAAAAAGTATTATCAATTGAAACTAGAGGTTCATGGACCATTGGTAAATATTAGTATTTTGCCTCACATTATGTATTAAATAAAAATAAATAATAATATAATATTATTTTATTTTATTTATTTATTTATTTATTTATATATATTTTTTTTTTTTACTACTGTTTTGCACTGTGTGTATGACATTTATATTTATTCTTATTCTTTTAAATTTCTATTTTAATTTCTATTCTGTGGTCGTGGGATCTGCGAATGAAGAGAATTTCCCCTCGGGGATCAATAAAAGTGATTCTGATTCTGATTCTGAAATAACTAAAAATATAGAGGAATATTAAAAACATTTAAATCTTTCAATGATATATGTAACTGATCAGTTCATGTCATTCAATTTCATTTTAATAGAATAAATACAATTCTACATAGATGTCATGAAAAGTGTATTAGATGCATTCAGCCATTTTGTCTGGTTTGGTTAAAGTTTAACCAAACCATTCAAAATGGCTGAATGTTTTTTTCAAAAATCTCTTCAAAACATTTTTGAATCAAAACAGCAGCCGTTATGTGGAGCAGGCCAGAGCAGAGTCCTGATTGGCTGAGAGACACATCAAAGAAAAGCTGTCTCACTTTCCTGGGCTTCTGATTGGCTGAGAGATCGCACCACTGATGACGCGGTAGAAGCCTTTAAATACAGGTGCGGAGCAGCCCCACCTCGCCTCTTGGTCTCTCTATTCGTGGGGATACTGAGCTGCAATTTCTCTGCTTTTCAAAGCATTTTCACCACCTTTTCACCGCCTTTCCACCGCGGTTTCATCGATTTGCGATCATCGGATCACTGGATTACTGTTTTTTGTCGTCAGTCTATTGTTCGTGATTGTCTTCTGTGGATCCGTGTTGGTTTTGTAAATCGTTTTGCTGAGGACATTATACCACCTTTGTCCTCGTTTGGGCCCGCAGAACTTAGGATAAAGGTAAGACATCTGACTTTTATTAACTTTACATTGCTAGTTAATTCAAATGAGTCTTAAAATAAAGCTTAGTTTAGTTAGTTGAATGAAGCTAGTGAAAATTCATCTTCTATTGTGATAAAGCTAAGCTAAGTTTTTCGGTTGGGAGTTTCGACTGTGCTGTGTGTCTAATGCTTTATATGAGCCTGTATGTGTTTTGTGTCCGTTAAAGTGCTAATATTGTTGTAATCTTCTTGTTCACTCTCATAACTTGTGGCTGTATTTCTGTGGATGAATCGGTGCTAATGCTAGCGGGGCTAATGCTAGCGGCGCTAATGCTAACGGGCCTAATAGCTCCTGCAGCCTCATCCTGTTGTTGTCTGTGTTAAGTACTGGCTTATATATTTTA
>JAIEZT010001235.1:17500-23291 GCA_019594935.1 Periophthalmus modestus
TATATCATCTGTGGTAAACATTAAATAGTTGAACCTTGTAAGGTGTCATTGAGAAAGTGAACAAATTATTGTCTCTTCAGAGCCTGCTCTGGTGTGTCTCATGGCCCCGTGCAACAACCTGACGGCCAGCAGGACGGTCGACGAGGCATCAGAGGAGTTTGCCCGACTCCTCAGGTATGTCTGCGGGCGTTGGCCAAAGGTATGTAAAAAATGTTGTAATCCTTTGACAATATGTGTATTTTGTAGTTTCTAAAATTGTGATTTCTTTTTTAAGGTGTGTGTCGTGGATTTTCCACCGCGCCTCGCTGGCAACGTGGAGATCCAGACCCTCCTTCGGCAGGAGTACCACCGGGTGTCAGTGCGAATGGGTATAGCTATACCCATATCGACCAGTTTTTTCCCCCTGCATCGACGAGAGCTATGGTGCAGGGATGGCGTAAGTACAATCTTTCTCATTTGACCAATTTCTTTTTTTTTTTTTTTTTAATCTGTGTGATTTTTTTGTAATATGTAACATTTGGTGATAATTCTGTTTCAGATCCACCTGAGTGACAGCGACGGGATGGGGATCCTTGTTCAGCTGCTGTGGCAGGCTTGCTACAGGCAGCTTGAGGTCTCCTCCCCGCATCCTCAGTGGCGGCGCCCCTCCCCCGCCCTCGCACAGTCACTAGGAGGGCTTTGCCAAGAGTGGTTGTGACTGGACCGCTGCCAGTGCCCACGACCACCCCCTCGTAAGTGGACTCCCGTTGTGCGGGGCGGAAAGGTGAGAGATTGTTACTTTTTTTGTCTTCAAGCACAAGTAGCTTATTGTATAGTTCTTAATGTATATTTTTGTTACTGAACCAGCCTACGGACTCAACCTCCCCTGTGGGTCCCAAGGGGCGCCTGGTACAACAGGAGGTTAGTAAATGTCATTCCTGTCTTTAATTATTGACAATAACATTGTTCGAATAAATGATTTATACATTTTTGTTTGTTGTTAGGTGGAGACCGTTTTCTCCATCCCCCCCTGTCGCCTGTCCTCTCTCAGCCCCCCGCCATGCTGATCGAGATGGACAAGATTTGTCCATCTGACCTCAGCTCTGGGGAGGACGTGGCCGCCTTTCCTTCGGGAAAGAAGGTAAGCATCTTGTTATTTGTTTATTGTTCAAAGTAAACAATTGCCTGGTGTGAGATCTAGTAACTTATTTATCCTTTTTGTGGTTTAGACGTCTCCGGCGAGGCGTCGCAAGGGTGCTTCCTCAAAGAAACACCGGCCCAAGCGGCAGGTGAGTGTTAAAGCATGAAATTTACATATTTTCAAATGTTTTGTTTTTTCTAATATTGATCTTGTGCATTTTATGAAGGTGGAGGCAGCGCCGGTGGACGTGGAGGTGAGACCCGGCTCACCATCCAGCTTCGTGCCTGCTGTGGAGGAGGACCAGGTTTGTGTCATTTTAAATATGTTGATTGTTTTTTTACTCATTGTTGCCTGTACTTGATTTTAATTGTATATTGTTTTATAGGCGGAGGCAGTTGTGGTGGAGGTGTGACACCTGGAACGTCCCCTACCAGCGTCGTCATCCTAGATGCTTTCCTGGAGGACGAGGTTTGTTTTGCTTTTTATTCTGCAACATGTTCATCATTTAAACAGAATGTGGGCTAATGTTTACATGTTTTTGTAGTCTGGAGATGTGGAAGTGACTCCAGGAACGTCACTTACCAGGGCCAGGGACCAAATGGGGATGTCAACGGACCAGGTGAGTTAATTTTTATTAGTATTATTATTAGTAGTAGTAGTATTAGCTTTACGTTGCTGAGAAATGTATGTACAGTAACAGCCTGACTAGTTTAAAGGCACACTAATAATATATTTTCTTTGCATCTTTAAGACCATGGACATCAGCCCTCCCGTGACCCTGCCGCCGTCTCCTTGCTGCAGCCCTGTTCTGATCTCTCTGCCTTCTGTGACCAGTCAGCCTTCTCTTCTCAGCCCTCCAGCTGTCCAAGAGGAGAGAGCTTCTGACAAAGATAAGTCTTGTGCACAGTTTGATGGTGTACCTGTCAGTGTTCCTTGCGCTATTAGGGGTAGTTTTCATCAGGGCGATGCTAGGTTTGAGTATAATGGTGTACAGTGCATGGCGATGTCTTTGGTAGCTTTAGCTAAGCACTCTGTGTATAATGTGTTTTCATGGGATCAGGCTCAGTTAGATTTGGTTTTGAATGTTGGTGATGCACTGTACACCGAGCTTCGTGATCAGGGCTTGACTCGTGGGCATGAGTATTTACTTGTTGCAGACTTGCCTAATGAGTCAGTTATTGATGGGCAGCAGTTTAGCTTTTCTTTCAGTGAGCCGGTTAATGGGGCTGCAAATGTTGTAGAACACGAGTTTATTGAGGTAGGCGCCTGGGTGACCTTAGATGGTGGTTTAGAACAGATGTTTGCACAGTACAACACATGCATTATGACACTCTGTGGTAATGCTTGTGCTGTTATTAAAGACAATGGGCGTTATGCTGTAGTCGATTCACACTCACGTAGTGCAGAAGGGATGGTAGATGCTAATGGTAAAAGTGTGGTAGTGTATTTCAGTCACATTGATGAGTTGTACAGTCATTTTTGCGCGTTGGCTGCCTGCCTGTTATGGTGACCCAAATAGGGAGTCTTTTAAAGAGTTTGAATTGACTGGTGTTGATGTTGTTGTTGTAGCTGATAGTCTGAGGGGCTTAAAGTGCCAAGAGGGCCGCAGAAGTTCTTCTTCTTCTGTTCCCCCAAACAAACAGGAGGACGCTGTGGTTGATTTAGATGTGCTGTGTACCAGTGTTCAAGACAGTGCCCTGTCCTTCAATCCACTTACTGAAAGTGTTTGCAAGGACTTATGCAAACTCATTAAGGCTGACTTTCAGAAGCCTGGTGTAGCAGATCCTAAAACTGTAGGGCCATTAGGTGAGCCATGTCAAAATGAAAAAATTATTGCTGACGGCAACTGTTTCTTTAGGGCAGTTTCACAGGCCATAAGTGGAACACAAAATTACCATAGAAAAATTAGACTTGCAATTGTTAAACACATTTTAAATAATGTTCAAAGTTACACCACCCTTTTGCGCGATGGCCAATCATCTGTAGAACAGTATATTAGCACGTCAAACATGCGTAAAGTCGGCACATGGGCCACAGAATTAGAAATCCACGCGGCTGCAGATTATTTAGGCATTGATGTATTTACTTTTTATAATGGACATTGGCTGAAATACGGTTGTACTACCGAGCCTGTGTCAAACAATGGCATTTATCTAGAGAATATTGACGGTTGTCATTACGAAAATGTAATTTGTGTGAAAATACCAAATGCTAATGGCTGTTATGAATGCTGCCGAGTCTATAGAGTTTCAGTGGAGAGCTACAATATTAGGTCCAAAAAGGTAGCTCCCAAATCACAGGGTAATGTAGATAATGAAATTCATACAAAACCTATACTATCAAAGTATATACAAAAGAAGAAGCTAAAGCATTTGAAAGACAGGTACAACACACTTAATGAGACAATCAAGGAAAAACAGAGGACACAAAAATACAGAGATGATTCGGAGTATAGAGAGGGGAAAAAGGCTGCAATCAAACATAAATACAGAACCAACACAGACTTAAGAGAAAATCTCAAATCAAGATATAAAAAGAAATACAGAGATAATTAGAGTACCAGAATAAACTTAAGATGGCTGGTATCAATAAATATAAAGTTAATTTAAATTATCAAAATAAACTTAAAGCTGCTAGTATTAACAAATATAAATTTAATATAAATCATCAAAATAAACTTAAATCTGCTAGTATTAACAAATATAAATTTAATATAAATCATCAAAATAAACTTAAAGCTGCTGGTATCAGCAAATATAAAGTTAATTTAAATTATCAAAATAAACTTAAAGCTGCCAGCATCAAAAAATATAAAGTTAATTTACAACATAGAGAAAATTTAAAGGCAGCCAGTATAAGTAAGTATAAAGCAAATCCCCAACATCAACAAAAAGTAAAAGCATTTGGCAAACAAAAATATCATAATAATGAACAATTTAAAAAGAAAACTCGGGCAGCATTCAGGAACAACCAAAAGCAACTGAAACAAAAAACAGAAACTTTCAGTTATGTGGTGGAACAGTTTATAAAGGAAGATCAAGATGGCCCAGAGTATATTTGCTGTGTGTGTTTAAAGTTGTTATTTAGAAACCAGGTCTTACCTTGTAGAAAGGACGACTTTATGGTTAAACCAAAATGTGCAGATATAGTTAATGCCTGTATCTCTGAGGCCTATTTACACACATGCAATAGTGATTGTCCAGCTCCATGCCCCCTCTCCAATTGTAGAGGTAGTTTATGGATCTGCTACACGTGTAACTCTAAACTATGTAAAGGTCAGATGCCATCTGAATGCTCAGGGAATAATTTACAATTGGATGATATTCCTCCTGAGCTCGCCTGTTTGAACACTGTTGAACAGCACATAGTTGCTCTTAATATTAATTTTATGCAAGTTTTAGCTTTGCCGAAGGGGGGTCAGCGAGGGATCCACGGTCCTGTCACGTGTGTACCTTCAAGAGTTAGTGAGTCGGTTAAGTTATTACCACGTAGTAATATGGAGGGTTGTTTATTGCCTGTAAAACTTAAGCGTAAACTAACGTATAAAGGACATTATGAGTATCAATATGTAGATACTGAGCGCGTACGGAGGGCCATTGCTTTTCTGAAACAAAACAATCGGTATTATTTAGACATTGATTTTAATGAAGAATGGGTAAATGATTTTGTTAGGGACGAAGAGGAAGCTATGGATACAGGTGCTGACGCTAATGTTGAAAAAGTTATTGATACGGGTGCAGGCATTACTCTTGACAGGGAAAACGGGGCAGAACAGGAGCAGGTGGAAGATTTGGATGATGAGCTTCTCCATGATCGACAGCGTCATTGTATGTATCAGGACACGTTTTTCATGCCGGTTGATATCGCTCAGGAAGCTCTTGATCATTATTTTGAGGGTATTTTAAATTTGGCTCCGGCCGAGGGGAACAGTCCAGTTAGTTTATTGGCTGATAAAGAGAATGAGGCTAAATGTTTTCCAAAAGAGTTCCCGTTTGGTCGTAATACTTTTCATAGTCCTCGGCCTGTTCCCCTCACCATGTGCAGATATTTCATTAACAGACTGCTGCACGTGGATGGTAGATTTGCACAAAATTTTAAGTTTCTGTTTTTGGCTTTGTATATGTTAGAGGTTCAGCAGGTCGTGTCAAAAGTGTCGATAGCTTTACGAAAGGGACATTCTGGTCAGACTAATGCTACTGAAGGAACTTTAGAAAATTTATTACAGTATGATAATGGGTACCGTTTTATGCAACCTATTAGAGGTACGCCGCCCTTCTGGCAGTCTGCACAAAAAGATTTATTTGCGTGTATTCGACAGCTGGTATTCCGACGTGGTTTTGTTCGTTAGTCCGCAGACCTCCGCTGGCCAAGCCTCCTTAAAACGCTCTTAAAGCAGGAAGGTAGTACCCGGAGTGTTGAAGATTTAGATTGGGCTGAGAGGTGGGATCTTTTGCGTCGTCACCCTGTAACTGCGGCTCGTAGGTTTGACTCTCGTTGGCGTCGTTTTTTAACGTAAAGTCCATTCTGTCTCCAGGCTCAGCCAATCGGTAAAGTTATAGATTATTTTTAATCGTGTAGAATTCCAACAGCGTGGGTCTCCTCATGTTCATTGTTTGTTTTGGGTGGAAAAATGCTCCAAAGCTGGGAGTAAATACTGATGAGGAGGTCGTT
>JAIEZT010001235.1:23391-73391 GCA_019594935.1 Periophthalmus modestus
ACATCATCCCCATCAAAAAAGTCCGAGGTGCCAAGTTTGTATTTTGCACGGTGTTGCCATGGCGATGCCTGGAAAAGCCCATGTTGGTGCATTTTGTGCATCAGTGCTCCCAATGTCTTTTGACTTTGTTTGGTGACAAGTGCAGCCCAAAGCCACAATAAAAAGAGGCAAGTGGCGGGTCAGCGCCACCTACAGGGAGTGCCCGGTCGGCCGAGTGCGAAGCGCGGCCCGCGAGGGCCGTTCGATGCCGCTTGCGGCTTTAATTATTTTTATTTTTTTTTATTTTTTTTTTTTTTTATTCTTCTGCTCTTTGAACAGGAATTTGACCCCCTGAACATATTCGAAAACTCACCAAATTTTGCCCAAAATTCAGGTCTGCTGAAAAATTTATTTTTTATATGGTGCATTATTGGGCATATAAAAATGGCGCGACAGCGCCACCTACAAAAGTCAAAATACATTGCGTCAATGGGAGACGCCCGACGTCAACTTTGTCGTAGATCCACCAAATTCGGTACACACATTCACCAAGTGATGCCAAACAAAAAATATTATTATGGCCACGTCCTCTGACAAACCGGAAGTCGGCCATCTTGGATTGAAAATTCCGAAATGCCGAATCAGCATTTTCATTGACGTCGCATTTTCGTCAACTCCTCTGAAGGCGCTTCACCTGCAGGGCTGAAAATCACTGGACATCATCTAGACAAGTGGGGCATCAAAAGTTATCCAATTTACATTGATACGTATAACGGTTTCCGTGCGGCGAAGCCGCAAAATTCCATCGGATTTTTTTTGCAATTTTCAAATTTCAAAATTTGCTCCCATTTGCACATACTAAGTCCGATTTCACTCAAATTCGAATCAGTTGTAAAACTTTCTGGCCTAGACCTACTCATTGTGAAAGAAAACAAATTGGTGCAATAGCGCCCCCTACAGAATAACAAATTAATTTGTATGGAGGTCCCAAAATTTAGTTTTCCCTAAATGTTACGAAATTTAACACAAAATTCCAGTGGGTCATCCCAATCAATAAAGTCAATCAGACCCATATCGTTTTTGCACCACCGTGTTGCCATGACGATGCGCCAAAGTGCCCATTTATCCTAATGGGAACGCTCCGAAAAATCCCCATTCATGAGAAAAACATTTATTTCATGGATTTAAGTGAAATTTGGCAGAATCACTCATCATGTCATCCCGATCAAAAAAGTCAATTGGATACATGTCATATTTCCACACCCGTTGTCACGGCGATGCGCGACAAAAACCCCATGTTATCCTAAAGGGAAAATTTCACATTTTCGGACACATTCAAAGTCTCATAACGACTTCAGACCTTCAATGAAGTATGTGAAATTTGGCACGGTGATTCTTTACATCTTCACCGTCAAAAAAGTCCGAGGGGCCAACTTTGTATTTTGCACGGTGTTGCCATGGCGATGCCTGGAAAAACCCATGTTGGTGCATTTTGTGCATCAGTGCTCCCAATGTCTTTTGACTTTGTTTGGTGACAAGTGCAGCCCAAAGCCACAATAAAACAGAGGCAAGTGGCGGATCAGCGCCACCTACAGGGAGTGCCCGGTCGGCCGAGTGCAAAGCGCGGCCCGCGAGGGCCCGTTCGATGCCGCTTGCGGCTTTAATTTTTAGGCCCGCCCCTACAGGGCGTAGGGCCTATTGCTTCCGCAACGATGAGTGCCTGGGCGAAGCCCAGGCACTCATCGTTGCTAACTGTCTTGCCGAACTTGTGCGCGCAGCGCACAAGTTCGGCTGAGGTCGCGACCTTGCCCCGATTCCACTATCCCAGCAACCCATGCCGTAGGCATGGGCCATCTTTATTACTGCTAAAATGAATGGAAGTCAATGGGAGGTCAGTGGCGGACCCCGACGTCATGGCGAATGACGGGCGCGTCAGCGCCCGTCATTCGCCATTGACCCCACGGTGACGTGGGGAAAGTCAAGAGCTTTCAAAAAATGTATAATATGTCATTCTAATGTTATCGGATATATTGTTTTTGCTAAAAATATTATTATTTTTTTTATTTTTTTTTTTTCTTCTTTCATCTGCTCTTTGAACAGGAATTTGACCCCCTGAACATATTTGAAAACTCACCAAAATTTGCCCAAAATTCAGAAGTGGCGAAAAATTTATTTTTTTATATGGTGCATTATTGGGCATAAAAAAATGGCGCGACAGCGCCACCTACAAAAGTCAAAATACATTGCGTCAATGGGAGACGCCCCGACGTCAACTTTGTCGTAGAGCCACCAAATTCGGTACACACATTCTTCAAGTGATGCCAAACAAAAAATATTATTATGGCCACGCCCCCTGACAAACCGGAAGTCGGCCATCTTGGATTGAAAATTCCGAAATGCCAAGTCAGCATTTTTGTTGATGTCGCGTTTTCGTCAACTCCTCTGAAGGCGCTTCACCTGCAGGGCTGAAAATCACTGGACATCATCTAGACAAGTGGGGCATCAAAAGTTATCCAATTTACATTGATACGTATAACGGTTTCCGTGCGGCGAAGCCGCAAAAATCCATCAGAATTTTTGCAATTTTCAAATTTGAAAATTTGCTCCCGTTTGCGCATACTAAGTCCGATTGGGCTCAAATTCAAATCAGTTGTAAAACTTTCTGGCCTAGACCTACTAATTATGAAAGAAAACAATTTGGTGCAATAGCGCCCCCTACAGAATAACACATAAATTTGCATGGAGGGCCCAAAATTTAGTTTTCCCAAATGTTACGAAATTTCACACAAAATTCCAGTGGGTCATCCCAATCAATAAAGTCAATCAGACCCATGACGTTTTTTGTACCGTGTTGCCATGACGATGCGCCAAAGTGCCCATGTTATCCTAATGGGAACGCTCCGAAAATTTCCCATTCATGAAAAAAACATTAGTTTCATGGAATTAAGTGAAATTTGGCAGAATGACTCATCATGTCATCCTGATCCAAAAAGTCAATCACACCCATGCCATATTTTTCTTTCTGTTGCCATGGTGATGCGTGAAATACCCCATGTTATCCTAATGGGAAAATTTACAAATTTTGGGACATTTCAAAGTCTTATAACGGCTTCAGACCTTCAATGAAGAATGTGAGATTTGGCACGCTGATTCTTTACATCTTCCCCGTCAAAAAAGTCCAAGGTTCCAACTTTATATTTTGCACGGTGTTGCCATGGCGATGCCTGGAAAAACCCATGTTGGTGCATTTTGTGCATCAGTGCTCCCAATGTCTTTTGACTCTGTTTGGTGACAAGTGCAGCCCAAAGCCACAATAAAACAGAGGCAAGTGGCGGGTCAGCGCCACCTACCGGGAGTGCCCGGTCGGCCGAGTGCGAAGCGCGGCCCGCGAGGGCCGTTCGATGCCGCTTGCGGCTTTAATTATTATTATTTTTAGGCCCGAGCCCCTACAGGGCGTAGGGCCTATTGCTTCCGCAACGATGAGTGCCTGGGCGAAGCCCAGGCACTCATCGTTGCTAACTGTCTTGCCGAACTTGTGCGCGCAGCGCACAAGTTCGGCTGAGGTCGCGACCTTGCCCTGATTCCACTATCCCAGCAACCCATGCCGTAGGCATGGGCCATCTTTATTACTGCTAAAATGAATGGAAGTCAATGGGAGGTCAATGGCGGACCCCGACGTCATGGCGGATGACGGGCGCGTCAGCGCCCGTCATTCGCCATTGACCCCACGGTGACGTGGGGAAAGTCAAGAGCTTTCAAAAAATGTATAATATGTCATTCTAATGTTATCGGATATATTGTTTTTGCTAAAAATATTATTATTTTTTTTATTTTTTTTTTTTCTTCTTTCATCTGCTCTTTGAACAGGAATTTGACCCCCTGAACATATTTGAAAACTCACCAAAATTTGCCCAAAATTCAGAAGTGGCGAAAAATTTATTTTTTTATATGGTGCATTATTGGGCATAAAAAAATGGCGCGACAGCGCCACCTACAAAAGTCAAAATACATTGCGTCAATGGGAGACGCCCCGACGTCAACTTTGTCGTAGAGCCACCAAATTCGGTACACACATTCTTCAAGTGATGCCAAACAAAAAATATTATTATGGCCACGCCCCCTGACAAACCGGAAGTCGGCCATCTTGGATTGAAAATTCCGAAATGCCAAGTCAGCATTTTTGTTGATGTCGCGTTTTCGTCAACTCCTCTGAAGGCGCTTCACCTGCAGGGCTGAAAATCACTGGACATCATCTAGACAAGTGGGGCATCAAAAGTTATCCAATTTACATTGATACGTATAACGGTTTCCGTGCGGCGAAGCCGCAAAAATCCATCAGAATTTTTGCAATTTTCAAATTTGAAAATTTGCTCCCGTTTGCGCATACAAAGTCCGATTGGGCTCAAATTCGAATCAGTTGTAAAACTTTCTGGCCTAGACTTACTAATTATGAAAGAAAACAATTTGGTGCAATAGCGCCCCCTACAGAATAACACATACATTTGCATGGAGGGCCCAAAATTTAGTTTTCCCAAATGTTATGAAATTTCACACAAAATTCCAGTGGGTCATCCCAATCAATAAAGTCAATCAGACCCATGACGTTTTTTGTACCGTGTTGCCATGACGATGCGCCAAAGTGCCCATGTTATCCTAATGGCAATGCTCCGAAAATTTCCCATTCATGAGAAAAACATTACTTTCATGGAATTGAGTGAAATTTGCCAGAATGACTCATCATGTCATCCCGATCAAAAAAGTCAATCACACCCATGCCATATTTTTCACTCTGTTGCTATGGCGATGCGTGAAATACCCCATGTTATCCTAATGGGAAAATTTACAAATTTTGGGACATTTCAAAGTCTTATAACGGCTTCAGACCTTCAATGAAGAATGTGAGATTTGGCACGCTGATTCTTTACATCTTCCCCGTCAAAAAAGTCCAAGGTTCCAACTTTATATTTTGCACGGTGTTGCCATGGCGATGCCTGGAAAAACCCATGTTGGTGCATTTTGTGCATCAGTGCTCCCAATGTCTTTTGACTCTGTTTGGTGACAAGTGCAGCCCAAAGCCACAATAAAACAGAGGCAAGTGGCGGGTCAGCGCCACCTACCGGGAGTGCCCGGTCGGCCGAGTGCGAAGCGCGGCCCGCGAGGGCCGTTCGATGCCGCTTGCGGCTTTAATTATTATTATTTTTAGGCCCGAGCCCCTACAGGGCGTAGGGCCTATTGCTTCCGCAACGATGAGTGCCTGGGCGAAGCCCAGGCACTCATCGTTGCTAACTGTCTTGCCGAACTTGTGCGCGCAGCGCACAAGTTCGGCTGAGGTCGCGACCTTGCCCCGACTCCAGTATCCTAGCAACCCATGCCGTAGGCATGGGATATGCATATTTGTTCTTGCTAGCATGTCATCGTCAACATTGAGTCAATGGGCGAAGCCCATTGACTCATGTTGACAAAGGCAGCGCGAAGCGCTCATGTCGCCCAAACACACTCCTGGCATCGAGCCCTATCCAAGCACCCATGCCGTAGGCATGGGCCATCTTTATTACTGCTAAAATGAATGGAAGTCAATGGGAGGTCAATGGCGGACCCCGACGTCATGGCGAATGACGGGCGCGTCAGCGCCCGTCATTCGCCATTGACCCCACGGTGACGTGGGGAAAGTCAAGAGCTTTCAAAAAACGTATAATTTGTCATTCTAATGTTTTCGGATATATTGTTTTTGCTAAAAATATTATTATTTTTTTTATTTTTATTTCTTCTTTCTTCTGCTTTTTGAACAGGAATTTGACCCCCTGAACATATTCGAAAACTCACCAAAATTTGCCCAAAATTCAGGTCTGCCGAAAAATTAATTTTTTTATATGGTGCATCATTGGGCATAAAAAAATGGCGCGACAGCGCCACCTACAAAAGTCAAAATACATTGCGTCAATGGGAGACGCCCCGACGTCAATTTTGTTGTAGAGCCATCAAATTCGGTACACACATTCTTCAAGTCATGCCAAACAAAAAATATTATTATGGCCACACCCTCTGACAAACCGGAAGTCGGCCATCTTGGATTGAAAATTCTGAAATGCTGAGTCAGCATTTTTGTTGATGTCGCATTTTTCGTCAACTCCTCTGAAGGCGCTTCACCTGCAGGGCTGAAAACACTGGACATCATCTAGACAAGTGGGGCATCAAAAGTTATCCAATTTAGGTTATACCTGTTACGGTTTCCGTGCAGCGGAGCTGCAAAATTCCATCGGAATTTTGCAATTTTTAAATTTCAAAATTTGCTCCCATTTGTGTATACTAAGTCCGATTTCACTCAAATTCGAATCAATTGTAAAACTTTCTGGCCTAAACCTACTCATTGTGAAAGAAAAAGAAATGGTGCAATAGCGCCCCCTACAGAATAACAAATGAATTTGTATGGAGGTCCCAAAATTTAGTTTTCCTAAATGTTACGAAATTTCACACAAAATTCCAGTGGGTCATCCTTATCAATAAAGTCAATCAGACCCATGTCGTTTTTTGTACCGTGTTGCCATGACGATGCGCCAAAGTGCCCATGTTATCCTAATGGGAATGCTCCGAAAATTTCCCATTCATGAGAAAAACATTAGTTTCATGGAATTAAGTGAAATTTGCCAGAATGACTCATCATGTCATCCTGATCAAAAAGTCAATCACCCCATGCCATATTTTTCACTCTGTTGCCATGGCGATGCGTGAAATACCCCATGTTATCCTAATGGGAAAATTTACAAATTTTGGGACATTTCAAAGTCTTATAACGGCTTCAGACCTTCAATGAAGAATGTGAGATTTGGCACGTTGATTCTTTACATCGTCCCCGTCAAAAAAGTCTGAGGTGCCAAGTTTGTATTTTGCACGGTGTTGCCATGGCGATGCCTGGAAAACCCCATGTTGGTGCATTTTGTGCATCAGTGCTCCCAATGTCTTTTGACTTTGTTTGGTGACAAGTGCAGCCCAAAGCCACAATAAAACAGAGGCAAGTGGCGGATCAGCGCCACCTACAGGGAGTGCCCGGTCGGCCGAGTGCGAAGCGCGTCCCGCGAGGGCCGTTCGACGCCGCTTGCGGCTTTAATTTTTATTTTTATTTCTTCTTTCTTCTGCACTTTGAACAGGAATTTGACCCCCTGAACCTATTCGAAAACTCACCAAATTTTGCCCAAAATTCAGAAGTGGCGAAAAATTTATTTTTTTATATGGTGCATCATTGGGCATAAAAAAATGGCGCGACAGCGCCACCTACAAAAGTCAAAATACATTGCGTCAATGGGAGACGCCCCGGCGTCAACTTTGTCGTAGACCCACCAAATTCGGTACACACATTCATCAAGTGATGCCAAACAAAAAATATTATTATGGCCACGCCCTCTGACAAACCGGAAGTCGGCCATCTTGGATTGAAAATTCCAAAATGCTGAGTCGGCATTTTCGTTGACGTCGCATTTTCGTCAACTCCTCTGAAGGCGCTTCACCTGCAGGGCTGAAAATCACTGGACATCATCTAGACAAGTGGGGCATCAAAAGTTATCCAATTTACATTGATATGTATAACGGCTTCCGTGCGGCGAAGCCGCAAAATTCCATCGGAATTTTTGCAATTTTTAAATGTCAAAATTTGCTCCCGTTTGCGCATAAAAAGTCCGATTGAGCTCAAATTCGAATCAGTTGTAAAACTTTCTGGCCTAGACCTGCTAATTATGAAACAAAACAATTTGGTGCAATAGCGCCCCCTACAGAACAACAAATACATTTGCATGGAGAGCCCAAAATTTTGTTTTCCCAAATGTTACGAAATTTCACACAAAATTACCATTCCGTCATCCCAATCAATAAAGTCAATCAGACCCATGACGTTTTTTGTACCGTGTTGCCATGACGATGCGCCAAAGTGCCCATGTTATCCTAATGGGAATGCTGCGAAAATTCCCCATTCATGAGAAAAAAACATTAGTTTCATGGAATTAAGTGAAATTTGGCACAATGACTCTTCATGTCATCCTGAGCAAAAAAGTCAATCACACACACCCATGTCATATTTTTCACTCTGTTGCCATGGCGATGCGCGAAAAACCCCATGTTATCCTAATGGGAAAATTTACACATTTTCGGACATTTCAAAGTCTTCTAACGACTTATTACCTTTAAGGAAGACCGTGAAATTTGCCACAGTGATTCTTTACATCATCCCCATCAAAAAAGTCCGAGGTGCCAAGTTTGTATTTTGCATGGTGTTGCCATGGCGATGCCTGGAAAAAACCCATGTTGGTGCATTTTGTGCATCAGAGCTCCCAGTGTCTTTTGACTTTATTTGGTGACACATGCAGCTTAAAGCCACAATAAAACAGAGGCAACTAATGGCTCAGCGCCACCTACAGGGAGTGCCCGGTCGGCCGAGTGCGAAAGCGCGGCCCGCGAGGGCCGTTCGATGCCGCTTGCGGCTTTAATTAGGGCCCGAGCCCCTACAGGGCGTAGGGCCTATTGCTTCCGCAACGATGAGTGCCTGGGCGAAGCCCAGGCACTCATCGTTGCTAACTGTCTTGCCGAACTTGTGCGCGCAGCGCACAAGTTCGGCTGAGGTCGTGACCTTGCCCTGATTCCACTATCCCAGCAACCCATGCCGCAGGCATGGGGCATCTTTATTACTGCTAAAATGAATGGAAAGTCAATGGGAGGTCAATGGCGGACCCCGACGTCATGGCGAATGACGGGCGCGTCAGCGCCCGTCATTCGCCATTGACCCCACGGTGACGTGGGGAAGGTCCAGAGCTTTCAAAAAAAACGTATAATTTGTCATTCTAATGTTTTCGGATATATTGTTTTTGCTAAAAATATTATTAGGCCCGAGCCGGAGACAACGTCCCGGCGAGGGACTCATTAAAACCGCGTCCGAAACGGGGAAAATGGCAAAAATCAAGTGGTAAACACGCCCCGACATGCCAGTGAGTGGTGTCAAAAATTAGAACTCGCCAAGCTCTAATTGTCACCGAAGACCGCGAAAAAAAAAATACGAAAGACGACTCGGTAGCGCCACCTCAAACTTTGATTTTCATTGGGCCTATGGGAGCCCGACTCGGAAAAAAAGTCGACCGAAAAATCTGAAACTCACATCAAAAAATAGAACATGTCGGGACATGACAAAAATGATATTATGGCCCCGCCCTAAAATGTACAGGAAGTCGGCCATATTGGATCAAACCCGATAATGACAAAAGCGCACACCCTCACATTCAGGACATCTCCTCGCACAGTTTTCATCACAAACACTTCAAATTTGGCCAAAACCCACTAAACCCATGTGAGATTAAAGATCATCAATTATATTTGAATATGACTTTGGGTGTGGTCATGGGGAATTTTATACAGAATCGCAATTTTTGGAATATTTCAATAAAATATTTCTGTGTCACACATTTTTTGTTGGGAAAACGCTAATACAGCGTTTATGTGCTTTTCAGAGTTGAACGCAATGATATGCAAATCATGGCTTTATCTCACAAAATGGCTCTCTAGTGCCCTCTTCAAATTTCATTTTCAAAAATTCAAAGCAGACAATCGATCTGTCGTGGACTTGTGAAAAAATTCACAGGGGCCTTATTTGTGATGAGGCACAATGTGAGAAAGTCACATGACTGTAGCTTTTATGGTTTAGGAGAAAAAAAATAGGTCGAAAAAAAATTTCCATTATTAGGCCCGAGCCGGAGACAACGTCCCGGCGAGGGACTCATTAAAACCGCGTCCGAAACGGGGAAAATGGCAAAAATCAAGTGGTTAACACGCCCCGACATGCCAGTGAGTGGTGTCAAAAATTAGAACTCGCCAAGCTCTAATTGTCACCGAAGACCCCGAAAAAAAATAACAAAAGACGACTCGATAGCGCCACCTCAAACTTTGATTTTCATTGGGCCTATGGGAGCCCGACTCGGAAAAAAGTCGACTGAAAAATCTGAAACTCGCATCAAAAAATAGAACATGTCGGGACATGACAAAAATGATATTATGGCCCCGCCCTAAAATGTACAGGAAGTCGGCCATATTGGATCAAACCCGGTGATGACAAAAGCGCACACCCTCACATTCAGGACATCTCCTCGCACAGTTTTCATCACAAAACACTTCAAATTTGGCCAAAAACCCACTAAACCCATGTGAGATTAAAGATCATCAATTATATTTGAATATGACTTTGGGTGTGGTCATGGGGAATTTTATACAAAATCGCAATTTTTGGAATATTTCAATAAAATATTTCTCTTTCACACATTTTTTGTTGTTGGGGAAAACGCTAATACAGCGTTTATGCACATTTGTGAGCTGAACACAATGATAAGCAAATTATGGCTTTATCTCACAAAATGACTCTCTAGCGCCCTCTTCAAATTTCATTTTCAAAAATTCGTAGAAGACAAGCGATTTGTCGTGGACGTGTGAAAAAAATCACTAAGGCCTTATTTGTGATGGGGCACAATGTGAGAAAGTCACATGACTGTAGCTTTTATGGTTTAGGAGAAAAATAATGGGTGGAAAAAAAAAAATTCCATTATTATTATTATTCTTATTATTTTTGCGGCCGCTTTGAAGCCACTTTTGACCCCCTGAACGTTAACGAAAACTCAATTTTATTGGACCCAAAATTCAAGGCTGGCGAAAAAAATTTATTTTGTAGGTGTTAGTAAAAAATATTCAAAAATGACATGCTAGCGCCCCCTAATATGCTCAATTCATGTTTTGGCAAAGTTTAACTTAGAAAGTTGAAACTTGGCACATCCATCCGTCTTTCAATTCTGAACAAAAAAGCCAATGAGAACATACCTCTATTTGTAACTATGTTACCGTGGTAACGTCATACATGTGCCATTGAAATGAATGGGGTTCAGAGTACTGGACTTTGTTGTCGACTAAATAGATGCTCTGCACTAATCCAACTATGACCCAAAATTCAAGGTTGGCGAAAAAAAAAATGTGTATTTTGATGTGCAAAAAAATTAACATTTCAAAATAACTCTGTAGCGCCACCTCAAAGTTCAAAATACATTACGTCAATGACAGACCTTTTTCATCGTGGACAAATGAAATTTGGTAGAACCATAGAACATGTCAAGACAAGTAAAAAATTATATTATGACCCCACCCTAAACCCTACAGGAAGTCGGTCATTGTGGGCGGAACCGCATTTTTAAAATATTTTAACTCTCACATTTGGATTTTTTACGGCATGGATTTTCATTCAAGCAACTTGGAAATTGGTCAAAATGAATTAGAATCATGTGGGATTAAAGCCGACTCATTTGGATTTTTCTATGTCATAAAATGTGGGCGTGGCCAGCTTGCAAAGAAAAAAGCAATTTTTTGAACTTTTAAAAAGCGCGTAACTCAGACATGCAGGATCCTATTTCCCGGCATTAATATATGTTTTGTTCAAAATGTTGAACTGAACACACAGATATACAATTTACATGACTCAGATATTACTTTGCTCCACAGCGCCCCCTTGAACTTTTGAATGGGACTGAAAAATATTACTTTGTCATAAACATTTGAAATTTGGCATGCACATCTGCCTTTACATACTGAACAAAAAAGCCAATGAGAACATACCTCTATTTGCAACTATGTTACCGTGGTAACGTCATAAATGTGTCATTGAAATGAATGGGGTTCAGAGTACTGGACTTTGTTGTCGACTAAATAGATGCTCTGCACTAATCCAACTATGACCCAAAATTCAAGGTTGGTGAAAAAATTTGTGTTTTGATGTGGAAAAAAATTAATGCTTCAAAATGACTCAATAGCGCCACCTCAAAGTTCAAAATACATTACGGCAATGAGAGACCTTTTTCATCGTAGACAAATAAAATTTTGGTACAATCATAGAACATGTCAAGACAAGTAAAAAAATTATATTATGACCCCACCCTAAACCCTACAGAAAGTCTGCCATTGTGGGCGGAACCCCATTTTTTTTTAAATTTTAACTGTCACGTTTGAATTTTTTACGCCATGGATTTTCATCCTACAAACTTGAAACTTGGACAAAGTGAACTAGACCCATGTGGGATTAAAGGCGACTCACTTGAATTTTTCTACGTCATAAAAAATGTGGGTGTGGCCAAACATGCAAAGAAAAACAGCGTTTTTTTTCAAGTATTAAATTGCACCTAACGCGAACATGCAGTGTCCTGTTAACCGGCATTAATATACATTTTGGTCACAATGTTTATCTGAATGTCATGATATACAGTTTACATAGATGAGACAAATCCCTTGCTCCACAGCGCCCCTTTGAAATTTGAATGGGACCCAAAACATTTTACTCTTTCAAAAACATTTGAAATTTTGCATGGACATCCGTATCCCCATACTGAACAAAAAAGCCAAAGAGAACATACCTCTATTTGCAAGTGTGTTGCCATGGCAACGACTGACATTTCTCATTGGAATACATGGGTTTTGGTTAACTGGGATAAAAAATTTTCCTTTGTCATTGACCATTTAAATTTGGTACACATATTCCACTCATCAAACTGAACAAAAAAGTAAATGAAGACATACCTCTATTTCCAACCGTGCAGCCGTGAAAATGTCATAAATGCTCTCATTGGAATGAATGGAGTAGTATTACTCAGTCGCTGTTTTTGGTGGGAGGGGCGATGTAAGCGGGAACGAGAGGCGCGAACTCCGCGGTGGCGCGAACTCCGCGGTCGCGTAAACCCCGCGGTCGCAAGGGTGGCGAGGGCCTTTATCACTGCTTGCAGTTTTAATTATTATTATTTTTGCGGCCGGATTGAACCCATTTTTGACCCCCTGAACGTTAACGAAAACTCAATTTTATTTGACCCAAAATTCAAGATTGGTGAAAAATTTTGTTTTTTGAAATCCGTAAATAAAAATATTGAAAAATGACTCGGTAGCGCCCCCTAACAACCTCCATTCATTTTTTTGGACAAAGTTTCTCATAGACAAGTGAAATTTGGCACATATGTCCCCCTTAACATCCTGATCAAAAAAGCCAATGAGAACATACCTCTATTTGCAACTATGTTACCGTGGTAACGTCATACATGTGTCATTGAAATGAATGGGGTTCAGAGTACTGGACTTTGTTGTCGACTAAATAGATGCTCTGCACTAATCCAACTATGACCCAAAACTCAAGGTTGGTGAAAAAATTTGTGTTTTGATGTGGAAAAAAATTTATGCTTCAAAATGACTCAATAGCGCCACCTCAAAGTTCAAAATACATTACGGCAATGACAGACCTTTTTCGTCGAGACAATGAAAATTTGGTAGAACCATAGAACATGTCAAGACAAGTAAAAAATTATATTATGACCCACCCTAAACTCTACAGGAAGTCGGCCATTGTGGGCGGAACCTCGTTTTTTTGAAATTTTAACTGTCACGTTTGGATTTTTGACACCATGGATTTTTATTCAACAAACTTGCAAATTGGTAAAAAATGAACTAGACCCATGTGAGATTAAAGGTGACTCTCTTGGATTTTTCGAAGTCTTAAAATGTGGGTGTGGACAACATGCGAAGAAAAATTGTGTTTTTTTAAGTATTAAATTGCCTCTAACTCAAACATGCAGTGTCCTGTTAACCGGCATTAATATACATTTTGGTCACAATGTTCATCTGAACCTAATGATATACAGTTTACATAACTGAGACAATCCATTGCTCCACAGCGCCCCCTTGAAATTTTGAATGGGACCCAAAATATTTTACTTTTTCAAAAACATTTGAAATTTGGCATGGACATCCCTATCTCTATACTGAACAAAACAGCCAATGAGAACATACCTCTATTTGCAAGTGTGTTGCCATGGCAACGACTGACATTTCTCATTGAAATACATGGGTTTTGGTTAAATGGGATGAAAAAAATTACTTTGTCATAAACCATTGAAATTTGGTACACATATTCCACTCATCATACTGAACAAAAAAGCCAATGAAGACATACCTCTATTTCCAAACCGTGCAGGTGTGAAAATGTCATAAATGCTCTCATTGGAATGAATGGAGTAGTATTACTCAGTCGCTGTTTTTGGTGGGAGGGGCGATGTAAGCGGGAACGAGAGGCGCGAACTCCGCGGTGGCGTGTGACCCGCGGTCGCAAGGGGTGGCGAGGGCCTTTATCACTGCTTGCAGTTTTAATTATTATTATTATTTATTATTTTTACGGCCGCTTCGAAGCCACTTTTGACCCCCTGAACATTAACGAAAACTCAATTTTATTGGACCCAAAATTCAGGTTGGCGAAAAAAAAAATTTATTTTGTAGGTTGTTAGTAAAAATATTCAAAAATGACACGCTAGCGCCCCCTAATACGCTCAATTCATGTTTTGGCAAAGTTTAACTTAGAAAGTTGAAACTTTGGCACATCCATCCGTCTTTCAATTCTGAACAAAAAAAGCCAATGAGAACATACCTGTATTTGTAACTATGTTACCGTGGTAACGTCATAAATGTGTCATTGAAATGAATGGGGTTCAGAGTACTGGACTTTGTTGTCGACTAAATAGATGCTCTGCACTAATCCAACTATGACCCAAAATCAAGGTTGGTGAAAAAATGTGTATTTTGATGTGCAAAAAAATTTACATTTCAAAATGACTCAGTAGCGCCACCTCAAAGTTCAAAATACATTACGGCAATGAGAGACCTTTTTCATCGTAGACAAATGAAATTTGGTAGAACCATAGAACATGTCAACAGAAGTAAAAAAAATATATTATGACCCCACCCTAAACCCTACAGGAAGTCGGCCATTGTGGGCGGAACCCCATTTTTTTGAAATTTTTAACTCTCACGTTTGGATTTTTTACGTCATGGATTTTCATTCAACAAACTTGCAAATTCGTCTAAATAAACTAGACCCATGTGGGATAAAGGCGACTTACTTGGATTTTTCTAAGTCATAAAATGTGGGTGTGGCCAACATGCGAAGAAAAATGGCGTTTTTTGAAGTATTGAATTGCATCTAACTCAAACATGCAGTGTCCTGTTAACCGGCATTAATATACATTTTAGTCACAATATTGATCTTAACCTAATGATATACAGTTTACATAGATGAGACAATCCATTGCTCCACAGCGCCCCCTGGAAATTTTGAATGGGACCCAAAAAATTTTACTTTGTCAAAAACTTTTGAAATTTGGCATGGACATCCCTATCTCCATACTGAACAAAAAAGTCAATGAGAACATACTCTATTTGCAAAGTGTGTTGCCATGGCAACAACCGACATTTCTCATTGAAATACATGGGTTTTTGGTTAACTGGGATAAAAAAATGTACTTTGTCATAGACCATTCAAATTTGGTACACATATTCCACTCATCATACTGAACAAAAAAGCCAATGAAAACATACCTCTATTTCCAACCGTGCAGGTTTGAAGATGTCATAAATGCTCTCATTGGAATGAATGGAGTAGTATTACTCAGTCGCTGTTTTTTGGTGGGAGGGGCGCGATGTAAGCGGGAACGAGAGGCGCGAACTCCGCGGTCGCGTGAACCCCGCGGTCGCAAGGGTGGCGAGGGCCTTTATCACTGCTTGCAGTTTTAATTATTTTTATTATTATTTTTTTTTCTTTCTTCTGCTCTTTGAACAGGAATTTCACCCCCTGAACATATTTGAAAACTCACCAAATTTTGCCCAAAATTCAGAAGTGCCGAAATTATTTTTTTTTTATATGGTGCATCATTGGACATAAAAAAATGGCGCGACAGCGCCACCTACAAAAGTCAAAATACATTGCGTCAATGGGAGACGCCCCGACGTAAACTTTGTCATAGACCCACCAAATTCGGTACACATATTCATCAAGTGATGCCAAACAAAAAATATTATTATGGCCACGCCCTCGGACAAACCGGAAGTCGGCCATCTTGGATTGAATATTCCGAAATGCCGAGTCAGCGTTTTCGTTGACGTCGCATTTTCGTCAACTCCTCTGTAGGCGCTTCACCTGCAGGGCTGAAAATCACTGGACATCATCTAGACAAGTGGGGCATCAAAAGTTATCCGATTTACATTGATACGTATAACGGCTTCCGTGCGGCGAAGCCGCAAATTCCATCGGAATTTTTGCAATTTTCAAATTTCAAAATTTGCTCCCATTTGCGCATACAAAGTCCGATTTGACTCAAATTCAAATCAGTTGTAAAACTTTCTGGCCTAGACCTACTCATTGTGAAAGAAACAAAATTGGTGCAATAGCGCCCCCTACAGAATAACAAATTAATTTGTATGGAGGTTCAAAAATTTAGTTTTCCCAAATGTTACGAAATTTCACACAAAATTCCATTTCGTCATTCCAATCAATAAAGTCAATCAGACCCATGTCGTTTTTTGCATCCTGTTGCCATGGCGATGCGCCGAAGTTCCCATGTTATCCTAATGGGAACGCTCCGAAAATTTCCCATTCATGAGAAAAACATTAGTTTCATGGAATTAAGTGAAATTTGGCAGAATGACTCATCATGTCATCCTGATCAAAAAAGTCAATCACACCCATGTCATATTTTTCACTCTGTTGCCATGGCGATGCGCGAAATACCTCATGTTATCCTAATGGGAAAATTTACAAATTTTGGGACATTTCAAAGTCTTATAACGGCTTCAGACCTTCAATGAAGAATGTGAGATTTGGCACGTTGATTCTTTACATCATCCCCGTCAAAAAAGTCCGAGGTGCCAAGTTTGTATTTTGCACGGTGTTGCCATGGCGATGCCTGGAAAAACCCATGTTGGTGCATTTTGTGCATCACTGCTCCCAATGTTTTTTGACTTTGTTTGGTGAAAAGTACAGCTCAAAGCCACAATAAAACAGAGGCAAGTGGCGGATCAGCGCCACCTACAGGGAGTGCCCGGTCGGCCGAGTGCGAAGCGCGGCCCGCGAGGGCCGTTCGATGCCGCTTGCGGCTTTAATTATTTTTATTTTTTTTATTTTTTTTTTTATTCTTCTGCTCTTTGAACAGAAATTTGACCCCCTGAACAAATTCGAAAACTCACCAAATTTTGCCCAAAATTCAGGTCTGCCGAAAAATTTATTTTTTTATATGGTGCATTATTGGGCATAAAAAAATGGCGCGACAGCGCCACCTACAAAAGTCAAAATACATTGCGTCAATGGGAGACGCCCTGACGTCAACTTTGTCGTAGAGCCACCAAATTCGGTACACACATTCTTCATGTGATGCCAAACAAAAAATATTATTATGGCCACGCCCCCTGACAAACCGGAAGTCGGCCATCTTGGATTGAAAATTCCGAAATGCCGACTCTGCATTTTCGTTCACGTCGCATTTTCGTCAACTCCTCTGAAGGCGCTTCACCTGCAGGGCTGAAAATCACTGGACATCATCTAGACAAGTGGGGCATCAAAAGTTATCCAATTTAGGTTGATACCTTTTACGGCTTCCGTGCGGCGAAGCCGCAAAATTCAATCGGAATTTTTGCAATTTTCAAATTTCAAAATTTGCTCCCATTTGCACATACTATGTCCGATTTCACTCAAATTCGAATCATTTGTAAAACCTTCTGGACTAAACCTTCTCATTGTCAAAGAAAAAAAATTGGTGCAATAGCGCCCCCTACAGAATAACAAATTAATTTGTATGGAGGTCTGAAAATTTACTTTTCTCAAATGTTACAAAATTTCACACAAAATTCCAGTGTGTCATCCCAATCAATAAAGTCAATCAGACCCATGTCGTTTTTTGTACCGTGTTGCCATGACGATGCGCCAAAGTGCCCATGTTATCCTAATGGGAACGCTCCGAAAATTTCCCATTCATGAGAAAAACATTAGTTTCATGGAATTAAGTGAAATTTGCCAGAATGACTCATCATGTCATCCTGATCAAAAAAGTCAATCACACCCATGTCATATTTTTCACTCTGTTGCCATGGCGATGCGCGAAATACCCCATGTTATCCTAATGGGGAAATTTACACATTTTTGGACATTTCAAAGTCTTATAACGACTTCATACCTTCTATGACGATTGTGAGATTTAGCACGTTGATTCATTACATCATCCCCGTCAAAAAAGTCCGAGGGGTCAACTTTGTATTTTGCACGGTGCTGCCATGGCGATGCCTGGAAAACCCCATGTTGGTGCATTTTGTGCATCAGTGCTCCCAATGTCTTTTGGCTTGGTTTGGCTACAAATGCAGCTCAAAGCCACAATAAAACAGAAGCAAGTCATGAATCAGCGCCACCTACAGGGAGTGCCCGGTCGGCCGAGTGCGAAGCGCGGCCCGCGAGGGCCGTTCGATGCCGCTTGCGGCTTTAATTTCTTCTTTCTTCTGCTTTTTGAACAGGAATTTGACCCCCTGAACATATTCCAAAACGCACAAAATTTTGCCCAAAATTCAGGTCTGCCGAAAAATTTATTTTTTTATATGGTGCATTATTGGGCATAAAAAAATGGCGCGACAGCGCCACCTACAAAAGTCAAAATACATTGCGTCAATGGGAGACGCCCTGACGTCAACTTTGTCGTAGAGCCACCAAATTCGGTACACACATTCTTCATGTGATGCCAAACAAAAAATATTATTATGGCCACGCCCCCTGACAAACCGGAAGTCGGCCATCTTGGATTGAAAATTCCGAAATGCCGACTCTGCATTTTCGTTCACGTCGCATTTTCGTCAACTCCTCTGAAGGCGCTTCACCTGCAGGGCTGAAAATCACTGGACATCATCTAGACAAGTGGGGCATCAAAAGTTATCCAATTTACATTGATACGTATAACGGTTTCTGTGCGGCGAAGCCGCAAAATTCCATCAGAATTTTTGCAATTTTCAAATTTCAAAATTTGCTCCCATTTGCGCATACTAAGTCCGATTTCACTCAAATTCGAATCAGTTGTAAAACCTTCTGGACTAAACCTTCTCATTGTGAAAGAAAAAAAATTGGTGCAATAGCGCCCCCTACAGAATAACAAATTAATTTGTATGGAGGTCCGAAAATTTACTTTTCCCAAATGTTACAAAATTTCACACAAAATTCCAGTGGGTCATCCCAATCAATAAAGTCAATGAGACCTATGTCGTTTTTTGTACCGTGTTGCCATGGTGATGCTCCAAAGTGCCCATGTTATCCTAATGGGAACGCTCCGAAAATTCCCCATTCATGAGAAAAACATTAGTTTCATGGAATTAAGTGAAATTTGGCACAATGACTCTTCATGTCATCCTGATCCAAAAAGTCAATCACACCCATGTCATATTTTTCACTCTGTTGCCATGGCGATGCGCGAAAAACCCCATGTTATCCTAATGGGAAAATTTACAAATATTGGGACATTTCAAAGTCTTATAACGGCTTCAGACCTTCAATGAAGAATGTGAGATTTGGCACATTGATTCTTTACATCGTCCCCATCAAAAAAGTCTGAGGTGCCAAGTTTGTATTTTGCACGGTGTTGCCATGGCGATGCCTGGAAAACCCCATGTTGGTGCATTTTGGACATCAGTGCTCCCAGTGTCTTTTGGCTTGGTTTTGGTGACAAGTGCAGCCCAAAACCACAATAAAACAAAAAGCAAGGGGCGGATCAGCGCCACCTACAGGGAGTGCTGGGTCGGCCAAGTGCGAAGCGTGGCCCGCGAGGGCCGTTCGATGCCGCTTGCGGCTTTAATTAGGCCCGAGCCCCTACAGGGCGTAGGGCCTATTGCTTCCGCAACGATGAGTGCCTGGGCGAAGCCCAGGCACTCATCGTTGCTAACTGTCTTGCCGAACTTGTGCGCGCAGCGCACAAGTTCGGCTGAGGTCGCGACCTTGCCCTGATTCCACTATCCCAGCAACCCATGCCGCAGGCATGGGGCATCTTTATTACTGCTAAAATGAATGGAAGTCAATGGGAGGTCAGTGGGCGACCCCCGACGTCATGGCGAATGACGGGCGCGTCAGCGCCCGTCATTCGCCAATGACCCCACGGTGACGTGGGGAAGGTCCAGAGCTTTCGAAAAACGTATAATTTGTCATTCTAATGTTATCGGATATATTGTTTTTGCTAAAAATATTATTATTATTATTTTTTTTTTTTTTATTTCTTCTTCTGCGCTTTGAGCAGGAATTTCATCCCCTGAACATATTTGAAAACTCACCAAATTTTGCCCAAAATTCAGGTCTGGCGAAAAATTGTATTTCTTTATATGTTGCATTATTGGACATAAAAAATGGCGCGACAGCGCCACCTACAAAAGTCAAAATACATTGCGTCAATGGGAGACACCCCGACGTCAACTTTGTCGTAGAGCCACCAAATTCGGTGCACACATTCTTCAAGTGATGCCAAACAAAAAATATTATTATGGCCACGCCCCCTGAAAAACCGGAAGTCGGCCATCTTGGATTGAAAATTCCGAAATGCCGAGTCAGCGTTTTCGTTGACGTCGCATTTTCGTCAACTCCTCTGAAGGCGCTTCACCGGCAGGGCTGAAAATAACTGCACATTATCTAGACAAGTGGGGCATCAAAAGTTATCCAATTTACGTTGATACGTATAACGGTTTCCATGCGGCGAAGCCGCAAAAGTCCATCGGAATTTTTGCAATTTTCAAATTTGAAAATTTCCTCCCGTTTGTGCATACAAAGTCTGATTGGGCTCAAATTCGAATCAGTTGTAAAACTTTCTGGCCTAGACCTACTAATTATTAAAGAAAACAATTTGGTGCAATAGCGCCCCCTACAGAATAACAAATAAATTTGCATGGAGGGCCCAAAATTTAGTTTTCCCAAATGTTACGAAATTTCACACAAAATTCCAGTGGGTCATCCCAATCAATAAAGTCAATCAGACCCATGACGTTTTTTGTACCGTGTTGCCATGACGATGCGCCAAAGTGCCCATGTTATCCTAATGGGAACGCTCCGAAAATTTCCCATTCATGAGAAAAACATTAGTTTCATGGAATTAAGTGAAATTTGCCAGAATGACTCTTCATGTCATCCTGATCAAAAAAGTCAATCACACCCATGTCATATTTTTCACTCTGTTGCCATGGCGATGCGTGAAATACCCCATGTTATCCTAATGGGAAAATTTACAAATTTTGGGACATTTCAAACTCTTATAACGGCTTCAGACCTTCAATGAAGAATGTGAGATTTGGCACGCTGATTCTTTACATCATCCCCATCAAAAAAGTCCGAGGTGCCAACTTTGTATTTTGCACGGTGTTGCCATGGCGATGCCTGGAAAAACCCATGTTGGTGCATTTTGTGCATCAGTGCTCCCAGTGTCTTTTGCCTCTATTTGGTGACATATGCAGCCCAAAGCCACAATAAAACAGAGGCATGTGGTGGGTCAGCGCCACCTACAGGGAGTGCCCGGTCGGCCGAGTGCGAAGCGCGACCCGCGAGGGCCGTTCGATGCCGCTTGCGGCTTTAATTTTTTTTATTTCTTCTTCTTCTGCGCTTTGAGCAGGAATTTCACCCCCTGAACATATTTGAAAACTCACCAAATTTTGCCCAAAATTCAGGTCTGCCGAAAATTGTATTTCTTTATATGGTGCATCATTGGGCATAAAAAAATGGCGCGACAGCGCCACCTACAAAAGTCAAAATACATTGCGTCAATGGGACACGCCCCGACGTCAACTTTGTCGTAGACCCACCAAATTCGGTACACACATTCTTCAAGTGATGCCAAACAAAAAATATTATTATGGCCACGCCCTCTGACAAACCGGAAGTCGGCCATCTTGGATTGAAAATTCTGAAATGCCGAGTCAGCGTTTTCGTTGACGTGGCATTTTCGTCAACTCCTCTGAAGGCGCTTCACCTGCAGGGCTGAAAATCACTGGACATCATCTAGACAAGTGGGGCATCAAAAGTTATCCGATTTACGTTGATACATATAACGGTTTCCGTGCGGCGAAGCCGCAAAATTCCATCGAAATTTTTGCTATTTTCAAATTTCAAATTTTGCTCCCATTTGCGCATAAAAAGTCCGATTTCACTCAAATTCGAATCAGTTGTAAAACTTTCTGGCCTAGACCTACTCATTGTGAAAGAAACAAAATTGGTGCAATAGCGCCCCCTACAGAATAACAAATTAATTTGTATGGAGGTCTGAAAATTTACTTTTCCCAAATGTTACAAAATTTCACACAAAATTCCAGTGGGTCATCCCAATCAATAAAGTCAATGAGACCCATGTAGTTTTTTGTACCGTGTTGCCATGACGATGTGCCAAAGTGCCCATGTTATCCTAATGGGAACGCTCCGAAAATTTCCCATTCATGAGAAAAACATTAGTTTCATGGAATTAAGTGAAATTTGCCAGAATGACTCTTCATGTCATCCTGATCAAAAAAGTCAATCACACCCATGTCATATTTTTCACTCTGTTGCCATGGCGATGCGTGAAATACCCCATGTTATCCTAATGGGAAAATTTACAAATTTTGGGACATTTCAAAGTCTTATAACGGCTTCAGACCTTCAATGAAGAATGTGAGATTTGGCACGTTGATTCATTACATCATCCCCGTCAAAAAAGTCCGAGGTGCCAACTTTGTATTTTGCACGGTGTTGCCATGGCGATGCCTGGAAAAACCCATGTTGGTGCATTTTGTGCATCAGTGCTCCCAATGTCTTTTGACTTTGTTTGGTGACAAATGCAGCCCAAAGCCACAATAAAACAGAGGCAAGTGATGAATCAGCGCCACCTACCGGGAGTGCCCGGTCGGCCGAGTGCGAAGCGCGGCCTGCGAGGGCCGTTCGATGCCGCTTGCGGCTTTAATTTTTATTCTTCTGCTCTTTGAACAGGAATTTGACCCCCCTGAACATATTCGAAAACTCACCAAAATTTGCCCAAAATTCAGGTCTGCTGAAAAATTTATTTTTTTATATGGTGCATCATTGGGCATAAAAAAATGGCGCGACAGCGCCACCTACAAAAGTCAAAATACATTGCGTCAATGGGAGACGCCTCGACGTCACTTTGTCGTCGAACCACCAAATTCAGTACACACATTCTTCAAGTGATGCCAAAAAAAAAATATTATTATGGCCACGCCCTCTGACAAACCGGAAGTCGGCCATCTTGGATTGAAAATTCCGAAATGCCGAGTCAGCATTTTTTTGTTGACGTCGCATTTTCATCAACTCCTCTGAAGGCGCTTCACCTGCAGGGCTGAAAATCACTGGACATCATCTAGACAAGTGGGGCATCAAAAGTTATCCAATTTACGTTGATACGTATAACGGTTTCCGTGCGGCGAAGCCGCAAATGTGCATAAGAATTTTTGCAATTTTCAAATGTCAAAATTTGCTCCCGTTTGCGCATAAAAAGTCCGATTGAGCTCAAATTCGAATCAGTTGTAAAACTTTCTGGCCTAGACCTACTAATTATGAAAGAAAATAATTTGGTGAAATAGCGCCCCCTACAGAATAACAAATAAATTTGCATGGAGGGCCCAAAATTTAGTTTTCCCAAATGTTACGAAATTTCACACAAAATTCCAGTGGGTCATCCCAATCAATAAAGTCAATCAGACCCCATGACGTTTTTTGTACCGTGTTGCCATGACGATGCGCCAAATTGCCCATGTTATCCTAATGGGAACGCTCCGAAAATTTCCCATTCATGAGAAACACATTAGTTTCATGGAATTAAGTGAAATTTGGCAGAATGAGTCTTCATGTCATCCCGATCCAAAAAGTCAATCACACCCATGCCATATTTTTCACTCTGTTGCTATGGTGATGCGTGAAATACCCCATGTTATCCTAATGGAAAACTTACACATTTTTGGACATTTCAGAGTCTTATAACGGCTTACCTTCATTCAAGTATGTGAAATTTGGCACGGTGATTCTTTACACCGTCCCCGTCAAAAAAGTCTGAGGTGCCAACTTTGTATTGTGCACGGTGTTGCCATGGCGATGCCTGGAAAACCCATGTTGGTGCATTTTGTGCATCAGTCCTCCCAGTGTCTTTTGGCTTTGTTTGGTCACAAATGCAGCCCAAAGCCACAATAAAACAGAGGCATGTGGCGCGTTAGCGCCACCTACAGGGAGTGCCGGGTCGGCCAAGTGCGAAGCGCGGCCCGCGAGGGCCGTTCGATGCCGCTTGCGGCTTTAATTATGTTTGTATTTTGTCATCTGGTGAATGCTCCTCACCTAATGGCAGTGATGAGACTCTTGATGGAGTCGGACACAGTGCGGGAGTGACCGGCCAGTATGGACCAGGTGGGAGGGTCTTTGGGGTTGAGGACCAGCGCCCTGGCCGTCTCCAAGAGGAATGTAGAACTGTCTAACATACAGCGCGCAGATCTGATGATGGGCTCCTGAGCCGCAGAACCCTGTGGACAGAGGAGGAGAACATGGACAGTTTTTCACATTTTTATTTATTTATGTAGGATGTAAGATGTGAAACAGACTTAAAATATGCACAGGTCAACAGCCAATACTATGTAAAACATTTCAGAGCAGTTCAAACTTTGGGGACAGATATTTGACTGATGAATGATGAATTGTTTATGTTCAAGACATTGATTTTAAATTCAATTTGTATTTGGTTTTATTAATAAAACATAAAATTGAAATAAAAAAATGGCATTGATGTAACACAGTGTCCTGTATCGCCCATAAAGGTCTATATACATGACCAGTCAAAAGTTTAGACACATCCTCTCATTCAATGTTTTTTTTTTTTCCTTATTTTTTCTACTTTCTACATTTTATATAAACACAGAAGACATCAAATGTATGAAGTAGGATCTTTGGAATTATGTAGCAAAGAAGAAAAGGGTCAAGAAATGACAAAAGTGAAATCAGGCTTCAAAGCAAAGGTTGAAGAAGACTTTTCATTTTAAGTTTGGAGTTATTTTGAGTTTTGATGCTTTAGTGAGAATCTACAGTGAGAATAATCCTGGAAATAAAGGAGAAACATAAATGAAAAAATGCCCGAACTTTTGACTGGTCGTGTATTTCTTTAGTTCAAACCAGAGTCTGTTAATTCATAATGTAAGATGTGATGTAAAGTTTGTCTTTTGCACGTTTGAAATAAAATAAACGAATATAAAACATGCACAGGTCAAAGGTTAGAGGTCATTTAAATGAAAGGTCAGCAGCCAATCCTGTGTCTGAAGTCTGCGGTGAAATCCTTCAGACTTTAGGGACAGAAATGTGATGTAATGTTTTTGGGGCTGAACAGCAGCTATGAATGGATTTGGACTTTAAAATCCATTTGTATTTGTTTTGAATAATAACAAATAAAACTGGAATCGAAAATAGGATTGATAAAAATAAGGAGAAAAATGTAACGCAGTGTCCTAATATTGCCCAACCCTAATTAATCTAATCTATTTACACGACCAGTCAAAAGTTTGGACACGTCCCCTCATTCAGTGTTATTTTTCTTTTTTGTTACTACTTTCGACATTTTATACACAAAGAAGACATCAAATATATGAGGCAAGATATGTGGAATTATGTGGCAAAAAAAAATAAAAAATAGACTGGTCGTGTATATTGGAAAACGTGACAATTTAAACTAAACATTTTGCATTTGGCTCCAGTTGGTTGTTTGGATCGGTTCTTTATTTTCTGAGTCTTCATTAAAATCGATCATAGATGTTTATATAAATGGACCTAACCTGCTGCCACTGTGTTCCAAATAAAAATGATCACAAACGCACTTCAGGTTCCATCGACTCTGGCTCCAATTCACTTTCTATGTAAAATCTGTGTCTCTCTCTGTCCCTGCTGCTGTCAGACTCATTTTGGTCTTAAATGTTCGTATTAACCCTCTACATGATCCTGGGGTTTTTATTTGACTACTGTGTCTGTAAATCAAGATATGAACATTAATAACAGACAAATCAGGTCCTTCTTTCCCCGAGGTCGGAATTCTAAATATGGAAGTGTGCTCCAGATTGGCCCCTTTAACTTCTCGCCTCAATGAGCTTGAACATTATGGGTGAAGTCGCTCCCACTTAGTCCACTTCTTTATACAGTCTGTAGAATCGACTCAGAACGATGCTTTTTTAAAAAAGTACCTCGTTGCTGATCTGCGCAGGGATGCTGGCAAAATCCGGGTTGTTTGCAAAAGTGGAAAGGTTTTCAACGGCCTGGAGAAGTGGAGCCGTGGCAGTCCGGCAGCGGTTTCTGTTTTCATCTGAGAAGTCTCCGTCTAAAGCCTGAAACAACAGCAATCGTCAAGCATGTGTGAACGACTCTACAAACACGACAGACATTTATCAACTGAATGTAAAAATGTTTGTAACACTCAACGTTTTGATCAGTTGGTGAGTTGACCTTGATGGTTTTGACGAGGTTAGCCGTAGTGTTGGCCACCTCTTTAGCTGATTGCACAAACTGTCTCCTGGCCACGGGGTTGGAGGTTTTGGAGGAAGCCAGACGACAGGCGTTACAGAGCGCCGACGTGTGCTTGGCAACGATAGTGGCCGCTGATAAGACCTAAGAACACATTCAACACATGACTCACATTTAAGTTTTTATATTTCAACAGCCTTCAGTTTCATACAACAGTTCAGATATTTAAAGGAGATATATTAAGCAAAATGGACTCGTGTGAGGTTTAAGCCATGTTATAACAATGCTGGAGTTTTGTTTCATTCACACATGTTGGAGTAACACTTTATTATTACTCTCACTGTATCTCCAAAGCTCAAAATTCTCTGTTCCACCTTGTGATGTCTGTGTAATCCCTGAGTCATCCAGGTCTGATCCAAAGCAAAAGCAAAATGTAAAATCTGTCAATTGGACAAAAAGTTTCAGTGTGAAGACTTTTGGCTGCTCAACCAAGCCGCTTTTTCAGTTCTGGTCAGATTAATGCTGGACACTGCCTTATATCTGTCTGATCTGTCTGAAGGGAGAAGCTAACTACACTGAAACTAAAAACACCTGTTTTTTACAGTTTCTACCTTGTGATGTCATGAAGTGGTAGTTTTCAAGTTAATAGCTACCTTTTCACTTTTCGTCCAGTAGAGATTGACAATTCCAGGGTGGATTTTTCCAAATGATTCTAGAAATGAAGGTGTGTGGAGTTTAAAAACACAGTGGAGGACTTCCTATATTACCACATGACATCATAAGGTGGAACAGAGTGTTTTCTGTTTAAGAGACACTCTAAATCTAGTAGTCTAAATATGCAGGGTGGTGTGTTAAACATGTGTGAACGAAACAAACTTAAGTCCAGGTATGTTACAACATTAGAACAGATCAGAAATAGCCTTATATGGGGCTTTAAGACGATGTTGAGGTAATTCTTTTCAGCAGTGGTGGAGTCGCTATGATACTCGGGGTCAGAATTCCAAATATGGAAGTGGGCTCCAAATTGGCCCTTAAAAACTGCTCTAGCCTCGATGAGCTTCATTTGACTGGAGCTGAACGCTGTGGGTGATGTCACACTCCTTTAGTCCATGTCTTTACACAGTTAACCACATACTCTGCTCAAACACAACCGTTTTTACCTGTGACGGACTGCTGGCAGGGTCCACTAAGTTCTGGCAGGCTGTTTGGATGGCCTGGTGGGCTCGGGCAAACTGAATGGGATCCACCAGCCCCTCGTGACCAGACTGGCTGTTGGGATCTGAGACTCCGACCAGATATGAGGCCTGTATGCACAACACACAAATATGTAACACAGAAAGAAATACAGAGAAAGACAGAAAGGGGAACACCAACTACCTGTCCTGCAGCTTCAGTGAGCCCACACAAGGCTTTGGAGGCCACGCCCACACTCTCCCCAAACGCTGCCACGTCTCCTGTCTTACAGTGCTGCGAAATCCCAGCCATGGACTCACCCAACACCTGGAGTCAGACAAAGGGAAGAAAAAGAGCTTTGTAAACTTTAAGAAGACATATTGTGCTTTTTTAGAGTTAACTATAACATACGTAGGTGATAATTTGAGATTTTATTCATTTTAAATCACAATATTGATCTAAAATTGCTTTGTACTACAGCAGAACTAATAATGTTCATAGTTAGAATTCATCAAAGCAAGAAGCAGATTTTGATTTAAGTGTTTTTATTGTCCAAAAATGGCTGAAATGTCCGAACCCTGTTTTTTTTTTTTTTTATCACAAGTAAATACAGAGCAGTAGGTGTTGATGGGGATTAGGTGAAAGCAGACGTCTTTGGAGAGTTCAACTGGAACACGACATTCTTAAAGGTTCATGAAATCAACTTTAATGAATAATAATAATATTTCCCCTTTAACCTCTTCAGAACAGAGCAAACCTAAAACTGACAGTGAAGTAATAATATACATGCAGTTGTTTGGGAGTATTTGGTTTGTACCTTTGAGTTCTCCATGACACTCTCGATACAGTCAAAGTACGAGAGTTCACTGACAGGCTCGTTAGGGGTCTCCAGCAGCCCCCGCACAGCCTGCAAACAGAAAACACACCACACATAGTCTTACTTTAAAGCAGAACAACAACATGATTTCAAAATGATCAAATACTTTTTTTAATATAAATTGTGTTTCTGTGTTTTTTTGGGGACATTATATTGACTTGTTATTGTTCATTTCCTGGAGACAGATCCTAAGCTTCACCTTAGCCACTGTTTAAGTAACTAAACCCAAACCTTAACCTGGAATGACCTTGATATGATTCATGAACAGCATGAAACATACAAAAATAACACATAAGTAACACAAACATATCACAAAAGTAACACGAAAATAACATGAAAAGAACACAAAAATATCACAAAAATAACACATAAGCAACACAAAAATAACACAAAAATATCACAAAAATAACACGAAAATAACATGAAAATAACACAAAAATATCACAAAAAATCACAAAAATATATTTAAAAAAATATGACAAAAATGACACACAAATATCACAAAAATATCACATAACACTTGAGTTATAATAGAGACCAAAGAGTTCAGACTGAAGTTTGACACTTATTTTGCCTGAGCCTCTTCACATACAGAGCACAAGATGGTAGAAAATCTACTTAGAGACAAAAACAAAACTCATCTGTCATGATGTGGGAAAGAAGACGTTTTTATGCACACACACACGCACACACACACACACACACACACGCACACACACACACACACACACACACACACACACACACACACACACACACACACACACACACACACGCACACACACACACACGCACACACACACACACGCACACGCACACACACACACACACACACACACACACACACACACACACACACACACACACACGCACACACATATACACAAAAACACACACACGTCGATCCATAAGCACACTTCAATACACATACATCTAGGTAAACATACACACACGCACGCGCTCACGCACACACACACACACACACACACACGCACACACGCACGCGCACACACACACGCGTGTGCTCACGCACACACACACTCACGCATGTGCGCACACACACATGCAGGTGTGCGCACAACACGCACACACACACACACATGCCTACACACCTACACAAAAACACACACGCACGCTCGCGCGCACACATACACACGCGCACACACATATACACAAAAACACACACACGTCAATCCATAAGCAGACTTCAGTACACATACATCTTGGTAAACATACACATACGCAGACGCTTTATATGCTTCATAATTATTATTCATTTGTATATTTTAGAAGGTCTAAATGATGTATTTTAGTTCTCTACATTTTCATAGAATACTGGATTTACAGATTTTGTAAATTTTTAGCCCATGTCTTAACTTTAAACCATGTTGTTAATCTTATTTTTAACAATTTTCGTCATGAGGACAATATTCTTGTCTCCATGACGCAGGCGTCCTCATGAATCAAAAGTGTACACAGACTGTAGTCCTCACAATGTTCTAAATACCAACACAATGATCTAAATACCGACCCATCGTTTCATTTTTAGACCTGGACTTGAGCATTCTCATTTGTTTCCAGAGATAAAAACAGTAGATTCGACATAAAAGTATTGCCCTGGCTGAGGTGAGTGGTACCTCGAGCTCGCGGAGGGCGTTGTCACACTCCTTCTGCCCCGCGGCCTGCTGGGTACACAGCGTGATCAGCTGATTTATGCTCTCAGTCACCGCCCTGTAAGACACCAGCACAACAGACTGTCGTTCACATGTGAGCGACCTCCCTGCAGCAGCAGCAGGGTGGAAAAATGATCTAGCTCTGGAAATGTGATATAAATAGATGTAAAGAGATAAATACAACCAGTCAAAGGTTTGGACCATAGACTGTGTAAACGAGTGACTGAGTGAGTGAGACGTCCCCACAGCTTCAGCTCCAAATGAAGCTCATCGAGGCTGGAGCAGGTACAGGGACGATTTGGAGCAGACTTCCATATTTGGAATGTGAGTATCATAGCAACCAAAGAGCCAATCCGGAGCGAGGCTGTTGAAGGTAACGCCCCTTCCCACCCACACTGCTGGTTTAAAAGCTTAGCAACGCTGTCAATCAAACCTGTTGCTAACGTTAGCAGGAGCGACCTCGGGGAAAGAAGGCGCCCGATGTGTCTGTTATTAATGTTCATATGTCGATTTACAGACACAGACGTGAAATAAAAACCCCAGGATCATGTAGAGGGTTAATACGAACATTTAAGACCAAAATGAGTCTGATACCAGCAGGTGCAGAGAGAGGGGGCACAGTTTTTTAATAGCAAGTTAATTGGAGCCACAGTCGATGGAGCCAGAAGCCCATGATCACTTCCTGTTTGGAACGTGGCGGCTAGCAGGTTAGCTATGTCCAGGTTCCATATGTTTATAAAATGTAAAGATAAATGAGATGGGGCGTTCAAACTTTTGACTGGCAGTGTAAATAGATATAAACAGATCTATGGTTCTGTACTAGCGTCTAAAGAGCTGAGATTCCCCTGACCTTGCCGCCACTGCGAGGAGGTTCTTGGCGTTGGCTGCTCCTGGGTCCACTGACAGAGACTTAGCGGCCAGCAGCAGCTTACTGGACGCCATGGAGATGTTCTTCAGATTCCCAATGACCTGGATCTGGTCATCTTTGCTCTGAATCAGACACAAAAGATCAACTCTATTCGATCTGATAAAGAGAAAGAGATAGCAACTATGCACACTCATTTGAATAAAAAAAACAAACAAAAATCACATAAATAGGACCAAAATGCACCTCTCCTGATGAGTTTTAGGATGTTCTTGAGCTATGCAATACATCTATAGAGCTAGTGTACGAGGCAATAAAAGAAAACACTATTAATTTGTGTTTAAAATTACATAGAATTATCTTCAGAAATGTTGTTTTTTACCAGTGTACTAGCATTAAAGCTGTTCTATCTGAAAAGGATGTAAAGTTGATTATACTGATGCCAAGACACCTGCCTGTTCATTTTTAAACACAGCATTTATATTTATGACAGATGTTTTAGTTGATACTCTGCAGCTGGGGTTGTGATGCTAACTGGAGGCTCTGCTCTGTTTGCCGCTCTGTTAGACTTTAATCTGAGGTTTGTTTTAACATAATTTGACCAAAAAGAGCTGATTTAGTTTGATCTGCAACCTGTGAGATGATTTGCGCTGTCAAACACGTCTCTCACACGAAACATTACAGTCAGAAATTAGCTACCAACAGTTTTTCAGTGAGTCACTGTCACATTTTTGTTGGAAATCAAACACCTAAACAGGACCAGGAGCACTTGGACTGATCACAGACTCTTGGAAATGTGCTCTTTAAATTCACTTTGTTTTTTGTTTTTTTACTTTTACATAAGCACACAGGCAGAACACCCCCGGGACGATACTTTTGGGGGTCAGTATTTATTGCGGGTACTTTTTCTTTGTGCTAGCGGGAAATATTTGGTTAATTTTCTGTGATAAGGTAAGACTCACACACAAACTAACAGCTTAAGTTATTTGTTTATTGCAGCTCATATTTTTAACAAGTTTGTACATTAAGAACATTTTTTGGGGGAGAATTATTGTGTGGTTTCAACATTACCGTTTATTTTATCGTTATAATTACTTCACCAAAATATCGCACTTAGAAATTAGTTTTTGTGACAAGCCTGAGGGGCATGATGGTACAAACCTGGGTGTGTCCTGCCATCTCGATGCCAGCGTCCAAGAACTCGTCGAAGTCTTTACTGAAGTTCCCGGAGGCGGCGGCGAGCTGGCTGCTGGTGCCTCTGGACGAGTGCACCACCTCCCCGGCAGAGTGGTTGAGTTCGGCCGCAGAGCTGTTGAGGTCGCTCTGAGCCACCTGGAACGTCTTGGTGCAGGGAGGGAGCTACAGAGCAGAGAACGTCATTAGAACAATCTACACTTTACACATTTATATTCAGGCAGGACAGGACTTATAAACAATGGGCCTCATGTTCGAAGAGTTGTACTTAAGACCCTCATACAAACATGGTGAGCATTAGGTCTTATCAAAAAGTTCTTCAGGAAGATCAAATAATTTCATTTCATTTATTTCATTCAGCCATCCAAATCCTACAAACAGTCAGAAGCAGATTTTCAAAAACGGTTATGAGTGTTACAGCGAACAGTCTGTTTGGTTTAACAAACTGGGCCACTTAAAGAGCCTGTATTATTCTGTTTTCTGATCTAATCTAATGTTGTTTCCTCGTCACAAACAGACCTGGAGTTGTGTTTTGTTTCATTCTCACATGTTTAACACTTCTCTCAAACTGAAAACACTCTGTTCCACCTTGTGATGTCATCATGTGGTAGAGCATTTTGAGCTTTGGAGATGTTACAGACAAATAATAAAGTGTTACTCAAACATGTGTGAATGAAACAAAACTCCAATCTGAGGTAACATAGCTTAAAGCTCACAAGAGTCAGTTTTGCGTAATATAGGACCTTCAATAAATACATCAGAATGTTTATGTAAATGAGTGACGTCGTCTTTGGATCTGGATGCTGTCGGATGAGGTGCTGCTCTCATTTAAGAACAACTGTGGCATGTTAACAATGAGCTCTGGGTCTGGTGTAGGAGTCTCTTAGCGTCTCTTTAAGTGGAAGTTACAAACATGAACGTTACAAACCAAGAAAATGTTCACAAATGAGGCCCAACAGTGTCTGAGTCACGTCTCACCATGTCCACCAGCAGCTTCTTACTGGCCTCTCCAATGCTCCTCAAGGCCATGTCCACGTCCTTCTGTCCCGGCAGGCAGTTCACACAGTTGTTGAGTGAGTGTGAAACTGCTTTGGCCACCTGCAATAGACATTATTATTGTTATTATTATAATTATGAGGCTTGACATCGCAACAATATTCCTCAAACTGAAAAGAAGAAAAAGTTGAAAAGGTTTTTGGTAACAAGCACTAAATATTAAAAGTTGTGTTGAAACCGCAGACTGTTTATATAAATGGACATAGCTAACCTGCTAGCTGCCGCGATCCAAATAGGGACTGATCATGGGCGCACTTCAGGCTCCATTAAGTTCACTTTCTATGTAAGAACTATGTAACTATGTCTCTTTTTTTTTTTTGGTCTTATTAACCCTCTACATGTTCCTGGGGTTTTTATTTCACTATTGTGTCTGTAAATCAACATATGAACATTAATTACAGACAAATCAGGTCCTTCTTTCCCCGAGGTTGCTCCCTCTAGTGTTAGAAACATGTTTGATTGACAGTGTTGCTAAGCCCTCGCTCCCTTCTAAACCAGTGGTGTGGGCGGGAAGGGGCGTTACCTTCAATAGCCCGGCTCCTGATTGGCTCTTTGGTTCCAAATATGTAACTCAGCTCCAGATTGGCCCACTTAGTCCACTTCTTTACACATTCTATAGTTGCAATTAGAGATATTTGGATATTTTTCACTTGTCTGGCAAATTCGGACTGATATTTCTCTGTATTTTTAAATTGATTCAATTCAAGTTTACTTTTTTGTTTGGCCTGGTGACTCCGAACGTCCTGTTTTCGGTCTTTATTTTGTGTAGGGACAGTTTATGGGATGTTTGTTAGGGTAAGGACAGAGGTGCGCTGGTGGCTCTCATGTTGGCCAACTCATCAAGGTCTTTTTACTTTGTTACTTTGGTTTTTGGGGGCACACGGTTTGTTAAGGGTCTTTCGCAACGGCTTTAAAAATAAAGCAGAACCATGTTATTAACTCTGGAGCTTGGCTGATATCATGAGGAGGGATCTAACTTATGTATGTAGCATATGTACCAAGCAGGAAAAGTAAGGATTCTGATACTGCAGCTTTAAGTGTCTCTCCATAAAAAGAAAGTTAAAAAGTAATAAAAAGCACCTTTACCTTTGTTTCCTGTGTCCTTATTAAATATGTTTTATTCAATTTTTCTTATACAGCACATTTAAAACAACTTCAGCTGCTTCACAAAGAGTCCACAAAAAGTGACCTTTACATCAGTCTGGTCCGCCCTCCCTCCACAGCGGCTCAAGCCCGGCCAAATATGATCGTCCAATCAGGTTTGTTTATTTCAGTGAAACATGTGAAACGACGGAGCTCATTGGTCACATGTCATTTACAAAAAAAATCTAATTCATCTCACCTCAGATCTGCGATGTTTTTCAGTCCCCTGTGATATATTTGTACTTTATTTTGTTTAATACTGACCATGTCTTTTCCCGATTGGCTAATCCACCTGTCAATCATCATGCCCATTAGATAACAGGGAGAGACCAGGCTCACATCTTCGTAAAGTATTGAAGAAGTGTGTGTTCTGGTTCTTTTTTTCTTTCTTTGTCAGGCGCCATGTACAAATTCACTCATCTTACAAAAGAAAAGATGATTTGTACCAGATTTAGCTGCTGCTACGTTACATCCTCAGTCCCTGGGCAGGTGAACACACATTAAATATAAGCACATTTCATTACAATTACTTTATTAGACTAACAGTTCATCATTAACATTAGCAGGAAAATACAATCAAATGTCCCCATGTCCAATACATGATGTTTCCTACAGTCCAATCTAATATAAAAAAATCATGACTTTTTTCAAACGGCCCTGACACACATTCTGATGACCCTATCTGACCCCAGCTGACCCCATCTGACCCTATCACTCTGTCTCACTGGTGTAGTACCTGAGCCAGTCTCTGTTGACTCTCTGCGTCTCCCGGATGCACCAGAGCCTGATGGGCCTCGTGGATGAGCATGGCTGATCCCTCCATCACGCACTGGGCTGAATCCAACATGGCCGCCGCTGCCTGAGGCTCCGGGGTGCTGGCCGCCACCCCCCGAGCCGCCTGGGCCAGGATCCTTAGGGCCTGGGCTGTCTCTCTGGCTGCTACCCCTGAGAAAAAACAATGAGGATGTAAAGAAGCTGATATTAAAGGGCCCATATTACCTTAAAGGGCCCATATTACCTTAAAGGGCCCATATTACGCAGTTTTCTGATTGATGTTATAGTGTTGTTTCCTCATCACAAACAGACCTGGAGCTGTGTTTTGTTTCATTCACATGTTTAACACACAAACCTGCAGATTTAGGCTGAGTTCTTCTCTCAAACAGAAAACACCATGTTCCACCTTGTGATGTCATCAAGTGATGGTACAGGAAGTGCTCCACTGTGTTTTTAAACTCCACACACCTTCACTAGAATCATTGGGAAAATTTCAGGCCTGGAATATCCAATCTCTACTGAACTTAAGGTAAAAGTTGCTGTTAACTTGAAAACTACCACTTCATGACATCACAAGGTGGAACAGAGCATTTTGAGCTTTGGAGATGTTACAGACTAATAATAAAGTGTTACTCAAACATGTGAATGAAACAAAACACAACTCCGGGTCTGTTTTTGAGGAAAGCTCATACGAGTTAATTTTGCGTAATATAAGACCTTTAAAATGAAATATAGGAAAAATGCCTTTCGTTCATTATATTATCATCCTGTGTAAACTTAGAGAGACGTCAGACCTGTGTAGTGTTCGTTCCCCTGAGCAGCACACGTCAGCAGCTGTGCCATAGACGACCCCACAGTCTTAGAAGTGCTGCCCAAATCCTGAGCACATTTTTCCAGCTTTAAAAATCCAAAGGAGAAACACAGGGGTCAGGTTTATCACTGTGCAGAAATAACAAGCAACTCTGGATATTCTGAAGATTTTTATGTTTAGATATTTGCTGGTTATTGTAATGCAGACCGTTTCTCCTGGGAGAGGTTTTAGCTGGGCTTCTATCACAGACATCTTGGCGTCCTGCAGTTCACTCTTCAGTGTCTGCACCGTTTTCAGAGCAGAGTCGATTTCCAAAGGACCGCAGGCTTCATAGGCCTATTGACAAAATACTGTGTTTCATTGAAGCACAAGCCAAAAATAGCTGTTCACCTGGAACAGACATGTCAAACTCAGGCCTGCGGGCCAAATTTGGCCCTCGATATAATTATATTTGGCCCGCAAGACCATATCAAATATGTATTAGTGCTGGCCCGTCGGCTGCCGCATCAGTACAGTGCATGCAATACTACGAATCCCAGAATGCTTTGCAAATGTGTTGGCGCTGACCACCAACACTTCTGTTGACAATTATTAGCAACTGCTGCCTGTGGCTTTAACCCACCCCCTCTGAAAAACATGCAGATATTGTTGTGACATTTTCCAATAAATATTTAGTTTGGCCTGCAACTTAGTCCCAGTTTTTAATTTTGACCCTCAGTGAATTTGAGTTTGACACTCCTGACCTGGAAGACTTCACACAGAAACAGTGTGATATCGTTCAAATGGATGGTGCGTTCACTGCTATGGTAGATATAGATGCTACCTTCTGCGTGGCCGTCCTCAGCTCGGCCAGGCACGTGGCCAGGTTCTTGGCACACTGTCCCAGTTGCATCGCAGCTGCTTGGTCAGCTACAGTCGGAACAGCTGACTTTGCAGACGCCACCATTCTGCTCGCAGGCTGGAGATCATGACAGAAGGATGAGCTTGTAGTTCCTCACTTAGTATTTAGTAATATTTAGACTGTGCTGTGTCTCACCTGCAAGAAGGTCTGACTCGCCATGATGAGCGCGAGCTGGGCCCCGAGCTCTTCCGGCTGGGAATGGCTGCTCCGCATTCCCTGGACCAGCTGTGGTATTCCGTCTGCCACTGCCTGCGAGATTTTCAATGAACAATGAATTGAAACAATTTAAAATTTACACCACATCAGTATATAATTCATTTATCATTTATTGTAATTGTTTTACAAATATTCCTACAAGTCAGTACGTACTACTGTACTGTGCTATAGTGTAAAAGGCCCATGTTCACGTGGTAAACAGCTCCAGAGCACACATGTACCTTACAGCTGTGCACGAGCTGCTGGTGCAGAGCTGTGTTTTTGTTGGACACAGCGGCGTTCTGGGCAGCGGCGATGGTCTGAGTGGCGACAGCAGCTGCCTGTTTTGCAGCGACCTGTTATACAGAAACACAAGGAAATCAAGTTTTGCTCTGAATCAACATCAAGTGTTTTTTTTTTTACTTGAGTTAAGATGAGTCAAAGGTACTAAATGATTAAACAGTCTTGTACAAACTTGCATTACTCTAACGGGATAAACTGGATTTATAATGAGCTCCACAGTGACTCACCTCCAGCCTGTTGACCAGTTTCTTCTTGATGGCGTTCTGAGCGGCGGCGTTGGTGGCCACGCGCAGCCCCTCTGCAGCCTCACGGAGCCTCTGCTGCTGCTCCTCGTTCTCTGGATAAGCAGCCGCTCCCTGAGGAAAAAGTCAACGAGAACGTGAACGTGATCAAGAACATGAATGTGAACATGAATGTGAACGTGAACATGAATGTGAACATGAATGTGAACATGAATGTGAACGTGAACATGAATGTGAACATGAACGTGAACGTGAACATGAATGTGAACATGAATATGAACGTGAGCGAGAAAGTGAATGTGATCAGTGAACAGTGCGAGAACGTGATGGACATGTGCCACAGAAAAATCTGAGTGAAGCCTCAGAGCTGCTGAGCTGTTTCAGAGCTGTTCATCCAGAGGCGTCTGCAGCTGCTGCAGCTGCTCTGATGTCAACAGACATGACATCAGGGCAGATCACAACGGGAGCTTTTTAAAAAGATTATGAATGTACTAGATGAGGCACATCTAGTACATTCATAACGTAAAATCCAACCTATGATGTAATCAATTAACTTCTTAGATAAATGAAGCCACAGTAATCTGCTGAAGTGACTCTGTTTCATGTCCATCAAATCTAGAGCTTTTCATCAGCTGTTCTAGTTTAGATTTTAATATTATGAAAGGGACAAAAAACAGTGTTTGCTAAAAAATCCAGTCTATATGTGGAATATAGTAAACTGTAAATCATGAACTCATCAAATCAATGAAGCCCAAAGTAATCCACTGAGAGGATCCATATCTCAGAGCTGAAGCCTTTTCATCAGCTCCATACACTTTACCTTGGCCGCCTCCACCATCCGAGCCGTAGCGTCTGCCAACAGTTTGGCTGCAGCCAGCAGCTTTTTGGAGTTGTCCACGTCGACTTCAGCCTCTGCGTCGGACCTCATGGCGTTCACCAGGTCAGACGTGGCCTGAGCCAGAACTCTGGCCTGTCGCACCATTTCACCTGTAAAACACACAGACACATATACACGCACACACAGAGACACACACACGCACACACACACACACACACACACACACACACACACACACATATACACATACACGCACACACACATACACACACACACACAGTAACATTTTTAGGTATCTACTTAAAAACATTTTACAGTGGATACTTTTACTTTTACTTCACCACATTTTTTAACTGGACTGAAAAGTAAAAGTATTTTTTATTATTGTGTGAGACCTACTGAAAAGACTACTAAAATAAAAACAAAATAAAATAAAAACAGATAGAAAAATACAGCTGATGGAGCCAGAAGTGCTCCCATGATCACTTCCTCTCTGAAACGCGGCGCTAGCAGGTTAGCTACGTCCCTTTACATGTAAAGTCTGTGGACAGGCCTAACTGTGAGTGCAGGAATCTCACTGGGAGTCATCAGGGGGGATACCCTACATATGCGCCGTGCCCTGGCCATGTGTTTTCAGTTTGGAGGTTTGGGAGGCGCCCTCGATCTGATTTAAACCAGACCAGTCCCCTTCAGAGCCGGCGGTGAAACAACAAACAGCCATCAGTAAATTTACAACCAGGTCAACAAAATCTAACAACAAAACAGCGCTGTCGTCCACGCTGCATAAAGCACAGTCAACATGTGGTTCGGTCCATTCCCCCTGGCCAATCACAATCAGTCATCTTGCAGGGTGGGCCTTAATGTGATCTGTTTTATGATTTCAAAACAAGGTTAAAAGCATCCTGAAAGTTGTTTGGTTCTGATCCAGTCACGTTTGTCATCGTAAACTGGTCAGAGTGTGTTTACAGAGGGAATTTTCTTGAGAAGAATGGGGATGTCTGAAAAATATTAAAGTTTGGGAGTATAAAAGTGACACTCTGCTGTCAACTTCTGTTAGCCTCACAAGCCAAGAGGAACTGATTTCATTTTATGTGCCAAGAGTTGTGTCTGTGTCAGCACTTGTAGTTCAAATGGGACTGACAGGCACAATAGCCAATCAGAGCAGAGCAGAGATATGAGTGTGACAAAACAAACATGGCAGATTATGTAAGAAATGTTAGAACTGAGACGGGTGGAGGAAGAACTGAGACGGGTGGAGGAAGAACTGAGACGGGTGGAGGAAGAACTGAGACGGGTGGAGGAAGAACTGAGACGGGTGGAGGAAGAACACAGTGAGTGGGAGGGAAAGTGAAAAACGTTGTCAAGTTGTTCTTAATGATATTAATACTTTGCCTCTGATGTCGTCAACATTCTCTGGGGGTGTGATGATAACTGGAGGCACTACTCTGTCAGCAGCCCTGTTACTCAAGTTAGACTTTAATCTCAGCTTAGTTTAAACACAAACTCACCAAAAATAGACGACTTAACTGGAACTCCAACAGGTGAGATGGTTTGTGCTGTTAAACAAGTCCCTCTCAAATAACACTACAGTCATAAGCTAGCTAGCGTTAGCATTAGCCAACAGTTTTTCACCTTTTTGTGTAAAATCAAACTCCTGAACAGGACCATGAGCTCGGACTGACCACAGGCTCCTCAAAATGTGCTGTTTAAATCCATTTTGTTATCTTACATTTTTTGGCTCTGTTTGCTAATGTGTACATTGTGTCACCATGGTAACTGCTACATTCCACCATAGAGATACATGTAGAACACCCCCAGCATGATGCCATTGGGATGATATATCTATTGCATTTAAATGTACGCACTGGTCTCAGGATGAGTTGAGGGAGTTGAATAATTGGTGAGGAAGGCACTAGATTTCTGCTGCATTTGAAAAGAAACCAGGAGAGACCAAGCTGTGTCTGCGCTGATCTTTTCCACCCACAAAATCTTTCACTTATTCTACAAACTGTTGAGTTCAGATGTTTCTCCATGTTCTAGTCGTTTCTTCTCGTTAAACGTCTGAAGTTGTATTTGGAGAGATTCATGATTGAGTTTAATCTTTAATCCGCTATTTTCAAGATCCCATTTTGCTGATCTGCCGCCGTTTTCGCCTCCACTGTGCCACGCCCACTGTGCCACGCCCACTGTGCCACGCCCACTCTGACACACCCACTCTGACACGCCCACTGTGACATGCCCACTGTGAGGTACGCACTTCTTTCTCCAGTTTTATTTTCTTAATCGGTGATACTCGTAGGATTCAGCAGTCGTGTCGTCATTTTGGTACAAATGGAAAAAAAAAAGTGCTGCTCTAGTGCGATGTGCAGCTGTCCATAGGGGGCGCCGGTAGCATGCGGTGTTTACGGTGACGTCAGCTTCCATTGGGCACCGCAGTTTTCTAACGTGGGAGTCAGTGAACTTGTTTTTTTTAGTACTATTAGATGAATATTGTGATTTATAATTTCCAGATTATAACATAATGATCCACGGGTGTCAGAGACTATAATTATAGAACAGTGGGGCTGATTTAAAATATTGCTTATTAATGTACACTGTCCACTGAAAACAAAATAAATAAATGAATAAATAAAACTAAAGTAGCCGCAAGGATCAAGCATGTTCACTCACCAGCATCCCCCATGGAAGTAAAGATATTCTCCGTCACGTTCATGATGGTGTCTGTGGCCTGGTCGTAGCGCCCGATTGGCTCTCCACAGCTGGCGTAGTGGCGTACGTGGTGCAGCAGGTCACCGAGGGCCTGGCTGACCACCGCGGCCGCCCCTCCCACCTGTTTGAGCAGCTCGGAGTCGTCGCTGGCCGAACGGCACCATTTCACACAGGTCTCCACAGATCGCTCCACCAACTTCCCCGCCTCCACCAGCTGCTCCTGGCACACCGGGGAGCTGATGGTGGGACTCACCACCTGCACAGAGAAAAAGCACATTTTTATACAGCGCTTTTCCACCTACAAGACACTCAAAGCACTTTACACCAAGGAACCACTCTCCTGTCCACACACATTCATACACCCGTGCACACAGACAGGGACAGTGCACATTACATTAACCTTAAAAAACAGGAAAGATGTTTGGAGCCAGGTTATAGCAAAGATACTAATTTCCACCTCGTCCCTGGACAGGCTGATGTTAGGTAAGAACAGTTTGGTGTAAATGGATGAAAGACAGATATGGTCCACACACCAAATACAACACATCTCACCCTCAAAAAAACATTCAGTTCACACACACATACACAACCAAACCAAATTATTCATACACATAATCAGTCAGATTCTTACGTACAAATCCTCTTTCTTTCACACATTCACTGATGGTGCAAACTCGCTATGACATTAGACATTTCTCCGTCACATGTGCAAACATTTGAAAACTTGTGCATGTTATAATCTCATTTGCCTTTAACTATTCCACAGACTCATGGACGATTTTGCGAAAGAGGTCGTACATTTTGGAATGTAGAGGTCGCCCTAGTGACTCAAGTTGTTTTTTCTGAGCTTAGTGAGACAAACCTTCTTAGGGGGGGACTAGCAATACCATGAATTATTTTAAATAGTAGACAGATGACTGTGAGCTGAGCATTGAACAGAATCTTACAGCTAACTGTCAAGAGGATTTGTACAGGGCCCAGGACAGATCGCTATTACTCAAACATGCATGGATAACATCTAAACCCTCTTCAGGCAACTGTTTTTAGTGTTGGAACATGGGAAAAAGCTAAAAAACAAAACATTTTGCACAATGCCCTGTCTTTAAATAGAGCTGGATGCATCACTTTCACCTTCAGTCGATATAGGCTGTGAATAATGCGATTAGGCCTTATGCTATTTCCCTTTTTAGTATTTGTCCTGTTTTGTGTGATTGAATCTGTGACCTTTTTCCATGTACTCCTGCTGTGTGAGTCCTCACCACGGATTGGAGGACCATTTTCCCACCTGGCACCTCCCATTTTGTCTGTGTCTTGTTTAGTTGTTGGTCACTTGTTTGTCTCTGTGTGTAACTTTCTGTGTGAGGCACTAGTTTAGTTATGTTCTTGTGTCTCTTGTGTTTTGTCATTGACTCTGTCGCTTTATGTGACTCGTGTTTGTTTTGGGACACTCATTTGGTATTGTGTGATGTGTCCCTTATTTTCTCACTCGTTTTTTGAAGGCCAGTTTTTGTTTTTTTGTTTTTTAATCTCTTAAACCTGTTATTTTTGTTTTCTTAGTTTAGGTTCTTTTGTTTGTACGTTTGCATGAATACTTTAGACTGCATTTGTTACTTTACCTTTTACTTTTCCAACTTTATTTATAAAATTTTAACATGTTGGTTTTTGTTACTTTGATATCACCAAAATTGCAAATGGTCAAAAGGATGAGGTCACCTTTCGAGTTTTATCACTGCATCACTGGCCCAAGACAACAGCAATATTTAGAGCTCAAACTCAAAAGGGTCTGTGTAAGATTATGGAAACTGCAGGAGAGGCAAATGAAATCGAATTTTCCTGTAAACTACATTTACACACAACATGACCCCAAATTATTTCAGCTGTACAGTTTAACACAGTCATAATATGTGTGCACTGGCTCACACTGGCTCGTCTCATGCTCACACTGGCTCGTCTCATGCTCACACTGGCTCGTCTCTGGCTCACACTGTATCGTCTCAGGCTCACACTGGCTCGTCTCTGGCTCACACTGGCTCGTCTCATGCTCACACTGGCTCGTCTCAGGCTCACACTGGCTCGTCTCTGGCTCACACTGGCTCGTCTCAGGCTCATACTGGCTCGTCTCTGGCTCACACTGGCTCATCTCTGGCTCACACTGTATTGTCTCAGGCTCACACTGGCTCATCTCAGGCTCACACTGGCTCGTCTCTGGCTCACACTGGCTCGTCTCATGCTCACACTGGCTCGTCTCAGGCTCACACTGGCTCGTCTCTGGCTCACACTGGCTCGTCTCATGCTCACACTGGCTCGTCTCAGGCTCACACTGGCTCGTCTCTGGCTCACACTGGCTCGTCTCTGGCTCACACTGGCTCGTCTCAGGCTCACACTGGCTCGTCTCTGGCTCACACTGGCTCGTCTCTGGCTCACACTGGCTCGTCTCATGCTCACACTGGCTCGTCTCAGGCTCACACTGGCTCGTCTCTGGCTCACACACTGGCTCGTCTCAGGCTCATACTGGCTCGTCTCTGGCTCACACTGGCTCATCTCTGGCTCACACTGTATTGTCTCAGGCTCACACTGGCTCATCTCAGGCTCACACTGGCTCGTCTCTGGCTCACACTGGCTCGTCTCATGCTCACACTGGCTCGTCTCAGGCTCACACTGGCTCGTCTCTGGCTCACACTGGCTCGTCTCTGGCTCACACTGGCTCGTCTCAGGCTCACACTGGCTCGTCTCTCTGGCTCACACTGGCTCGTCTCTGGCTCACACTGGCTCGTCTCATGCTCACACTGGCTCGTCTCAGGCTCACACTGGCTCGTCTCTGGCTCACACTGGCTCGTCTCAGGCTCATACTGGCTCGTCTCTGGCTCACACTGGCTCATCTCTGGCTCACACTGTATTGTCTCAGGCTCACACTGGCTCATCTCAGGCTCACACTGGCTCGTCTCTGGCTCACACTGGCTCGTCTCATGCTCACACTGGCTCGTCTCAGGCTCACACTGGCTCGTCTCTGGCTCACACTGGCTCGTCTCAGGCTCACGCTGGCTCGTCTCTGGCTCACACTGGCTCATCTCTGGCTCACACTGTATTGTCTCAGGCTCAAACTGGCTCATCTCAGGCTCACACTGGCTCGTCTCTGGCTCACACTGGCTCGTCTCATGCTCACACTGGCTCGTCTCAGGCTCACACTGGCTCGTCTCTGGCTCACACTGCTCGTCTCTGGCTCACACTGGCTCGTCTCAGGCTCACACTGGTCGTCTCTGGCTCACACTGGCTCGTCTCTGGCTCACACTGGCTCGTCTCATGCTCACACTGGCTCGTCTCAGGCTCACACTGGCTCGTCTCTGGGCTCACACTGGCTCGTCTCAGGCTCATACTGGCTCGTCTCTGGCTCACACTGGCTCATCTCTGGCTCACACTGTATTGTCTCAGGCTCACACTGGCTCATCTCAGGCTCACACTGGCTCGTCTCTGGCTCACACTGGCTCGTCTCATGCTCACACTGGCTCGTCTCAGGCTCACACTGGCTCGTCTCTGGCTCACACTGGCTCGTCTCAGGCTCACGCTGGCTCGTCTCTGGCTCACGCTGGCTCGTCTCAGGCTCACGCTGGCTCGTCTCAGGCTCACACTGGCTCGTCTCTGGCTCACACTGGCTCGTCTCTGGCTCACACTGGCTCGTGTCTGGCTCACACTGGCTCGTCTCTGGCTAACACTGGCTCGTCTCTGGCTCACACTGGTTCGTCTCTGGCTCACACTGGCTCCTCTCATGCTCACACTGGCTCGTCTCAGGCTCACACTGGCTCGTCTCAGGCTCATACTGGCTCATCTCTGGCTCACACTGGCTCGTCTCAGGCTCACACTGGCTCATCTCTGGCTCACTCTGGCTCACACTGGCTCGTCTCTGGCTCACACTGGCTCGTCTCAGGCTCACACTGGCTCGTCTCAGGCTCACACTGGCTCGTCTCAGGCTCACACTGGCTCGTCTCTGGCTCACACTGGCTCGTCTCAGGCTCACACTGGCTCGTCTCAGGCTCATACTGGCTCATCTCTGGCTCACACTGGCTCGTCTCAGGCTCACACTGGCTCCTCTCAGGCTCACACTGGCTCGTCTCAGGCTCATACTGACTCGTCTCTGTCTCACACTGGCTCGTCTCAGGCTCACACTGGCTCCTCTCAGGCTCACACTGGCTCGTCTCAGGCTCATACTGACTCGTCTCTGTCTCACACTGGCTCGTCTCAGGCTCACACTGGCTCCTCTCAGGCTCACACTGGCTCGTCTCAGGCTCATACTGGCTCATCTCTGGCTCACACCGGCTCGTCTCAGAGGATGACGGCGTGGGAGTGGTACCTTTGTGCAGGCCACGAGTTGTGATGTGGACAGCGCACACTGAGTTGCCGCGGTGATGACCCTGTTCTGCAGCACCGTGTCTTCTGCCACCTGAGCCACGTTCTTGGCCTTCAGCACCAACATGGCCGCCGCATTAGCCACCGCTTTGGCCAGATTCATCAGAGTGTCCTGCAACGTACAGATCAACGTCACATCTCTGCACATCTTAAAGAGGAAGTGACTGTTTAAAGACCTTTTGTTCAAGCTTTGACTTCTCTTTGCCTTTGTTTTCTGTGTAGATTTACTTAAAGGTCCCATATTACACAAAATGGACTCTCGTGAGTGTTAAGTCACGTGCTAATGCTGTTTCCTCCTCAAAAACTGACCTGGAGTTGTGTTTTGTTTCATTCACACATGTTTGAGTAACACTTTAGTATTAGTCTGTAACATCTCCAAAGCTCAAAATGCTCTGTTCCACCTTGTGATGTCATGAAGTGGTAGTTTACAGGTACACTATGTAACTTTTCTGGTGGAGGGAATGCCGCCTACTTGTCTCCATGGAGATATTACTGCTTTTCCTTGAATGTTTAAAAGTATGGCATTAACTGTATTTGTTTCCATGTTAATCCCACCGGCCAAGTTACAGGTCACGTGTGTGGAGAGGAGACCCTCCTCACAGTAATGTATGTCATCTTTTTTAAAACAGTAAAAATAGCTGTAGTTTAATAACACAAAATAGTTTAATGCCATGTTGGTGAACATTCAAGGCATAAGCACTAACATCTCCATGGAAACAAGCAGAAAAGTTACGTAGTGCACCTTTAATAATGCGTGTAAAAAAAGTCAAATCAGCTGCCATTTTGAATTCATTTATTTCTAACACCTCCAGACCAAGAACTACTGTTACTTAATACAAGATCTCACTATATAAGTCTGAGAAAAAAGAGCTCTTGGCTGTTTTGCTTCACAAAAATGGAAAATATTTCAAGAACATACAAAACTGGATACTTGGTGCCACAATCACAGTTTAGTAATTTGGTAACAAACTGTTATACTCACACCTGCTCCTGTTTTTAATGTTTTAAATGATCTTTTATAATTATTTGCATTTGTTTTTTTCTGTATTTTGAACAGGTCACCCATGAAAATGTCAATGTCCCTATGAGAGTATAAGTTCTCTTCTATAAATAAAGGTTAACAAATAAATACAATTAATACAAAATAAGCAGATTGGACAAATCACTGGACACACGCAAATGTCCTTAGACTCTCCTCCAAATAACCCAGCAGGAAAATGAGAGCTCCAGTCCCATAGCCGACCAGGCCGTGGACGTGTCCAGGACTGAGGCGTTTGCAGATCCATTTCCATCTCAGCTGAACAAATAATAGGACAATGTAGAAGCGTTGCCTTTAGGGTAATATAGTCATCAGCACGACGACGGAATTAGCTCAAGGTCAGAAGAAAAATCATCTCCATCGAACACAAGACAGGCCTCCTCCAGGGATTAAACACGACGAGAGGTGCAAGGTGCTCTGAAGGGTACAAGGACTGCACCGGAAGCCTCAAATGTAGTGTGAATGGTGAAGGGTAGTCTATGTCGACGTTTATCAGACCAAACACCTTCGAAAATTCTTACACTGCTCAGGTCTCTGCACTGGCTCCTGTGGCTCAGAGACTTTAAAGCAGCTCAGTGTGAACAAGTCTCTCCATGAACCAAAGAACATCTCCCACATGTGAGAGCCACAAGAACATCTCACACTCTGAGGACTTCAGGGACCGACTCCTGATGTAGTCCTGGTTTAGTCCTGAGGTAGTCCTGGTGTAGTCCTGATGTAGTCCTGGTTTAGTCCTGTTGTAGTCCTGATGTAGTCCAGGTTTAGTCCTGATGTAGTCCTGATGTAGTTCTGTTTTAGTCCTGGTTTAGCCCTGGTTAAGTCCTGGTTCAGTCCTGGTTTAGTCCATTTTTAGTCCTGGTTAAGGCCTGGTTTAGTCCTGATGTAGTCCTGGTTTAGCCCTGGTTCAGTCCTGGTTCACTCCTGGCCTCCTGCTGGTCCCAGAGTCAGGGCTAAATGTGGAATCATTGTTTGAGTTTTGTGCAGCTTAAACCTGGAACATTCTTCCTGAAGATGTGACACAGGCAATATTTAAATCCAGACTCAAACGGTTCTGTTTGGCTGCATGTGACTGAAAGGTTTTTATTTTGCCTCGTCTCTTTTAATGTTCATTTCATGATGATTATTTATGTTTTGATTTGTTGAATTGTGATTTTAATGTCTTTCTTATTCTGTAAAACACTTTGAATGACTTTGAGTGTGAATTGTGCTGCACACATAAACTTGCCTTGTCTTGCCGGTGAAAGCAGAAGACGATAAATGCATAAAGACAGAGACAGAATCACCTGGAACTTGTCGTCCGTCTCGCCCTCCCCCATGTGTCGAAGCAGGTCCCCGCTGGCCTGACCAATGCTTCCCGCTGCGGTCAGGACATTCTGTCTGGGCTGAAATCACACAGCGTATTACACAAAATGGACTCTTTGAGCTCTCATCTATGTTCTGTGACCTCCTCAAAAACAGTGTGGAGTTGTGTTCTGTTTCATTCACACATGTTTGAGTAATGATGCATTATTGGGCTGTCGGCCCCAAAACTCAAAATATCACCACATGACATCACAAGGTGGAACAGAGTGTTTTCTGTTTGAGAGAAGAACAGAAAACACGCTGTTCTTCTTGCAGGGTTTTTGTGTTAAACATGTGTGAATGAAACAAAACACAACTCTGGTCTGTTTGTGATGAGGAAACATTAGATATAATAATACGGGTCCTTTAACATCTGCGTCACAAAAACCACTCCATGAAGCAACATTAGGAAATGTTTATGTGTAAAGGGGCAAACAGGGCTAAAAGAACGTCAGCTAGTGCCTCTTGCCTTCTTCTGGTATTAGATATGAAACTATTTGAGAGCCTTTTTATATATTTTGTCTGGCTGAATGAGATGCTCTGCAAAAAAATCTGTCTTCTTGTTTACACTATTCTACCTGCCAATGTTGTAAAGAGGCATACTCCCATTTGCAGCTTATTTTCTTTTTTAACTTATTTTCAGAAATTAAACCAGTTAGATATAGTAAAGTATATAGTAATTAGTAATATTAGTGTTAGTACAGCAAAACAATAACTCCAAATAGACGTCTGTCCAGGCTTCATAGCAGCTCTTCTGCTGCTCCAAATACAAGTCACAAGTTGGTTGTTCATGTAGATATTATAGACTGTATATATAAATGAACATAGCTAACCTGCTAGCCGAAAAGGAAGTGATCAAGGGCACGCTTCCGGCTTCATCGTCTCACTCACTTTCTATTGAAAAACTGTGTCCCGTCTCTCTGTAACTGCTGCTGTCAGAATAGTCTTTTTGGTCTTAAATGTTCGTATTAACCCGCTCTACATGATTCTGGGGTTTTTATTTTGCTATTTTCTCCTTAAATCGAGATATGATATTAATAACAGATAAATCAGGCGCCTTTTTTCCCCGAGGTCGCTCTCACTAGCGTTTGTTTGGTTGAAGTCGTTGCTAAGCGCCCACTCCCTGCCAAACCAGCGGTGTGGGTGGGATTTGCTCTTTGGTTGCTGCGATACTTCAGTCAGAATTTTACATATGGAGCTCGACTCTGCTCCAGATTCGTCCTTATACCTGCTCCAGCCTCGATCAGCTTCATTTGACTGGAGCCGAGCGCTGTGGGTGACGTCACACTCACTTAGTCCACTTCTTTATACAGTCTATGATATCTATTTTTGCAGCCTGCATCACAACGGAAAGTATCAGAAAAAATGCCCAAAGCTTTGAGTCCTGACCTGCGCAGCGGCTGGCTCCACAGAGCGGAGCAGGTCGGACACAGCGGCCGACAGCATCCTGGCCGCAGCCATCAGCTTGTGCCCGCTGCCCACAGGCTCGTCCAGCAGAGCGGCCAGCAGACGCACCCCTCTGGACATCTCACTCAGGTTTGAGGAGATGGTCGTGATGGCGCAGCCCACCGCCGTGTAGTCTGTGTCCGAGGGCTCACCTGGACAGGACAACAGGCTCATGAGGGGCGGGACAAGAGACACAACTCCCACAGGAAAAGACGAGATGTGTGTGTGTGTGTGTGTGCAGCCAAAAGTAAATAATCTCACAAGGTTCACACGACACCGTCTTGTGGCAATTCAATTAAGGAACATCTTAAAGGTCCAAAATGGATTCTTGTGAGTTTTAAGCTGTAATGTTGTAATGTAACTAATGTCGTCAAAATCAGACCTGGAGTTGTGTTTTGTTTCATTCACACAACTTTGAGTAATCCTTTATTATTAGTCTGTCTACATCTCCAAAGCTCAAAATTGTCCAAATGATTCTAGTGAAGGTGTGTGAAGTTTAAAAACACCGTGGAGCACTTCCTGCATTACCACATGATGACATCACAGAGTGTTTTCAGTTTGAGAGAAGAATTCAGCCTAAATCTGCAGGTTTGTGTTAAACATGTGCGAATGAAACGAAACACAACTCCAGGTCTGTCTGTGATGAGGAAACGTCATTAGAACAGATCAGAAAATAGAGGCCCTTTAAGACCCGGGTCT